>AP028428.1:2205500-2290668 GCA_036509395.1 Antheraea yamamai
TTATTTAAGACACAACGGTCATTATCGGTCATGTTCAGAAGCTGATGATATGTAAATTGTGATTACTCGTCCTTTCCCTCACTCAATCACCACTTTAGTGCAAATGTGTAACGGGGCTATTTATTTGCATTTACACTTTACAGTCTGTTTGTTATAATTTTGTAACAATCATTAGAATAGAATGTGTACCACTCATATCGTCGCCATACTTTCTTGACCTCTTATCGCTATAATTTCAAACCAATTGAACAACATACGTTTCTTTTTTTATGCTTTGTAGCACTGTGGGCCTGGGCTAAAAGAAGAAACACCTGGCAGCAGTGCAACCGTTTAATATTTATTTGATGGTGATGGATTTGACAATAGGACAAACAAAACTTAATAATTAAATACTTAATTAAGTAATAATAAGAAAGCACACTTCTCAGGGAGTGGGAAAACAAGGCTTGTGTAGAGGAAAGGGATCCCCCGAACTTAAACTAAGAGACTATAACAAGCTTAGCTGCTAGGAGCGTCTGCCGCGAACACCACGTTCTGGGGATCCAAGGGGTCACCAAGAGATCACCAAGGGGTCACCAAGGGGTGCAGGGTCAGCGAGCGCCCGAACTAGCTGGTCAGCGGAGCACCGCAATACTCGCTGCAGTCTGCTGAGTCTCTAACTCGGCAGCGGGCCTCAGTAATTCAAGTGCAAAAATATCCAAATGGAAAAAACCCCATTCATCGGGGTTTTGAAGAGAATACTCGTGACGTGTCGCTGAAACGCGACCACTGTCTTGCCGGAGAGTCGAGTCGAGTCTAAACCAAGAACTCCGGAAACTGAGTGAACACTCGGGCTGCCTTCAGCACCAACACTTGGCCGCAGCGGAGAGGAAAAAACAACTTCTTACTCGGGCAGCTCCAAAATAGAAAAAGAAAGCTTTCCAAAAAGCAATGACACGACATCCCGTCCGTCAACTGACAGCTCACGGGATACCAGTGTAAGAAATCAAATTTGGACGACGCGAGCGTCTGAGATAATCAAATAATTAACGAATTTGAACTGAATCAAATGTCACAATTACAGATTGTAATTATTAACGTTTTAAAATTATTACGGACTTTTAATATATAATGAAAATAATGATTTTGATTAATTTGACTACACTTATGGGCAAAATAAAATCTGTGCTCGGCAACACCCCGCAACAGACTATTAATCCGTGAAGGAAACCACCGTATGAGCCACAGATAATTATTTACTACTAATTGAGATAAAGAAATGTGATATTAATAATAAATTGTCTGTGAAATGTGTAGTGTTGTAAGGTTATTATTAAACAATTAAATGATGTTATTAGATTCAAACACGGTTGGAATTTACAACGTGACAGCTTTGTAAAGTAAAATTAAGGGGTCAACTACAGTCTCGTCTGCTGTTAAATGTCGATATGGATAAAATGTTAAACACGCTAAACCTAGAGAGGAACTGGCTCTTAAGTGCAGCTGCCGGAACACACCAATAAGTGCTTAGCGACAGTTTATCAATTTGAGGGTGGTAGCTAGCGAGGCGGACTTAGACAAAACCCTACCATCAAGCTACAGTTTCATCACAATGTTTCTCTTCACTGCGCGCTCCGACACAGTTCCAAGGATTCGAACCTACGACGTTTCGACGTTGTATCCAAACACGCTATGAACTCAGCCATCGTCGCTTCAAAGTAAATTTGATCCACGTAATCATTAACAAATTAACCTAAAATCTAAGTAGGTAAATGTCCCGATATCACTTAAGATTATTTGTACGTGCAAAAATACCTAAGCTTGTTTTTAGTTATTCATAGTCAAAAAAGAGGAAAGTTTTAAACTGCTTTACCTAGAAGACGGAATACATCCATGACATTTATAATTAGCAAATGGGCTTTTAAAGAAATTTATCAATCAGCGATAACAAAGTTCAAAGCACTCGATTGATTAAACTTCAATTATAGCAATCCATTTGTGCATGAAATAACGAATTAAATAAATCACATTCAAAACCTTGTGGTTGAAATATTTTTGCATTTATGAAACGTTATAATAATATAATGTGAAATACAGCCAATTAAGAGCAATATTAGTTCTTGTATGTATTTTTATTTATTACCGGCTCGACGCGCTGTTTGAAGTACGTGAAATTCGCATGGATGGATTCACTAGCACTGTTTTAATTCAAAGTTAATTCAAGATTAAATTAAGCCTGCTTTAATGTGCGTAAGAATACGTATACAATCTGATGCTAGTTTATTTAACATTATATAACGTTTGTTTAAATCATTTTTTTATATATTAACTTCTGTGACCTTTTTTACGATCAAACTTAATATGATTAAATATGTCAAAGTAATTTCTTATTAAAATTTCAATATTAAATTTATATATATTTATACCCTATACCCTAATAACCCATACATACATATAAATAAGATTTAAGTGTCTGTCTGTCCGGGATAATGTCCGAAAAAGCAGAACCGATTTTTATAAGACTTTTACTGACAGGTAAGAACTATTTGGAGATTTGTTGTTTTAGAGTATGTTGGTTTTTGTGTTTTTTAAGTGTGTATTACATCACTGACACTAGTATGCTGTTCGATCACCAATTAGTAATTAGTTAAAGTGGAAAATTTTCTCGACGGTTGCTTTTTCTCTTATTAACTTTTTGTACATATTTTTATAAGTAATGCTAAAACTAAAATTGTATTATCAGTAAATATGCGGTACGTCTAAAGTCTAAGATAATGTCTGTTATAACAATGACGTCATTGTAACATTTGCATTATTATTAGAATACAGGAAAACTATATACGGAATTATTAACATATCATAAATCGATAGCGTCGCATAGTTCACTGTAGGTCATATAGAAAATTCCTCTGTTCTGTAAACATAGGTTCCGATTTTTTAAGTCCCAGAAAAAGTTTTATTATAAACTAGCGGGCCCGCCAGACATTGTCTCGCCCTGATTATTAAAAAATCCTTGACAAATTATATACTAAAACGTTCCTCATCAATCACTCTATCCGCCGGTGAAAACCCCATGAAAATCCGTTGGATAGTTTTTGAGTTTATCGCGAACAGACAGACAGACAGATGCGGTAGAGGACTTTGTTTTATACTATGTAATGATGATTGTGTCACTAAGTATATGTATTATTTCTCTTCATCTATTATGCTTATTATAATTGAAATATATTATGTTAATAATACAACTGATTGACCCTACAGAACCCAACATCCAACAAACATCAAAATTACTTATTATACTGGTTTACTATAAGTATTCGATTGTTTCCAATTTTGTTTATCCTTAATTATTGATTTCCCTAGAATGCAACACGTATTTCATGATTTTTGTTTTTTTGACGTGAATATGTCTTTAAATTTGCTACCATACAGGCGTAATCCAAAAAACCTAATGATAACAAAATCGGGGGATACAGTTTGGCAATGTAGTTTCGAATCTATTCTCTGCATCGTAAATTAAATTATATCATAGAATAGCTAAAGGATCAAAGAATTCATTACACTAAGTCAGGACTGTAACACATCACACGCGGTGTACGGGAAAGCGCCGCCATTTTGGGGTAATTGGGGTAATTCGTTTTCAGATTTCCATTTACTATAACTTTCGACTCGGTGAAGCTACCACGTTTTAGTCGACAGCTCTTGTCAAAGTCTATCGATTATATATAAAATATTAGTGTAAAATCGTTACTATATAAGTAAGGTGTTAAAACGAATAAAATATATCAAGAAATATATAATGTCAGCTTATACGTGTCGAAAAGCCAAATCCAAATACAGAAATCATATGGGGTTAGAGAGAGAACATCTCAAAACCAATAATGGTACCAATAAAATACGATATGATCGAGTCAAGCAGTGGAGGCAACGTAAAAAAGTGAATGTGGCCGAGCGGATCACACAAACCTATAATTAATAAAGTTATAATATAGTAATTATTTGTTAGGTTGATTTATTTCCTGAACCCGTTAAATGGAACAGTTACCATCATAAACAAAACATGGAAACCCGGAGAGCTCCTTATGATTATGACATACATAAATAATAATAAGTTATATAGAAAATATCGCCCGTTACGAGACGTATTCACGTACAACAAACGGCCGTGTCATGACACAACCACACCAATTTTTTTTTTTATTGATAAATATCCCGAAACCAGTGCCCATATAATAATACTAAACAACAAAAAGTCACATATATTTGTTGTTTGTTATACAAATTGTATTTGTGTATTAGTAATATATTTGCAATGGCAACCATTAATAATAAATACTTATTAAAAAATCACTGAGTCACTGCAAAGTCACTTTAAATATCTAAAAAGTGAATACATAATCCAGTTTTTTCTATTACATTTAAAATGTTACCTTAAAACGCAATACCTCTGACATTAAACTTCCAATAATTAACATGCATTTAACTTTTACCATAAAGCAGGCTCAATCATTCAAGGACTCGACACCGAAACATTAGCACTACGCGAACACAATTAGATTAACCGAATTACACAGTCTGTGTTAAATTGGATTACAAGTGAATGCGCAAAAGGCGATTAATAACCGATTAAGATGTGTAAATACGTTTTAATCCTCGTTTTAGCGATGCTGAGTTGTGTTGCCGGCTCGTTTTCTACTGTGGTAGCGCGCGCACGCATTAACTTGTCCGTCTCGGCTTGCGACGCTCGCATCGGTCTCGCACGCTCCGAATTTTTCGCGCCACCGCGAACACGGGACTCTTTCCGCGATCACCGGTGCCGAGATAGATAATAAAATTAAAAAAAAAACAACTCGAACGTTTAATCTATCAAACTCGTTACGCGGGAAACGTAGTGATGTGACTTTGATTTATTGTGCTAGGTTTTTTTTTCGTGCTAAAATTATTATTGTGTGTTGTCTAGTGGTATACAGTTTATTTAAACAAGTGTAACAGTGACGCATCGTCTGGTGTTTTGAAATTTTTGTGGTAACGTTTCTCTTTAAATTGTACAGTTTATTAACAACACGATATAATCAAATTTTATAATTTAAAGTCACGAAACCGATAGAAATAGTAAATAGTTGCTCTGTAACATCACTATTCGATGTCCTATTGTAGTGGCTATTAATTTAACTTAAACAATCAATATTATGTACTGATGTAGCCGATCGTACAATTTTGGCAATCTTTTTGGGCACTCTTCAGGCTTATACATAACTAGCAAGCCCGGCAGACGTTGCCCCGCCTTCATAATAAAAATAAAACTTTGACAAATTGTATACCTAAACCTTCCTCATGAATTACTTTATCTACTGGTGAACACCGCATGAAAATCCGTTTAGTATTTTTTGGGTTTATCGCGAACAGACAGACAGATGTGGCAGACGACTTTGTTTTATAATAGTCAAGACTTAAAAAACAAGGTTTAAATATTATTATAGAAATCCAAAATTTACATTTGTTTATTTTTAAACTATCACGATGTTATACACATAACACGTATTTATATCTAAATTTGGGTTTTACCTATACCTAAGACTCAGAGCAGTCAAAGAGTTTTGCGAGGACTGTAGCTTAGGTATGTGATGACAGGTTTAAAGTTCAAAGTTTAAGTACTAAAAGACCGCCTGAAAATGGCTACACCTTCTCATAAACAGATAAAATACAAAGCAAAAATATTATACAAAAGTAACGCCTACTTTATTTATTAGAACAAGCTTAACTCATTTTCGTTTAATCATCTTTGAAATCAAGTTAAATAAAACCATATCAAGTATACACACATACGAAAATTATTATAAAGAATACTTCTGAATTTCTTTCTTAACACTGTGTGATGAATAGATTTAACATGCTAATCATTTTTAAGAGTATATTTATGCCGAGCACTCTTCCATTAAACTCATCGTATTAATAAAATTAAAGTGTCTGTTTTTTCTCGGAACTTAATCTCTAAAACCACTAAAACGATTCTGATGAAATTTTTACTATCACATTATTAGGCTTTCTCATAATATTATCCATGGTACATATCGTTACGATTTCATTTAGCCACTAAGCAGTAATGATAAAATTTTACTAAAGTAGTGTTCATGGCAAAATTACACTTAAAAAAATAGTAAAAAAAAGAACCTTACAATATTAACCCAACTAAAACACGTAGTTCTCTTGAAACAACAAAATCATCGCCACGTAGTCGCTGGTTATCAAATATATTTTAAATAAGAAAACTTAAAAATATATACTTCAAAATGCACCAAAATCTCTTTGAATAAAGTTATTACAGTTACGAATAAACCTACCTAGTTTTAAAAACCTAGCAATGTCTCAAACACATTCGATTTTGAGGAACTCCCTTTTATCACTTAAATTTTTCAATTTTTGATTCGATTTTAGAAAAATTTTCTTTCATGCACGACTTGTCCTGATAATTATGAGCTCAACAAAAAAAGGATTAGTCAAATAGATGCAACAGTTCTCAAGTGATACGCTTAGTAGTGGAATTTTCGAATATAATGTCGAATTGACGTGCATTCGAATCGTAAGCCTTTAGTGAAGGAAAACATAAATATTAAGCCATCGCATGGTGTTAGGGCTTCTTTATTACCAAATTGGGTAGTCATAACCCTCTGTTGCAAAAAAAATCTGTTGCCAAGTGCGTATGTATGTTTCGAAGGCAACACATAAGACCAAAATTTTCTCTAGGCCTAGTATATTACTAGACCATAATGTCATTTAATATCAGGTATACATATATTAAGAAAAAAAAAACAATTTAAAATATGTGAACTCAAGGAAAGTGCGTTTTTTTATTTGGGTAAATCTCCAAAAAGGCTGAACAATGATTTCAGACAAATTGGTATGTAATTCCCCTACGACAACAAAAATATTTTCTAAAAAAGAAAGTATTATACAATAATTTATTTTTTATGTAATTGGAAATAAGGAAACTTGCAGAATTAACCTCTTTCCATATTCACGAACGATCAATTTTAAATAGGACGAAACGACGACTGGCGCATTTCTAAGGTTTCAAATTCGACATTATATTTTGCAAAATGGCTTCAACCACGCGTAATGGACACAACTCGCTTAAACCTATTTCCTAATTAACACATGATATTGCTAATCTTGCTTGAAGTTAATTAAAAAGTATATTACCTTACTCTATTTTATATTATGAGGGTAATGTACTATATGTGACAATAGATGGGCAATTCCGTTTTGTAAAAACAGATATCGAGTAATAAGTAAAAATTAACCTCAAATAAATGGCTGTGTTGTATAAACTTGATATGAGACTTGTTCCAAAATTTGTGCGTTTCTTATGTGCGTAAATCTTATTTACACAGTTGAAGTTTTATTCAATTTATTAACTGACTTCAAAAGGAGGCTTTAAATTCAGTTGTATTTTTTTTAATGTTTGTTACGTCAGAACTTTGTAATTTATAAAGATTTGGGAAATTATTTTTTTTTTATTGGAAAGGAAATTATTTTAAGAGGGTTCAATTTTCATTCCATTAGCATCGAACATTTGACCCGAGGAATGTCCTTGTGGTATCACCGTACGTGGATAAAATATAGAATTTTTGGATTCCTCTGCGTTTGAAACTGTCAGTACATAATAGCGTAGTGATAATGCCAATAAATTCCCTGGTAAAGAAACCTTTGGTCCAGTAATGGACTCCATGAAAATTGGCGTTATTATTATTTTGTATTGCAGCCCTATTATTTTACACTAAAGTTTAAATTATCAGTTTCTTCAAAATATTAACTCATAATCAAAGATATCCATAAAATTTCAATTATAATGATTAATTTCAGCAATCGATCACTATAGGAACAATGTAAAAAGTCTTCTGTTTAACATTTTGTATAGATTCAGGCGCATTGTTTCAAAGTCAGTGTTAGCTATTTATCAGTTGACAGTGCCTTATCTAAGCACCGTGTTTACCAAGTATTCGGCTCGGTGATATCACGAGATTTATGACCTTGGGTCATCTAAAAACACCGGGTACTTCTAACTCACATCTATTAGAGTTTGTTGTACTTTTCATTGAATAAATTTATGCTCTATAAGTAAGAGAAGCCTATTCAGCTATTATGAAAGAAAGCAAACGGTATACTGAAAAAGAAAGCTAATAGGATAAATAAGTCTGTGTCAACGCGCCTGAGAATAAACGATATGTTTTCTTCTATTCCATTTTGGCAACCAGTCTTCTAGTAGATTATTACTGCCATTGTCAAGTGAGTATCAATATTACAAGTTTCTTGATATAATTTCAATGTAGTAACAAGATGGTGGCCATCTTGTTAGAACCTTCCATGGAATTTTTGTGGCATCTCAGAATTCATGATCCGTGACATTACTTTCCATTCACTTCACTTATGCACAATAAACAAACTATATCACATAAAACACCACCAATTTTACACAATACAATAACACAAGATTATGAATAAAAAATAAAATCCACTACATGACAGACCAAGATCCCGCCAAAAACTCAAACGATATGTCATTTACCATCAATCTGACAAATCGTAACCAAAAAAAAAGTAGTTGTCAATTATAATTTTATCTCTTTACATTATGTACTTTGGGGCCCTTCAACTATACCTCTAGACTACCTCTGTTGTGGTTTTCGTAGAAAAAACAATTTTCAAGCGTCTATATCAAAGACTTTACGACGATTAATTATACGTTTATATTTTAACTGTATCTTTAATACATATCCTTATACAGGCCTCACCTTTAAATCAGGATTAGTAGATTCGGTCATTGATTTACTAAACTTCTTGTTTGTTTTAACAAAATCGTCTTTTCACATGAGCTCGTAAACCGTTTTGTTCTTATTAATTGTCCTTACGACGACCCTCATTATTGATTTATTTTATCTTCTTAATATATAACAATCTTGTGTCATTATGTTTGTCCACGATGAACTCCGAAACTACTATATGGTCCAACTTGAGAGATAGGATGATTTATATTTCGATCAATTGCTTCAAAAATTTTAATTACAAATGATTGTCAATGTTGTTATTGTTATTAATTGTAAATTACATCAGTCTCGAACAGATGGCGCTTTAAATTAGTTTGTTGACAGAAAACTGTAGGACCGACTATTATAAATATCTCATAGGTGGCGCCACTCAAATACATTATCAGAATTTTAATTCAACATCTAATAACTGAGCCACAGTAACGCGTGGCCAGATCAGCTAGTACTTTGTAAAAAAAAAATCCGAATCTCACCTGATATTATGTGACCTTGTAACTTAGGTTACGCTAACATAGTAAATTTGTAGAAGAATTGGCTGTAAGTGCGTCCGCTTAAAAACACAATAGTTACAATACATTTTCCAACCGACCATGCTATGGTCTCATTGCAATGTTTTCCTTTATTAAAACCATAAAATATCGATAAAATAAATAAATTTAAACTAATTACCAGAATGAAACTAGGTATATACTTGTTTACACAGAATTGAGAGACAATGACGGTTTTGAAGTGAAACTTCTTTATCGGCGTTGGAAAAAATTTACCGTCACATTTTTCCGTTACGCGCCATCTTGTTTGTATTCATGTCTATGATAATAAAATCCCTTTGTTTAAACTTTATCTAATTTAACTTTATTTTTTAATATATTAATGAAATTGTTTGCCATAAAGAAAGAAAGGGTTTTTTTTTTTTTTTTTTTTAACCAATTTCTGGAAAGTTGCATATAGATCATTTTGCGAAAAATAAGGCCTTAAACAAGTTTCACTTCTTACGTGTGTACACTAGTACACGCACACATTTTTTTTAACAGTGGATATCGCGGTCCAGTTGGGTACGAATACATCAGAATACCTCCTCGCGGAACTAAAACACTAAGACAACCCTTCCGGTATGGGATGTTTTAACTTTTTGGTCATTTTGTATGTACAGATCTCACGCTAAACGAACAGTCATGTTTAATACTTTTTGCCCATTGTTCTATTGTTTAGTCAAAGTACGTAGACGATTAATAGCTAAAAATAAAATTCAAAGATAAGTAGATACCTATTCAGTCGGTAGCAGTGAGTTTTTCTTTAAATTCATGATTTCATACGATGTTAATAATATGTTTAATTGAAGATTTCTCAAATTATTCTGAGGTCATTTGATTTTTCAACTTTGTTCATTAAAAATACGATATTAATAAACTTGAATGTTGTTATAATTACCTGTAAAACCTCATTTACGTCGAACCTCTTCGATGTTCTTTCTAATCTTTATATTATTTTTGGCAACCAATCTTCCAGTAGATTATTGCTGCCATTATCATGTAGGTAATGATATTAAAAGTTTCTTGCGATCATTTCAACGAGTTAACATGATGGTAGCGGTCTTATTAAAACTTTCCAGGCAGTTTTGTAGCAAGTCAGAATTCATACTCTGTAGTATTACTTCTCACCCACTTCACTTGTGGCCAATAACAAAACTATATTACGTAAAACACCACCAATATTACAAAATATAAAATCAAATAACACAATATTATTAATAAAATATCTTAGGGTTATTTGCATTTCTTTCTTTAAAATATCTTTCTAAACGTTTAATAAAACCTACTCCTTCTGCCTTAGCCTTATAGTAACAAAACATTAATTCGTGTATCTCTTTTGTTGACCACTTTCTTCGCAAATCATTAATATCTACTGAACTTGGCATGGTCTCTACCAATGGACCGGCAGAGCTAGTGGGAAGTTCCTCGCTCTGCAAAGTTTCATCGGTGTCTCGGATGTGGTCGGCTGTGGTGCTTTCGGGTTCCCCGGCTCTCGCCCGCCTGTTCAACGAAGAGCCACTGACGGTCCGTATACTGTCACATCCAGCGTCAGCTCCAGACGTGCCCCGACGGTCATCCTTGGGCAGCGGCATTAATCGTTTACTTTTAAGATTTCTTTTCTCCATATTTATGGGTGGTTGCCAGGGCCCTTTTGGTCAACTGGATAGTAATTTCGTTTCAGATGTCCGCCTCTCACGTGGCTTAGATGTTTTGCACGGACGTGGGGTTGTTACTCCATGACATTCCAAGAACCTGGCAAAAACTCCATTAATAAATTTGAATGTTGCTATAATTGTCTATAAAACCTCAGTTATGTCGAACCGTTTTGGTGTTCTGATTTTAAACTTTATAATGTAATGGAAGTTCTATGCTTAACTTTGATAAAAAAATAAACAGAGATTTTAGAATATGCTCGGTAGAGGACGGGAGGTCTTAGTTTGCAGTACAAAATACAAAATTAAAAGGAGAATAAAGCAAAACAAATTGAATTATGAGTAACTGAAAATAAAATACATGTAGATATATACATAGTGAGTAATTGTTAAATTAATTATTGATTTTTGTGAATTTGTAGAAATATTTTGTTGACTTATTTGTGATTATCAGTATAACAAAAAAGATAGCTAAAGAATTTTTGTTTGATTTCATGAATAAAAGTTGTAACTGAGTTGATTAGTCATTTCTCACAAAATGTTTCGAAAATGGAACACAATTCTTTACAATTATCAGTGAACAAGTTGGTTTGCGGAAACTGCACCAAATATTATCAAGGTATCGAAGTTTCCAAATGAGGGTTAAACTTAGATGTTCTACAGTACAACATGCCGGTATACTTAAGTAAGTCATGTTGACGTGGAACTGTATGATTATTTGTTAAATAAAGTCAATCAGAAATACCTCTTAACTACAAACAAACGAGTTAAAGTCTAACATATGCAGCAAAAATTATGTTGGGTATCCGTATTTTCTTATAAAGACGCCGCCGGATTAAAATATGTTTCAAAGTTCGATCGACTCCTATCTTTTATAGGTCTATATTTATATCATCATTAACGTCCTATAATAAGTATTAAAGCGCCATCTACTACAGACTAGTACTGTACTCGTAACGTGTTTACCTTAGGGTTGACAATGTATTAAAGTGTAATTTTTATATAATTCATTTATTTTGCGGCCTTTGCGGCGTCCTTTACCAATTGTACAATTGTTATGTCTGTTAGATGTATATCTTATGTCACTAAAACCGCCTTAGAAAAGCAGGATTATATAATTTTATTACACTTCACTACCCTTGTGCTTCTTTGTGAGAATATTTTGAAAAATACATAACAATGTTAAGGTAAATTAACTAAATTCCTGAAAAAATTTAGAAAACAATATCGGTATTTTTTTGTGTTATTTTTGGTAACCAATCTTCTAGTTGATTATTACTTTCATTGTCGAGTAGGTTTCTTGTGATTATTTCAATGGTTTAACAAGATGGCGGCCGTCTTGTTAGAACTTTCCAGGAAGTTTTGTGGCACGTCATAATCCAATGTTCATAATATTATTTCCCATCCACTTCACTTGTGCACAATAACTGAACTGTATTACGTAAAACACACTACCAATATTACAATATATAGAGCCAAATAACACAAGATTATTAATAAACTATAAAAACCACTACATGATAGTGTAGTGTGTACTACATAATGTAAAAAAATGTTCACTTCTCTTTATGGAATTACTCGTAATAAGATTTTGGTATAATGCATACGGAGTTAAGACTGCCTTCGCCTTGTTAAAGCTTAGTTATGACTGATATATAATCTGTATTTGTCAATCATCGATCTAGTATATGTACAGTTGGTTAGGTTCTTACATTATTAACATAGAGGGGAGACGTAATGAGAACTGTCTCATATGGGACATGTTGAAAAAGTGTCCAGCACTAAAAAATGGCGCTAGTATAAGCAAAGGTTATTGATAGTCCGAAATAATCTTGTAAATATAACCCAAAATAACTGTTGTAAGAAAACGTGGAGTGTGATAGAATTTTTGTGACCTTTAAATAATACGTTAGTGATTTTTGAGTGTTTACTTTTATAAAACTTGTTGAAAGAATTGAACAATATTGAACTCCGTTGCTACGGTAGCGCCACCCAAATTTAACGCGTTTTGGCGGTCACTTTCCCATACACAGAGGTGGTAAAATTAAACCTTTTTCTTCAAAAACTCAAGTATATAATTTGGAATCGATTACCGCGACAACCCTTTTGATGAGTACGATGAATTATTAATAATTATTTTTTGAGCTTCGCCATGTTTTTGCAGACAGTTTACGACGAGTAGAGCAAAAAGTGTTCGAATATGAACACAGCGACTACATACATTAAGTGGATGGGTTTTTTATTATTTCTCGTACATATAATAATTAAGATTTTTTTCAAAGAATATAAACCGGTCGGCCGTACAAAGTACAAGGTAAAATACGTTAAAAATAACAAACACATTCCGCTGGACTGACATGAAGATTTGGAAATTGAGATTTATAATTTCGTTTATTAAAATTAACTACTGTTTATAATTAATACATTTTGGAATGAATGAGATTGTCGTTACATTATTAAGTTTTACTTGACGATAATGGGGTCACTGTACTATGTTGGGTTTTTTTTCAAAGATACTCCGACACGGGATGTAAAAAAAGACCGCAAAAAATTTACCAATTTGGCGTCTTTCAATCTCTTTGTTTTAAGCTTACCTAATTCTTTATTTTTTTATAAGTCATTAGAGACCACCTGTGATTTCACCCGCGTTGAATTACAATATAATACGTAATAATAATAAAATATAGCCCGGGGCCACCTAGTGAATATTGTAATGTGAATAATATAGAAGAAAAAAGAAAGAAAGTCTTTATTGTTGGAAAACAATTACAAACAATAAAATAAATAAAGAAAATAATGACAATGACACCCCATTCAGCAACGTGCTACAGTACATCTGGGTGGTACTGCAACGCTGATTTACAATGGGGGGGGGGGGGGCAAAGTAATGTACGGACGTGTAGTCAGTGTCTTGACACAAGTATTAGTGGACTCATATATAAACAATATATAATAATAATAAAATATAAATATTTAAAAAAGTTACAAATATGCCTGTCGAAAAAGCCTCTTACTATTTCAGCTGTGCAGTGGCCACCATAAGCCTGAGAATACATACCGAATATCAGAACGTTTTCCATGATAAAATATTTCTATGGTGATTACCAACATCAATTCTTATTAGTATATACAGATAGAAATTATTCGTCGAAATCAGTCGTTTAATATGCAATATTCAAGCGAAATGACAATGACCAATCAATCAAATATTCAAAGTGGTTCTCTTTTAAATCGTCACATTTTGGGGTCAACCAGTGTATATCCAACTGCCGAAAGGCCTGATAGCCACAACTAGGGATAAATTATAGACTTCTCAGTGGTCGCGGAGGTTTTTAAATTGGATATACGTATAATGTAGTCGGTGAGAGTTTTTGCCGGGATTTTCTTATATAATGGATTTTATATTTTATTCATAATCTTGTATTATTTGTCTCTATATTTTGTAATATTGGTGGTGTTTTACGTAACATAGTTCGGTTATTATGCAAGAGAAGTAGATGGGAAAAATACCACGGAGTATAAAATCTGACTTGCCACAAAAACTCCCTGGAAAGTTTTAACAAGACGGCACCATTTTGCTAGTTCGTTGAGATGATAGCAAAAAGCTTATAATAGCATTATCTACCCGACAATGGTGGTAATAATATAATAAGATGATCGCAAAGAAAAACAAAACCAAACGAGTAATCAAGTTCTTCTAAAGCACTAAGTCTATTCTTTTACTAGATATAATACTAATAATTATATCCCGACATATGAACAATTAAATATTTAGAAATATATTACACAACAAATGTACAGGTGAAAAAAAAAATGTTACCCTTTCTCGTGGCTGTCGTATCTGAGCGCGACGCGACGCGGCGCTTGAGAAAGTGCTATAGATACGAATTCATAATTCTTGCACATAATATAGTTCCCACGTATCATGTTCGCGTAATACAATTTAGATTTTACAAATGTGCTCATTATAACTATAGAAATTCTATTTTCTAGTCACACACTTTCCTATTTTTCTAACTTAATTAATTAACGTACACAAATAATATTTATCAAATAATTACTCACGTAATATTTGTAGGCAACATCTGTAAGAACGTAGTAAATGAATTTTATGCAGTGGTGGAACGTTCATATAATAAGAATTTCATAGTAGCAGGTCATTTACTAAGTCAACCTGACAAGCACTTATAAGTGTGTGTATGTAGCCGCATTTGAGAGCCTCTCCCTCTAGATTTAGCGTACTTACTATCTCGGACCACATCGTCATTTAATATCGGATGAGATTGTGGACAGACTAAAACCTATACGGTGTTATTACAAAAAAAAATTAAATACGTATTGAATACTTGCTTTAAAAAAGTTTCGAATTAAATGCACCGCGCTCGCCCGAGGTAAGTTCGCGTTATCCTTTTTCGCAAGTCTAACCTAATGTAACCAAAGCGAGTCAAAAGAGCAAGATGGCAAACATTCAGCGACCGCGGTGCATTTAATTCGAAACCTTTTTAAAGCAAGTATTCAATACATATTTCACTTTTTTGTAATAAACACCGATAAAGTATAAAAAAAGGTAATGGAGATTCAATAGTAGGTAATTTTGCATCCTCAGCATTCATTGAAGGAAAACAGCCCGATGGCACAGTATAAATGTGATCTCTTATATTTTTACTGTGCCGATGGAGTGAATTTTTCTGATGCCAGCCTGGTTAACTACAACCCTTAAGTTTCAAATCTATAGCCAATCTGTAGATGACTTCCAGCAGTTACATTAGAGAGCCAGTTTTCTAGCGATAGCATGTTACCCATTTTACGTTGCGTCGTCATTAAAATTTACATACGATTGTGGTCAAATTATAGAATTTATAAAAACTAACTAGCTGACACTCTTTAATTGAAAATCTTCCGCCAAATGACACTTGAAAGCTAGACTCCATTTAGGCTTATCTTACATTTAACACCAGGTGAGATTTATACCTAACGCTAAACAAAAGTAAAAGTAGATACGCTCGCGATGGTAGTATAATGGAATTTAAATTAAATACGAACGGATGCCTATTTGAATCAACATAAATACACTATTTTCATGAATTTGTAGCCAGCGCGTCTAATACATTTGCCCCCAGTTTTGCTCGCGTTACTAAAGAATTTGTTCGTGATACCACCACATTTCTTGAAGTAAAAACTTCTTTAGGCGTTTTGAGTGGTATTGTTGGCTATAAAATACTTATTTTTATTCCTCCTCTTTGTTTATATCATATATACTTAAACTAGCGGGCCCGGCAGACGTTGTCCCGCCCTGATTATAAAAAAATCCTTGACAAATTATACACCAAAACGTTCCTCGTGAATCACTTTATCCACGAGTGAAAACCGCTTGAAAATCCGTTCACTAGTTTTTGAGTTTATCGCGAACAGACAGACGCGGTAGGGGACTTTGTTTTATACTATTTAATGATATTATTTAACATATCTCACTCACACAATGAATACTAATCTAACGACACTTAATATGTTAAAATTATGTGACAATTTAGGCTATAAATAAATACACAAACACGAAAAACATTACCCTCTGTTAGCGTAATCGGGTAAAAACTCCATACAAACAGAACCACGAGTGAAAATTAGTCGGTTGTAAAATTATCAAGCAAAAACTAATGACCTACTAATACAAAACAGTGGAACGTCTTCATAATTGCATAACAACTTAAACACGAAGTCGATTGCAATCTATTTATCGGTTGCAACTAGCTAACAGTCACGCGATAACGCCAAACCTACTTATTGTTTATTAATAGATTTGTCTTTTCTAGAATATTTTAAACCACGGTTCTACTCGGTAAGGCTTGTAGGCTAATATGAAAGACTATTTTAGATCGGTTTTAAGTACATTAGGGCCATAATATCACTGCAGCTAGGGTCATAAACTATATTTTAGTCGGAGGGAGTGCTATTTTCATATCTGCGTGACGAAACTTCAATTACTCATCGCAATAATACGGACGTCGAAAGTTAAATCGATATATGCGCAGATTAAGCCTTCCCACACATGTGTCTTTCCAATAACTCGAAATGAATCTGTGATAAATTCCTTTGAAATATGTGAAAACCTTCGCGTCCGTCGCCATGCAGTCCGATAGTTTGTAACACATAATGATAATGTCTTTCCACAGCTGCATTTAATGCGATCATAGGCCAATGTCTGTGGTGGTACAGGCAGATATAAGAATAACGGAAGTCTGAAAACGCATAGATCCTACTCATTAAGTATATAGATATTTTAACCCATTGCACTCGATGTTTTTTTCATTCTTATTAGCAGCAACTAGAAATCGCGATTGTCTGCTGTTATCGAGAGCATAACAATCCGCGAGCCACGACCCTCATTTGTCACCAAAATGTGTAATGGCTCGGAGCCCTTCGAGAGGAAAGGGTTAAACAAGATGCAGACTGCGAGCACTATAAAATTTCTTGGTGTAGAATACCAATCAACAATGTTTGATATTTTTATTGTATGTAAATTAATTAACATAACATTGTTAGTACAAGCGTTGATGCAAGATCTATAAGTACAAGGAAGCGCGTCATACACTCCTCTCTACTTTAGTAGTTTATGGCCACAATTGCAGCAAAACTTTGTAATATAATCGATTACATCTTAATGATTATTATCAACTGGATCTTTTATTTATAAGATCAAGTGCACTACCGTTGTCGAATAATTGGAAAGCATACTAACGGACACACAAACAGACATGGCGCGTTGCATTATAGTCAAAAACAGGTATGCAGAAAAGTATGTTTAGATACCGTACTCTGTATTATTCTGAAGTAGGTTTATCGAGCAAGTAGCAAATATTTTCGCTCTCAAAGTAAACCTATTAGATTGGATTGTTTGCATCAAGCAACGTGAATGTTGCAACCAATGACTGTTATATAGCATTAGATGTACCGTTCAGTGATAAATCGTTGTCTAAATTTCAACAATCCTTTACACGTACGCGACACGAGAAACATCGTGTTACAATATCAACGTAGCGCGTCGGAATCGAGAGTCAGGAGAGTTTTTGTTCGAAATTGCTTGTCTATTGAAATAACTGTAGTTGTTTATTACGACAGATAATTGCCCGTACATACCATATGTATTGCATTAGAACATTAGTGGTTTTATCTAAATTGCTTCACACATCAACGTGATAGATACGGGAACGGAACAAACCGCGGGGTTATATAGGTTAGAAATGATAATAGAATTATTTCCTAACTGTGCTCCTTCAATATTGTCATTAATAAATAATTCAGTGTGATTAAGACTAGCTGTTCCCGTCGGTTTTGTACCGTATTTTGTATTTTTTCAAGTCGTTGGTGAAAGTGAAAATTTAGTTAGGACATTTTTAAAAGAGATAACTTAATTACACATATCTGAAACTTAAGGTGATGATTATAGGTTTAATAGTAGTGTGTTAGTAATTCACTCAAAAGGGTATTAGTTCGAATCCTATAATTTACTTGTACTTGCGATAAAATATGCAGCTTCGGTAGTAGATTACCAAGAAAACACTTTGCCAAGTAGTTATAGATAAAAATATATATAATGGTACGGGATTTAAAACCAACTACATATATACTTTCGAGTACATAGAACGGGTACGTACTGAAGGTGGCCAAAGATACTGTTTCATTGCGCCGGCCGTTAAATGCCTGTAGTATAGTGATTAAGAGTATATACTGTTATGGTTTCAAAATAAAGTATATAATTTCAAGTGTGAATTCCGGGTACGGACTGAGGATGGCCTAAAGTTATTACCTCATAGTTTGCGCTGGCTGCATAAAGATCGCATCACCTTACCACAGCTATCCGAAAGTCAAAAGCAAGTATATACTTTCCAGTACACAGTCCCGGTACGAACTGAACATACCCTAAAGGTATTGCGTCATTCACACGCGCTTGTCGCGTACCCTATCGTATCGTCGTGCCAAATTCGTGTGGTTTAGGTATTCGAAACCTGCTAATTTCTTAAGACAATCAATAATAAACTACATAACTTATTATCGCAATAATGTTAAAGCAAAAAGTATTTTAGCGTGTACGAAGATATTTTAAAAATTACGATTTTCTGAGTATATACTTATATCAACAATCTTTTATGCTAGTTATGATTGCAAATTGATTTCATCAGCAACTGACCTTGACATATTGACGTATTTCACCTGTTGAACTTTCGTTTGCATGTAATATATTTACTAATTATTGTCATACTCTCGGCAGCTCTTAAGCGTGATAAATTATTAAAATGAAACCAAATTCCATGATATTGAAAGTATTTAAACTACGTTTTTGTGCCGGGTACGCGACGATGCCTGTACCTTGAATGTTCAAAAACATGCAGACCTGTCTCATGCCTACACTGGTGTGATCCAAAAGCTTCATTTCACTGCCACCTGTAATGAATATAATTGCCAATGGTGTATCAGCCATATATTAGGTCTTTCTTGAAATTGTGTTTTGTTGAAAAATTTCGATTTTTTATGTTTTTTTTTTGTATTAATCGAAGTATCCCATGCAATAATGCATTTGCAACGCAGTGGCAGTTTATTGATGCCCTTTTAAAGAATTGTGGACGGGAGGAAAATTTAAAGGCATTTTGTCTGCCTTAGGTTTGAATTTTTTCCCGCGAAGGAGTTTCAAATTCTGGAAAAAGTAGTAGTCTGTAGGGAAGGTCTGGTGAGTAGGGCGGATGACGGAGAATTAAAGTTTTGAACTTGGAGACGTTGCTGTGAGTATGAGGTCGCGCGTTGTCATGCAGGAGCAGCGGAGACGAGGATTGAAATGCTGGTTGGAGATGTGCCGCTTTCCATATTGTGTTAGTTTTACAGTCACATTGAGTGCTCACCCCGTTTGGTAGAGTGTGATGAATACACCGGTGCCAGACCACCAAACAGAGACCACACTTTTCTAGGGGTAAGTTTTCGTTTGAGATTGTTTGCTGCTGACCAGGATCCACACTTGCTTGTGTTTGGTTTAAACAGAATCATTTTTATGTGGTAAAATGCGGTTAAAATTCTTATTTGTGTGTGTTGGAGTGAAGGCGTCGCGCGTCTTGCGCTGGGATATTGAGTTGTGGGGATCATTTGTAGCTTTTTTCCTTGCATTTGCGAAATGGCATATTGTTTTGCGCTCGTCGAAGCTGCTGTAATTTGTGTGATTGTGTATCAGCTTCACATCGCCTTTTTCGTATTGTCGCAAGTGGACGACCGCGAGGTTATTTTTAGGTCGAAATTCCAGAACGGAAGAAAGAAACAATAAAGGTGGTGCGTTGGTTTGTAGTGTTGCTCCGTACGTGTTGCTGTTGCATGCCGCTTGTGCGGTTGCTGCCACGCGGTCTTTCCATTTTGAATTTTTCGTAGATGAAAAAAAGTTGAAATGGATGAAAAGTCTATAAAAGTTTGGAAAGAATTAGTTTTTAAAATAAATTATTTGAAATTGAATTTTGCAAAAAAAATTTTTTGATTTGAAATGGCCAGTACTGCAGAACGGCAATTTCATAGGTAAAGACCTATTAAATATAATAATTATTTTATTTCGAAATTTGCCCAGTAGTTATTCAATGTTGCGCGCACAACCGCAATTGAATTACAATTATAATTTATGTGTGTGGTTATGCGCACAACACTCAATAATTAGCCGATCAAATTTCGATCAATTGTTCAATTAAAAATGTCTTTCGCCACGTTGAGCTATTAAAAAAAAATCTTTAAGAAAATTTTAGAGAAAAAAAATATGGGTTCGCGTCACCGATAACCTCGACATGTTCGTGAAGTATTGTTTTGCGCTTGTACCAAACGAGCGATGTGTAGTATAACGGCCAGTGTACATCTTATATTGATATATTGTATTGAGATTGTTCAGCCGATCATATATATGTTTGATCAATTAATTGATTTAAAACTGAAAAATGACCACAGTTATACCATTCTTTTGAGTTTTCACTTTAGTCGGCAGTCGTTATGACTTGCCTCGACTTTTTTTTTAGTTTTACACCTAAGACTCATGGTGCTTTCCTTAAAAAAATATCTAGCTTCTATTAACTTTTATTAACGAAGTTGTGTTAAAGTGGGGTAAGCGATGTGGAGGTGCTAATAAGTTTTCCATATAAAATAGATTGTTAAAATAATAAACAATGCAGACGAGGTCGTCGATATCAGCTAGTATGGCGTATATGCACACTAAATATCTAACACCGTTGTTGTAGTGCAAAAAATCTTAGTGTTTTGTTGTCTATTAATTAGGGAAGAAAGGCTATCTAACATCACACCACATCCCTTAGGAGCGGAGCAATTACCATACGACATGTTAGAAATTACGCTCAGCAAGAATTAAAAAATATTGCAGGCGGGTCCTGAAACACAGCTTGGGTTTTCGGGAAAAATTTAACATAAGTGAAATCAAGAGGCATAACTAGTAAAATTATAGAGAGATCAAGTTTGTAAATGCATGTAAATTTGTTGGGAATTTACATACTAATCCGATTTGGAAAATTATTTCTTTAATAAAATGTTGCGTTATCGCTATAATATAGCTTATATTTCATTATTATAACGTTTTGTATTACATATAACAAATGCAAAATCACGTGCGGTCACTAGTCTATACTAATATTATAAAGAGGTAAAGTTTGTGAGTTTTGACGTTGTGGCGTTGTAGGGGGTAATCTCAGGAACTACTGTTCCGATTTGAATAATTCTGTCAGTGTTATATAGCTCACTCATCGAGAATGGTTATAGGCTATATATCATCACGCTAAGGCCAATAGGAGCGGAGCACAGAGGAAAAATGTTTCAAAATCGAGATGTTTTTTTTCTTTTTGAGAGCTTCTGCCGTGTGTCAGCGTTAGCCCAGAGTAGTAACTATTACTACGCAGACGAAGTCACGGGCAGTAGCTAGTATAATATATAACTCAATCCTGTCCCTAACATTTAAATATGAGCGTGAAATTTTTGACGGGATTCTATTCTGTCATGTGAATTTATATTTAATTCCTAGTCTTGTGTTATTTGACTCTATACTTTGTAATATTGGTGGTGTTTTGCGTAAGATAGCTTGATTATTGTACACAAGTGAACTGGATGGAAAATAATACCACGCAGCATGGATTCTGACCTGCGACAAAAACTCCCTGGAAAGTTCTAACAAGACGACAATCATCTTGTTGGTGCATTGAAATGATCGCAAGAAACTTGTAATATCTTACCTACTCGACAATGGCAAAAAATCTACTAGAAGATTGGTTGTTAAAAATAAAACTAAAATAATAGATATGTGCGTAAAACAATTCTTCAAAATGACTGATGCATCGTAATAAATTAACACTTTGACGAAAACAACATTATCATAATGAATATCGTATTACGGAATAAAACCAGAGGAAAAACCTCCAATCTAGTCTTTATTTATTTGTTTCCGCAATCAAATCACACGCACGTACCTTTAAGTTAAATTCTTGGTAAAGTAGGTTTACATTTTCCGCTTTAATAGGAGACACAATTCTAAAGAATTTTACTAGATTCTATGAAACTACTACGTACATTATCTTTAAGCTGTATTTTTTGTATAATTTAATTATGCTATTACTACCATTTTAACGATTTTAGATTGAATTTTATTTGATTTTGAACTGCACGCTATTGAATTAAATTTACAAAGCTTTCACAGTTATTTGCTATCAAATTTAAATATATAGATCAACATCTGACAACATACTGCATGCCATATAAGTTAGATCGCTTAAACGATTCCATATCGAAAGTGAAATTATTTAGACCGGCCAGACGTCCCTATTTGTAAAACTGGACGTAACATTGATATAGCTCTGACGTTTTTTGACTGAGAGCTTAGTGGAAAAGAGACAAGCGATTTATTCTCTACAAACAGTTAGCACCGGGATTTAAATGTCTTATAGTTTTAAACACTGAATGTTTATACGGGTTAAGTATTCGTTTATTAAATGTATGAGAGTCGAGGTCAAGTTTAAAACGAGCGTCCTTAGTGTCTCGATTTCTACGTATTGTTTAACTTAAAGTACCGAGGAACTAATTAAAACTTGTTTACGATTTTTCTTTTCTTTAAAAAATATTATTTCACGACAGTATTATCTTGTTTTAAGTGCCAAAATAGATAATTTAGAGTTGAGAAGACATATGATTACTGGCTATCATATGTAGCTACTGAAATAAACAAGTGCTTAATGACAGACTTCCAACGTTCGGATGATAGATAACCAATCTTATATAGCTGATAGACTCTTAATAGAGATAGCTGATGTTCCATAAACTCTTATTGCTGGCTCCTAGTGTCTGTGCTCAATATCTGGGTGCTCGAGTCTGTGTACTCGTCGCATTAGTGCAGGTTTATTACGACAACAATACAATCCACCTTCGGTAGTAAGGCAAGACCTAGTGCATACGATCTTACGATGACGATAGGTGCTGATGATATATCTAATGAAACACTTCATCCAATTCTTATCTGACCGTTACCATTCCACAGGAGCAAGAAAAATATGAGTGTAGGAAAACATTTGTTTATTATTTTATTGCCCACTCATCTATGCACTAAAATGCATCTCACATATCAGACCAACCTTTTATCTAATGAGCTATAAAAAAAACTTAAGTCCTGTGATCTGTGCGCACTAAACAGCGCAACTTTTATATGTTATTGTCATAGCTGAAATTGTTTAATTTACCGGTTGCTAGTTACAAATATATATCTGGATAAGAATAGGTTCATAATTTTTTAACGAACGTTTTTTTTTATGTTAATAATGAATAATACAAAACCAATAGTCTCACAAAAACTTATATTATTTTTTGTTTCTCGCAAAACCTGTTAGGTAATTTAGATTTTTTCCTTCGTTCTTGAGTGGATAATAAAAAATTAATATGGTATGAAATTAATTACACAGGTATTTCATAGATCAACAAAAATAGTTCCAAAGAAATTAAATGTTTAATAATATTTGTTGACACCTGAACTTATATTTTTTACTATATGTATTTGTTTTCCAATAATTAAGTAAAGATTTTTTACGGCACACAAATACATTTTACTTTAGGTCTAATCAAATCAAATAACTTTTTTCTATTAGACTTTAACATTGTGCTTATGAACGTTAAACCACTACCCCCAGTTCAGAAAATAAACTCGGTCATCGAGAAGAACCGGCAAGAAACACGATTCGGTTTATCTTTATATATTTTGTATATTATTACAAGTATACGCAGTCATATTTTAGAAGATATAGAATAGAAAATAGATATAGAAGGTATAGACAGAAGTGTCACTTCCATACAATACTATCGTTAATACAATGATCCACCCTTCTGAAAGTAACACTAGCTTGACACTGTCCCTGAGCTTATTCTCCTCTAAATCGGTAACATATTTTGGAACCTTATTTTAGAACCTAACACATAAGACATTTATACCTAATAACTTAAGAAAATTTGTTGCTCTTACTGTGACTAAAAGAGGGTAGATAATCTGTTATTATTTCTAGTATTAAAATCATGCCGGTATTTTAAAAAATTAAGTGTCCAGAAAATATTGTTAAGTATATTATTTAATTCTTCCGTTTCGGTTAATTATATATTTTATAAATTACAATTAGTAATTATATTTCAGAATAAATTTCATATCTTCGTCAGAAGCAGTAGTTATGTGATATACTTGTGGAGCTCTCAAAATACATAATAAAGTATTCTAGAATTTTCGACCGAATCGATCGAAAAATAGCATTATTGAGGGTTCTGTTCATGGATCTTTACAAGGTTTAAAAGTACATCGTTTGTTTATTTTGTAAACGAATGTTCTGGCCGTCAGAAATATCCAAAATCCCATTTTTTTTTATAAAACATTTTGTGATACAGAAGTATTTGGATAGCAGAAAAAGATGAAATATAACAGAAAGCATTTTGTACCAGTTATCGGTGATAGTGTGGATATATTCGGGTTTATAGGTGTCACAAAGTTATTCTATTTATTTCAAAGCCGTCTCTTCAGTATAAATTTTAAAATCGCTTCTCGCTCCTCTTATAATACTTTAAACGACACCTTAACGAGGGATGTGAAGGGCATTATGCATCATGTCGGCATTTGTAATGAAAGTGGTTGAAACGCAACCTGAATGAGGAAATCTTATACATCGGTATGTTTCCTTGAATACTTTACGTTATCATGGACTCCTTCCTCTTGGCAGAGATACAACATTACGAAACCATTGCCATTTACGTATCTGTTTAAAATACTTAATGTATTTAAAATTTTCTTCGAATCATGGTGACACCTTAGCGTGGTGGTGGGGCTTTTTTTAAGTCCGTCAGAATTTGAAAATCAGTCGTCAAGCACCTGTCAGTGAGTTTCCTTTAGGTGAAGAAAGTTTCCCTCTGAGACGTGATCTCAACATTTAACTTTTTGACACAATTTATCTAAAAATAAAGTTTCACCAACCCATAGCCAAGCCGATTGGTGACACAGCTAATTTTCTATATAAAAAGTCGTTTGCTTATGAGTCCCACAAGGTTTATTTAAATTATGGTGCTAGACATCATTTAGTTATGCCATGCCACACCAACCCTACGATGGGTTAAGTCCGCTATTGAACGTAGTACAATGACATTATTCTTCAACACCTACCGTGCGTCCCAAGGTTTGATGTGTTTAAGAGCGTTGTATTGTACGAACTTGTACAGCTCGACAATGGTAAAACCACCGCTACGCCTATTTCTGCACGCACCGTAACGCCAGTCATTTCAACTCAATGAGAAGTACAAGCCTCTCAAAAATCAATAACTTCAATAAACGCCGCAGTTCTGTTTAAATTGTTAAAGTCTATTCACGTCTGTAAAAGAATACTCAGTAACTTCAGATAGTTTAGTAATGCTAACCTGTAAGAATCCTTCTTCTGGGCCAAAGGTCTCTTTTTGAGCGAAGGTACATGCATAATCACCACGCCAATCCAGAAGGTATTGGCTATTTCAAACACCTAAAAAGCTACAGCCCCATATTTTTACCACGCGGCAGTACTATGATGTGGTGCTTTCTCAAGATCTTTTGCTTGATCGTCAACTGTTATCAATTTGAATCAATAAATATAACACGAATTTCGAAAAATTCATTGGTACTCATGAAACAACTTAACCAATATGACACAGAATGTATAGTTTCAATTCAAATCAAATCAAAAATACTTTATTCAATTTAAGCCCTAAGAAGGAGCTTATATACGTCAAAGCTACCACCGGTTCGGAAAACAAACCCAGTCACTGAGAATACCAGGGAAAAAACTCAATCTGGTCTATCTTTGAAACATATATAAGTTTAAAATACATAACACGTTACAATCGTTTTTAGTGGATGGACGCACAGAGATGAGTCAATTACAGACACCAAAACCCACTTGATATGGCGCTTAAACTTACATTCCGGCAAATCGATAATATGCTTTGGGCCTTTGTTGTAAAATCTAACGCTGATAATTACCTTTATGATGTAGATTATATTAGTCCATTTCCATCGCCAACGTAGGTAACCGCATAACTCCATGACTTCGCCTATTGCCTTACAAACAGTGACCTTCGCAATAACAAACGGTTTACCTAGAATCAAATGTAGACCGCGTCTACACTGAATACGTAATTGCAAACACCATAAAACGTCATATCAGTTCACATAGTTTTCAAATACAATTAAACTCATTGTTTTCTGTACTGATATTTTTTTAGTTTTCCCTAGGGATAGCGTGATAACTAACGATAGTTATTATCGTATTCAATAACGATTAAAAGTCGTACACATCTTCACCCTACCATACACAAAGAGTAATACGCGCCAGTATGGCGGCACATTTAGGCGTATTGCTTTCCGAGAACAGCCGATATCTATCCATTAACAAGATAGGGTGGTATAGATGTGTATCCGACTGGATTCCTACCCCCATGATTAACACTCACTCTCTTTGGGCTATCGCGTTATGTGACCAGCCTGTATATATCCAACTGCTTATATACTTGAAGATTGTGCAGTGAAGTAAATTTAACTTGAAAAAAAAGCAAATGTGAGATATTATTTATAGGTTTTTGCATTTTACTACAACCTAGAGGGGGCTGACTCTCAAGTGCGACTGCCGGAACATACCAACAGTTACTTGGCGACAAACTGTCAACTTGAGTGTGGTAGCTAGCTAGGCGAACTTAGAAAAAGCCCTACCATCGACTTATGGTTTCATCACGATATTTTGCTTCACTGAAAGCTCCGACTTATTTGTTTGGATTCGAACCACGTCCGCTGTGTCTGAACACGCTATCAACTACGCCATAGTCGCTGCAATATAATATGAAATATAGGGTGCAATAGCCAAATAATCAAAACACTTTGAGAGTAAAATAATAAATAATGATCTCTGATTCTGATATGTTACGGGCACACCTCAAATACACACAAACACGAACCATAAAAATAATTTTGCATAAAGACGCATAAGGTAAATTGTCCAATCTCCAGTCAGACGAGATCAACTGATATTTAGTTGACCTCATCGAGAATCGCACCTATAACCTCTTGGTTTACGCAACATTAACTATTTGATATAATTTTAGTAAAAGTACAATTGCCCTATCATTATCGTAAACATAAAATACGAGTACGAGAATTTGTATCATGTATTTGAAAGAAAGTGGTAAAAATTTACACTGGTTTTGATGTAGACTGTATCCATATCTATATTACAAAGCTAGTCTACGGAACTACTGGTCCGATTTGAAAAATTATTTCAGTGTTAGTTAGCTCATTTATCGAGGGAGGCTATATACTATCACTAAGACCAATAGGAGCGGGACACCAATGAAGAATGTTTCAAAATCGTTTTTTTTTCTTTTGAGAGCTTCGGCTACGTGTTAGTGTTAGTCCAAAGTAACTATTCCACGCGGACTAAGCTAGTATATTTATATAGGACAAATATACTGTACATAAAGTACGTTTGCCATTCATTATCGTAAACAAAGAATACGAGTACGATAATTTTTACCGTGCATTCGAAAAAAAGTAGGAAAAAGTAGAAATCAGAACTAGTTTTGTTATAGACTGTACATATATGCAGTACATATATACAACACATATATAACATATATAAAATGAATGCTAAATCATTTTTATGTTTTTACTTTCTCTCGTATAGTATGGAAAATTTATCGTACTCGTATTTTTTTCTTGATGTTGGTACATCTGATTACGATAAACAACAACACCGCAGCTTATTATCTATAAAATTTGATCATTATCATGAACATTAGTAAATGTAATGAAGTATTTATTATAACAGAAGTATGTGAAGCCGTGAATAATTCTTGTATATTTTTAAAATTTCTAATAAGGATAAAGTTCCTTCTCAGGTACGGGGAGTACTTATGTTTGAGTTTACAACACTAATCGCAAATAACATGTCATAATTACTAAGAATTAAGTCAAAGAATACTTAAGTGGGTATGTATGTACAACCTGTTTGTCGAATACTCTCGCTTAGAATGTGAATATTTTATCTTAAAACTCAAGGATTTTATATCAAATGGTACGATATAAACTCAATTCATTATTATTCAAAATCTCTTTAAATATATATCTACATATTTCAATTTTAAATTTTATATGTTAACCAGAATTATTTGATAATTTTAAAAAGATTTCTTTTATTAGTTCAAACAGCTGGGAATACATATTACGTACGTACTGGCATGAATCAGCATTTTCGCTTCTGTTGTTTGTAAAACTCCACGTCTCTCTCAGTGGTGATAACTCAACTTGTACCAATTAACCAAATTTGCGCATTTTATTATTGCAATACTGTTGATATGTTCTCTAAACAAATTTTGGTACATATTTTATTACGTTAAATAATATAGAAGTTCATAATAATAATATTAAATCAAGTCAAATATACGGATTGCCATCAGTCAACGCAGTGACGTAACTTGTTTCGGTAAGATAATAAAAGAAGTGCGTAAATAGAGAAGATACTTAAGGAAAAGGTTGTCGACCTCATAAGCCAAAAAATAATTGGCTTTTCTGCTCTTACAGCTTCCAGAAGCACGATTTACCGGCCCGAGTGCCACCTCCGCTAGTTACGCTACGCGTCAGTATCAGTGCGTTCCAAATAAACTTTTAATATCTTTAGCTTCATTTACAACTTCATTACGGCAACAAATTCAAGAAAAGTAACTCGAGACTGCTCAAGAAAGTTTGTTTGCGTATTACACGCGAGTGACTAGCGAAAATATGTAGAGTATGTGACAATTGCAATTTGTAATTCTAGACAAGAACCTCGGAATTACCAGCAAGTAACATATATACGCTTAAACAAATTAACATACATAATTTGCCTAAAAAAATGATAATTGCAATTTATCTCTACCAACATATGCAAAAAATCTACAGTCTGGCATTAAGGTTCTGTCAAACGATGATTTTTTTCTTTGCCAACAAATCTTATAGATTATTACTTGACGAATAGGTAATAATATTACAAGTGCCTTGTTATAATTTCAATGTTCTGACAAGATGGTGGCCCCTTGTTAAAACTTTCCAGGAAGTTTTTATAACAGAGTTCATGCTCCGTGGTATTATTTTCCAGCCACTTTACTTATGCACAATAACCGAACGTGAAACGCCATCAATATGACAAAATATAAAGTGAAATAACACAAGATTATGAATAAAATATAAACGCCACCACATGATAGACTTCGTTCATATTCATGAATCGCCATCGACTTTTTTTAATAGTTTTATTTTATCTGTAATTATATTTGGTCTGTGTTTTCTTACCTCTGTTATTATTCTTGTTTTCTGTGGTTTTTCGAAGTTATACTTTTTTTGAGCGTTACGACAAATTATTGGGGATGAGTTTTTAACTTGAGACGGAAGCTGCGCGTTCTGATGCAGCACACCTTGAAGTTGATTGATAAACTTGATTACATAAACAGTTTTTTTAAACATAATTAATTTTTTTTTACATAATAAGTGTATGTTATTTATTCGAACTATTTTATTCATAGTTTTCAATCTCGTTTGAACTTTAGCATCGGTTCGAACCGGTTCAAACGTGTAGATAGATAAATTTTTTATCTATACTACAATTAAGTATAAGGTCGTTGTTTCAATACACACACACTTTTGTATAAAATGTATCTATACTTGCTTTTGGCCGCGGCCTCGCTGGTGTTAATGCAGATTTACCATTACTATATCCTTCGGGAAGAGTACTTTTTTTCTGGATGAAATGTACGCTATATCCTTTTTTGTACCCCTGACAAGTGGTATGCAAAATTACATCATGATCGTTAGAGTAGTTAAGAGAATTTTAGAAAATATCTGTCTGTCTGTTTGTATGAACATGCATTAGTGGTAAAGTACTGCGTTCACGATAAACCTCAAACAAGAAGGTCAAAAATCATAAAGCATATCCTCGAGTAACATTTAGTCTCGGTTTCATTAAAATCGGTTAACTCAATCAAAAGTTATAGTAATTTTAATGACGACGCGACTTAGGTACGACAGAAAAGTAGATAAGTAAATGGACTTAATATATTCAGATGATTTTATTACTTACAGATGTTTTTTTTACATTAGGTTCCAAGCGGACAGACACGCGGGCACAGCTAGTGAATAAATAAATACCTATACTCATGTGCTTGCATCATAATATGGTTTATTGTCATGACCTGTGCATATGAAACCTTTTTTTTTTTTATTTACGTGGGGAAATCCTTTATGGATACGCCACCCTCTCGGGGGAGAGAGTGGGTTATGTCCGACTCGCACGGACTAAAACCCCACGGTGTACCGTCCGCCATATGGTAGGGGCGGCCAGGGATCGAACCTGCTGTCTTCCTGAGAAACCGCCCCTGCGGCAGCCTGGCGAGTGAACGCCAGGCTTCGTCCTACTATAGAGAGACTACTGGGTACACGACATCTCCTCAGGCTCGGCTCGGGTGCATATGAAACCTACGAAATAGTATTTTGTTTTCGAGTATAGGAAAAAAAGATACTACCTTTTATGCGCAACTCGGGTAATTATTATGGTGTGGTGATATTTTAGAATATAGTCATTTGAAGCGACGATCTTTATGCGACATTATAACAAAAGATCAAGGCTCCATATCCTCATATGGCAAATATATATAAAGAACAATTAATGTAGATATACATTACTAGCAGTCACCCGCGGCTTCGTCTGCATTGTATCCTTATAAATGATAGTACTATATATCAAAGCAACGCTCGCTGAGCTAGTTCTCAGATGGTAGTATTATTTAAAACTTGACACAAGACTTACTGTTATATAATGGCCAGTATAAACGATAGTAGCTAATATTATAAATGCGTGTGTCAGTTTGTTTCACGTTTTCAAAGAAGCTCATAAGATATAAACTTCTTTCACATAAATGTACTGTTTCCACGGGATATACTAAATCTACATTAACGCATGTAAAGACGCGAGCAAATCTATTATCTTTATCAATTATGATCTACATATTATTCAAATATATCAGCAATATTAGTGTCAAATTTCACCAGAATCCGTTGATTATTTTTTGCATGAAAAAATAACAGATATACACATACTCAGAAACTTTCACATTTATATTAACTAGCTGTGCCCACGACTTCGTCCGCTTGGAATCTTATGTAAAAGAACAGTGATTAATAAACTCACCTGAATCTATTAAGTCCATTTTCTTACCTACCTTTCGCTTGTACTTAAGTCCGTCGTTATAAAATTTACAATAACTTACGATAGAGTGAACCGATTTTAAAAGAATCAAGACTAAATGTTACTTGAGGATATGCTTTGGTGAGAATCTATCCTGAACGCAGTCATTTAGCAGTGGTTCATGTTCAAAGAAATAGACAGACATTTCTAAATGATATAGTGGTAGAGCCACGCCGAAGCTATTACTGGCTTCAGCGTGAATGGGTCGGCTTGCCCGGTGTAGTACCACCCTCTCATAGAAAACCGACGTGAAGTAACAGTGCTTGCATTGCGGCGTTTCGTTCGGTCAGTGAGAGCGCCGGAGGCCTACCTTTCCTTCCCTCCCCTCTCCTCTCCCCTTCCCCCTAAGCACAGGCTGGCAACGCACTTGCGGCTATCCTGATGTTGTTTGTGTCTATGGACGGTGGAGATTACTTAAAATCAGATGACCCACCTGTTCGTATACCTCCCATGACATAAAAAAAATGTACTTTATCACTTGTTCCAAGACATCTGCAACAATTTTATTCACAAAAATCTAAAAATTACATACACGTTACATTTACAATCTTATTATATATATAGAACATACGATATAGAAAACTAAGTAGCTATGACCGCGGCTTTGCTCTCGTTTCATACTATTTTAATAAATGGTATTGTTATAGAAAAAATAATATTGTGTAAATATCTAAAGATACAATAAATTCTGAGGATCGTATGAACGATATATAAGTTCATGTACTGCAACGCCACCTACCGACGAGTTATTATTTTTAAAATAGATGGTATTGAAAATTACTTATGCATAGTGGACGATCAAACGGTTTTCAATCTCTTTCAGATATACGAACATATATTTTTACAGATATAGGTATATAATATAGGCATATAATATATTCTGTATTTATGTCTGTTTGTTCACTGGTTATTTGTGACCGGATCGCGAACATTAAACTTTTATGTATGAACGGTCGAAATGACCCTTTAAATGTCGAGATATTGATTTTGTATGCCTTTTTTTCTTGCAATATTTTTCTTATGGAGTTTATCTCTATTTATGTCGGGATTTAATAATCTATATGTAAATAGGCAGTAGCTAACGATGATGAGCATCTCCCTCCCCTGTTTCTTAGCCGATTTGCTTCATTCTTTTTTTATTTTGTAGCTATTAACGAGTTTTAGTTTTAACAATTTTTTTTTCTTTAAGTCTTTTTCCTCTGTGGTCGAAGTGTGACTACTGGACGAGTATACAAATTACACAATATACAAACAGAGACAAAAAACGGCTCATCCTTCTTCTCTCAACCGATTAATCTTTATTCTCTTTTTGCTTAGTATAAATTGACGAGCTTTAGTATTATCATTTCTTTGCTCTGTCATCGACTGATCGAAGTCTTTATTTACATGTCTCTATTCGGCATAATACACGATCATAACCCTAACTAATTCCTGACTCATAATATAAATGCGAAAGTGTGTTTGTTTGTTGGCTTTTGTTACGCTTTCAAAATCAAAATATTCTTTATTCAATTTAGGCCCTGAGAAGGCGCTTATGAACGTCAAAGCTACCACCGGTTCGGAAAACAACCCAGTCATCGAGAAGAACCGGCAAGAAACTCGATCTTTTATCACTTCATGTTATATATTTTTACAAAACATAATTAGTTACATTCCTTTTTAGTAAATGCAGAGAGGGGCGTCATTCCCACAATCATTCACATATTGATCCACCCTATAATAAGCCTTTAGATATTAAAACCCGCTTGACATGGTTCTTGAATTCACTATCCGGCAAATCGGTAATGTGTTTTGGGACTTTGTTATAAAACCTAACACTATTACCTAAAAAACTGTTTTTCGACTTAGTGACTCTGAAGCATGGAATGATCAATTTGTTGCTGTTTCTAGTATTTAAATTATGCTGGTCTTTTACCAGATTCAGCATATCTAAGTTTTTGCGGATATACATTAAATTATCAAGAATATATTTCACGCCTTAACTATTAACCGATCATCATCAAAATTAGCCGATTTCAGAGGTACAGAAAAGGAGACATTTCAACCAGAAGAAATGTACTGTTCCCGTTGGGTAAATCAAAACGACATTTACACTAGTGAAGCCGCAAACAAAAACTAGTCTATGATATTTGTACCTACACTGTTTGGCAAAAAACCTTCATTAAAAAACTAATGAACTATCGCTGAATTCTGACCCATAAACGACCACTAGTCAATCGATGATGGTTTGTTTAGTTGATAGTGTGTCCGGACATGGCGTCGACGGACGTAGGTTCAAATCCTAGCAACTGAGTCGGAGCGCGCGGTGAAAGAAAATATCATGATGAACCCATAGCATGGTGGTAGGGCTTTTCTAAGTCCGCTTAGCTACCTGAAACTCTCGAGTTGAAAATCTGCCACTAAGCACCTATTGATGTGTTCCGGCATAGGTACTTCAATCCCCAAGCAAGCAGCCAATCCCCGGCTTTTATCGGCTTTACCATATTAGACCAAGTCGTCACATAACATCAGATAAAACTGTGGACAAAAGGCTAAAGCCTATAAAGTATATTGTTTCACTGGTCATAAATTAACTGTATATAACATGCAAGGTTCAGTTGCAAAAATACTGCCACACGTTATTCTGTCGCAAGGCAGTAACGCTCGTGCTACTGTCTTCTGAATTGAAGGTTACTGTTAGCAAGTCGCTGACATACGAACCATTTCAGGTCAGTCTTCAGAAGTATCGCCAGATGTATTTTTAGAGATTTAACATTATTTGATATACGATAATGATTTTTTGATAAATGTGCTATAATCGTGAATAAATTAGACATAGTTTTCTATTATCATTACATAGTGTAAAACAAAGTCACCTACCGCGTCTGTCTGTTTGTCTGTTCGCGATAAACTCAAAAACTACTGGATTTTCATGCTGTTTTCACCAGTGGATAAAGTGACTCATGAGGAACGTTTTGGTATATAATTTGTCAAGGATTTTTTTATAACCAGGGCGGGACAACGTCTGCCGGGCCCGCTAGTCAATTTCTATATAATATACTTATATATTATTTACTAAAATCATAATAACAAAATTAAATTATATTTTTTACCACTTTCAAAAATATTCTTGTTTTCTTTTAACAATCCATCAATTGCAGCAAGGCCTATACTTTGCTTGAACAATTCAATTAGTATCGCTTAAGCCGATTTTTAGTTGAATCCAAGCATACAGATAAACGATTTTATTTTTAGTGTCGTATTTTTATCAGTGTTCTTTATAATAGAAATCGATATCAAAATTTGAAAGGAAAAAACATGTACAGACAGAATCACAGCTTTGTTAATATATTAGATAAATTTATTAAAAATATATTAAGCTTTTGTAACATTCGCAATAACAATAATTTATATGTTTATGTTCTTGCAAAACTTTCCATTTCAAAATTCATATACGAATTTTTATGCAGAGTTATTATTTAAATGATTTCATTGTAATCATTAGAATATGTTTATAGTATGTCGTAAATTTTACGAATAAACGAACGAACGGTGCGTAGTTCTTGCTTTCACTACGGATTTTTTGTGCATTTCTAATAACATAATAAGAAAGTAAATCTAACGTATCTGTTCTTTTTAGATTTTTGTAAAGAAAATATTGCAGGTGTCTAGAAATAAGTAATATATTTCACTCGTTTTTAGAAATGTCTGTCTGTCTGTTTGTTTGGACACGCATCACTGCTAAATTAGTGCGTTCATGATAAAATCTCTTTCAGAAAATCACAAAGTATATCTTTAAGTAACATTTAGTCTCTGTTTTATTAAAATCGGTTTACTCTATCAAAAGTTATTGTCATTTTAATGACGACGCGACTTAAGTACGAGAGACAAGTACATAAGTAAATGAATTTAATACATTCAGATGCTGTTATTAATCACTGTTTTTTACATAATTTTTCACGCGGACGAAGTCGTGGGCACAGCTAGTTTTATAATATTAATAACAAGCTGTGTCCCACGGTTTCTCTTGCCTCTGATTCTTCCTACACTCGGCAAACGACTTTGTTCTCTTTTATTACATACTATTTAACCTTCATTTTATATGGTAACTAGCGGGCCCGGCAGACGTTGTCCCGCCCTGATTATAAAAAAATCCTGGACAAATGATATACCAAAACGTTCCTCGAGAATCATTTTATCCATTGGTGAAAACCGAAAAAAGATCCGTTAAGTAGTTTTTGAGTTTATGGAAAGAGAGAGAGAGAGGGGGGGGGGGGTTTTTTTTATTTTATTACTCTACTTTTAATGGTTTTATGCTGTTTTATATATGAAGGGCTAAGAGGAAAAACTGTCTAAGTCACTGTTACAAAACTTTACAGGAAAGAAAATTTAGATTTTGAAAGCATTTTTTGGTGGACATGAATGATTTTGAAAGGAAATTTTGTACGTTATATGTATTTGGAATTGTTTTCTGTATAAAATATGCCTAGTAATAATAATAATCGACGTGGTTAAGTCACGGACTAAGCTAGTTATTTCCTATTAAAGAAGAAATACAACAACAACCAAAAGTTGGGACAAAGCGTTTTACACTTGTGGCCATAAGCTACAAAAAATAAATTTCAAAAAAGGACTTAGCCAGTTTTTACCTTTAGCTCTTCATATTTTAATATATTTTTCCTCAATGAATAGGCAAACAAACTCCAAAATCATTTTTTTTTTCAAATCTTCAAACAAACAATCTCTTAAACGCTATATATATTAACTCAGATATTATCAACAATCAGTAAAAAATTCCGAGCAACCTACTTTACTTGAAATTTTAACCAACAATATATATTTATTGGGTAGTCCATTATTAATCAAGTTGGCGTTTTTGACTTGGGTTTCCTTCAAATCGTTAGTTTATAGACTAAAAAATTTAAGAAAAACTTACGACACTTTTCCTATTCATTTAAATTAGATTAATTTTCATCTTGCCTGTTTTATTGAATAACTTACTAAATATTAATAATTCTCCATCCACTATGATCTCTCGCGATGGAGAAACTTTGATATGGGAGTAAAAAAAATATTTGTATATTTTTATGTCAAAATTTATTTTTAACGCTTTTTCTAATCTACCAATTACTCACTACTTATTTGTATTTAATGTTTAATTTTGGATTACACGCTCTCGATAATCATTTAGAAGACCAACTGAAATTTTTAAACTTAAATTTTTATTTATTTTATTTGAATAATAGTTTTAATGATCAAAAATGTTATGTTTTAGAAAAAAAATGCTAAAAATAAATTAGATAGAATAAATAAGATTTTTTTTCTTCAATGGTTTTAGGCAACTTGGTAAATAACTGACACCTACCGTATTATTACAAAAAAGATAAATACCTGTTGAATACTTGCTTTAAAAAGTTTGATTACAAAAGAGTGTTTACCCTTGTTTACAGATGTACATTATTTAAATTTAAATATTATCTAACCCTTGTCTAAGTTGACAGTTCTTATTTTATCTTTGTGGCTTAATAAATATTTTTATTTGCCAGCGAAAGACGTATCGTAATAAATTACGAATTTCTTGGGTATAATTAATTTGCTAGAAATATATAAATTACATAATTTTAGAGATTCACAAGTAAACTTTAACAATTACTATATGACACCATTGACATTTGACAATGTATTAATCTGAAATTTTACTGTTGTACCTCACGCACTTTGACGTATCACTTTGGATGTATCACTGTTATAAATTGCTTATTTTAACAATTACATCATTTTTTTAACGAAAATGTCATAATATTAATAATGAATTTATCATTAAAAAGTAAATTTTCTTAATGAATATCTCAACAAACATATTATCCATGAATTGAAATCGCTCGTAAAATATCTGTATATAATGAAACGTTTTTAAATGATGAGATTAAATTGAACGAATGCTCTTCAGAGTTGCTTGCATAAAAAACTTAAACCAGATGTTTAGCTAGAAACCGCTTCGACACGCTTTTGTAATAAAATATTTTAAATATGTGTTCAACTAGATTTAAAATTTTAAGCACTACTTAGTAAAACTCATGTTAACCCCATGTTCATTTCTTGTTTTTGTAAAGAGACCGCTAATATTTATACCTGCATTATATGTTCAGAGAGGTATTTACAAGTTCAACAAAGATCTCAACGAATGTTATCTGTTTTAAATTGTTCTACATTTAGAAAAACTATTCCTTTACGTTAGACAAGCAATTGCTACGAAAATTGTTACTATTTTGAAAGAAGTCAGAAAGTAAGCGTATCATGAAGGGCACGCCCGTTATTACGTAAAAAAATCGGCGCAATTATTCGCATTGACATCCTAATTAGTCCTAATTGTAATTATAAATGAATATGTTTATTTTTTACGGTTTTGCGCTCTAACTACTTAAACAATCATTATAAAATTTTACATACAAGTCGGGTGAACAGCAAAGTATAGGGAACATGTCACTTCGACAAATGGTACTATTCCAAAGGAATAAGTCAAATTATACATTAAAGCGAATAAATAAATAAACAGCAAGTAATTTTAATAGAGAGTAAACGAGATAGCTATACTAAGATATCTGTTTTTTACTCATAAATAATATTGTGTAAAAAATACGTATTCAATAAATAAATTAGATAAATAAACTTGAAATCGTCAAAACGAATAATTTTATATTAAATCAATGAAATTATTGTCACTTTCTTTATTCAAATTTTAAAGTTCGTATTGTCATAAATAACCTCTCTCTTTCTTTAATCTGTTACTTAACCCCTGGACTATCTAAATATATAATAATAATCGAAATGTTGAAATGAAATTAGATGTTGCAAACCGAAATTATACAACAGATTATACGAAAAATTTGAAAAATGATATTTTTTTTTAATTAGCTATAATTATAAACGATAAAACATTAAATTTTTTAAATATATCATATTATATTGTCATATAAATAAATGTATTATGTCACTCGCCGAAAAATTTCGTGGCGATAGATGCAATTATTAATATCGCGAAGTAAAAAAGTTTTATTAAAAACATGATCCTCCATTTTAAAATCTTCAAAAATCAGGCGAGAATTTAAGGCCTATGTTTACACGTAAAGTTCAATCAGCACAGCACGTTTATTAGGGTGGAGTGAAAAAAAAATTTTTTTTTTCTTGCCTGGGTGTAAATTTGTGTTATAAAAAAAAAAATTTTTGAAAAAAAAAAAAATTTTACTAACATTTGGCCAGCCACTCATTTTTAAAACTAATTCGAGAAAAATATTTGGTTGAAAAAAAAAATTTTTGAGGCGTTTAGAAACTTAGGTTTTTTTATGCCAATTAAAAATCAAAGTTAAAAAAAAATGTGTGGTGTACTAGTGTACACACGTAAGAAGTGAAACTTGTTTAAGGCCTTATTTTTCGCAAAATGATCTATATGAACTTTCAGAAATTGGTTAAAAAAAAAAAAAAAATTTCTTTATGGAAACAATTTCATTAATATACTAAAAAATAAAGTTAAATTAGATAAAGTTTAAACAAAGGGATTTTATTATCATAGACATGAATACAAACAAGATGGCGCGTAACGGAAAAATGTGACGGTAAATTTTTTCCAACGCCGATAAAGAAGTTTCACTTCAAAAAAATTTGTGACTATTGTTTTAATTTAAAAAAAAAATCCCAAAAAGTACCATTCCTCTTTAGGGCACTAGAATAAAATTTGAGTTGGAAATGATATAATTGCCAGTTTTAGATGTTTTAAGAGATTAAAGACAAAAAAAAATTTTTTTTTGCAACAAATATTTTTACTCGTAATTAATTTTAAAAATGAGTGGGCTGGCTAAGATGTTGAGTAAAATTTTTTTTTTTTTTAAAAATTTTTGTTTTTTATAAGCTACAAATTTGACCCCCAGGCTAAGAAAAAAAAAAAATTGTTTTTTTCACTCCACCCTAACGTTTATTGTACTACTACGTTATTCAAAATAAGAACGGGTATTGTACCACTGCATTTAAAAAAAAAAATTATGATGACTTCTTCCTATGTAGCCAACTTTGCCAGAGTCAATGTCAATACACGTTTAAAATTTAATTGCCAAACGTTCAGTGTAATGTGGAATAACCTGGACATAACTCAATGTAGAGTAGTCGCTATGATTATGAATTCCGTATAAAACTATATTTTAATCATATACATACAAAGCATTGTTTTAAGCATATAAATTAAAATGTATATGAAGTGGTCGCTAAACTTATAATGTAATTATCAGTCTGCAATAATTGTTAATAACCAAAATGTAGTAATTAATAAAGATTAAAATCCGTTATCTCAATACTAAGCGATCGTTAGCCACATTTAATTGGTATATTCAACAAAAATGTAAGATATTTTTTAACTTTGCTGTACAATTATAATTTTATCGTTATTAATTTACATCGTCTGTTGCTAATTTTATAAATACTAGTTTTTTTGCAAATAAATGCCTTGTTTTTTAGTAACTTCTGTCAATGACGATAGATAATGCACTAAACTATTTTTTTAAGTTGTTTAAATTCATATCTGTTTTATTCTATTTAATACCTAGAATATGGTATTGTATACATTAACATTTAATAGATATTAAAATCGGTAGGTACAGGTTTTCTAGTGCAGTGAATGGAACTTTTCAATTTTATTTTTTGGCGACGAATCTTCTAGATTATTATTGTCATTGTCGAGTAGGTAATGATATTACAAGTTTCTTGCGATCATTTCAATGTTTCAACAAGACGGTGTCCCCCTAGTTAGAACTTTCCATGGAGTTTTTCTTGCAAGTAAGAATCCATGCTCCGCGGTATTATTTTCCGTTCACTTCACTTGTGCACAATAACCAAACTATATCACGTAAATCACCACCGATATTACAAAATAGAGAATCAAATAACCCAAGATTATGAATAAAAAATAAAATACACTATATGACCGACTAAGACCCCGCCCAAAACTCTAGATTTAACTTTGATGTTTATTAAATAAGACCGGTGTTGCCAACACTGTTTATCAAAACGGATGAACCTCGTAATAATTTTAAAGAAACTTAATTTATTAAAGTCTATATTTATCAGTCGTTACAATAGTTTTAATGTAATAAAAATTGATATTTTTGAAGTAGAAACTTCTTTAGGCGCGCTGAGCGGTATTTTTGTCTGGAGATAAATTTACAATTTCGCGTGATTCGAGTGATCGTGACAGGCCGTATTGCGCTTGCGCGGCTTACGTTAGGCTAGCGATGCGTAGTGTAGGGGCCTGTGTGCTTGTAATATTGATATTTTGCAGCTCATCACACGTTTCATTGATTAATAGACTTTATAAAAATGTATATAATTATTGCACCGAGTGACAATAGATATGAAAACCAGACTAACATTAATAATTTCAAAAAACAAATTCTAAAATTGAACTATTATTATTCAAACTATAATTAATTTAAAAATTCAAAGAGAACACAGTTATTTCATTGCTTTGAGGTTTCACTTCTGTCACAAGTCCTTATGACTGCCGCGAATTTTTTTTTCAATACCTATTGCATATAATAATTTAAAAGAAACCTTTGTCCATAAATTGACTTATGCGAACAAACTGTTTTCCCTAAATAGTACCATGTAGTAATTATCATATTTCATTCAAAGTATGTTTAATCTGATATTTCCTTTCCCCACGAAAACCCTAACTAATGTGAGTGAGGGTTTCTATGTTTGTTAGTTACACCTTCACGCATTAACCATTCAGTAATCGACATGAAATTTTGCGTACACATTATCACGGCTATAGAGAATGACATAAGAAACTTTTAATGTAAAGAAATGTTCGCAAGGCATATAGTAAATTTACAATAACGCGAAGGATGCTGCGAGAAAAACCTTCTTAGACATTTACCTCAAATTAAAGTTCATTAACTATCTCCTAACGGTTACGCAACCACGATGAAACAAAGTCTAGACATTCTTACTTCTCAAACATGTCGTTATATAAATTAATTACCGCTGTTACGTGATTGATTATTTCATAATTTGAATATATATAGGAAATTGTAAGTGATGAATGATGAACTTAATTAAATATTTTATCGGTAGAAGTGACACGGTTCGCTATAAAGGGCGGTACGCTTTCAAACTTTAAAGAAATAGGAAGTTCCGCCATAAAAATTGCTTCAAGTTTTTCTCATATTTGACGTGTTTCATCTAATACGAATTTAAAAAGGAAACCATTGAAAATTCAAATTTTTGTTTAACCCTTAAATGCATATTGTTGACAATTGTCTACATACATTCCAGTTCTACTTAATTTTATTCAAAAACCTATGTATATACATATCTGAATGTCAATCATATCATTCATTTCGTCACGTCACGTCACAAGTTAGCCACTACATAAAAATTGCAATTGCTTTTCCGTATTTCAGTCATAAATAATATGGAAATTCAAATACTACTCGTAATAAATAGCGTAATGTATTGGCGTAAACATGTTGTTTACGCCAATAATAATTTTAATAGTAATCGCAAATTGTTTCCAAAAGTCTACATACAACTTTTTTTCAAAATCCTGCCTTGTCTGTTTGCCTGTTTTTCGATATTCCTGTAAAAATTGATGTTTTAAAATTCAAAACAAAAAATCATGCATTTAGTTAAGCTCATTCATGTGTACAAAATTTAACAAACTCGAGGTTATTTTGTAATAAAATCTCAGCAACTTCGTTACGTGATATTTGTATGTAATTTTCCAATTGAATTCCTTTTCGTTTTCTCGAAAACTTTTGTTATTTTTTTTGTCAATGTGGTGTAATCCGACCTTTATATCTATGTGTATAATAACATAATTCAGCTCTCGGGTAATGTATTGGAATAAAATGCCTAAAAATATTTAATAATCTGTTTGAGAATTATTAATTGAATTTAATAAATTTTTCATTAAAAATAAGACAACAGATAAATAAAAGTAAATGATAAGTAATTCCATTGCCTTACATTATGAACTAGTTTAAGTCCGTCATTTCTTTCTCGCAGGAATTTTATCACGATCAATGTTATGCTATCGTGTAATTATTTAAACTATAATTTTGCCAACACTTATTAACCCGCATAAACATATAACAGACTCTATGTTATCTCTGTTGAATTTTAATAATTAAATCATATGCAATGCCTAATGATATGTAGCCTAGACAATACTCTGAAAACTCTTCTATATATCGGTAAAAGTCTCGTCAAAATCGATTCAGCGGTTTCAGAGAATAGCCTAGAAAAAAACACAGACACTTCATTTTTTTTTTTTGCAACAAATCATCCAGTTTATTATTGACATTTTGGAGCAGGCGTCTTGCGATAATTTCAATGTTTCTAACAAGATGGTGACCTCTTGGTAGAACTTTCAAAGGAGTTTTTGTGGTATCTCAGAATTCATACTCCATGGTAATTGGTATTATATTCCATCCACTTCACTTGTGTACAATAACCGAACTATATTACATAAAATATAGCATAAATATAAAATATATAATATACCAATATTACAAAATACAGAATCAAATAACACAAAATTTTAAATAAAATATAAAAGTCACATGACAGACTTACATATAACCTAACTAAGAAATGACAATTAATAATTAAACTGTCATACCACTTGTTACAACACAGATAAAAAAGTTTCAAAAACAATATAAAATAGTGATGTGATAACAAGTTATAAAAAGTGCCTGTTTAAACGGAACAATGTGGGAGTATCTAGCGGTTTTGCTCATTGGATTCTGGCTTGGTGTTGCCATATTCTTGTACATATCCTATAATTGGCTCGAAGAGATTTTGGGTAAGTTTTTACTGATTTATCAGTACTAATAATTTGGTCTAGGTGTATTATAAGACTTATATTTTTTAATAATTTGTTACCTAGTCTGAACTTTTAAACGTGAGATATGATTTTTCATATATTACTGGTTTATCATATGAAAGAAAGAACAAGGAAAAATATTTAATTTTCGTACAGACAAAAAGTGACGTAAAAGCGTACTGTTGCGTGTAACATTTTTTACAAAACGGCACTGGTTTTCAGCCAGGCCTCAGATATATATAGTGGTTAAGTTTCCTAGGCTCTCCTAACTACCAACTATAATATGAAAGCATGCCGTGAAGAACCCATATCTATTTACTTAAGTGTTACCTTCTACAAGAATATAGTTTATACGCATGAATATCTCGATTACAATATCATCTGATATTAAATGACGATGTGGTCTAAAATAGAAAACACGCTAAACCTAGAGGCGGACTGGCTCTAAAGTGCAGCCGCCGGAACATGATTGTAGATGCTATGCATCAGATTTTCAAACTGAAGGTTGTAGACAACCAGATGGACTTCAAAAGCCCTACCACCATTCTTTTATCACAATGTTTTCCTTCACGGAAGGATTCAAACTTCGGTATATCGAGGCAGCTTCCAAACACGCTAAGCACTGAACTATAATCACTTTCAATCAGACCCAATCTCAAGGGTGATTGATTCTCGAATGCACTTACCGAAACACTTTTTGGTGCTTTACGACAATTGTTGAACCTGAGGGTAGACAGTGAGAGGTTAGGGGGCGTCCATAAATTACGTGAGGTGTTTTTTTAAATTTTCTGTCCCTCCCTCCCCCCCTGGTGAGATGTCGTGAGATTTTATTCTACCCCCTCCCTCATCCCCAATCTCATGTGAGATTTTTCAAAATGTGGATTTCTTACGTAAACGCGCTGGACTGTTATTGTAAAAAGAAAATGAAATTATTTTCGCCCCCTTATGGAAAGCTTATGATAAACTCTACTGCAACATTTTTCTGTCGCATTTATATCTTTGTTTTTTGGAAAAGTATTTAGATACCGCGTACTCGTCCTAACCAATATTATAACTTAACTACTCGAGCGATCAACATAGATATTGCATCCCCGTTCTCAAGGGTACAGAAAAGGACATACTTTTTATGCAGAAAAATTTACTGTTCCCGAACGAAGCCGCGAGCAATGGCTAGTTAAAACATATGTAACTACTCTTTGTGGGCGAACCAACAAGCTCAAATCAATGAAAATTAAGGTAAACGCTAAAAGGCATGTGGGTGAACAACCTCGAAGCGACTGAAAAGGTAAAATGGTTGCACACATTAGGGTTGTCAAGTTCTATTGATTAACTTTTTTATCAAAATCATTTTAGTTACAAATACCCGACTTTTGATTTTGCACGCCGCGTCCAGAAGAATAAGTACTGAAATAGTCGTCTATGTTCCGGTTTGTATAGCGTTATCTTTATCTATCGCAGTTATTGTGTGCGATAGAGAGAACGCTTTACAAAACGTAAGTGTCGTCTCACTCTTCTCTCAGAGCAACGCGACCTGCCCAATCGAATGCCGGGTTCTATATGTATTGGCATGTAAAGGGCCCCACATAAATTACGTTACACATTATAAGGCGGGAGGGGCATAAACAAGTGGAAAATGACATGGCCTGGTTGGAGATGAGTTTCAGGCTTCGTGACGTCACATGTACAAACGTCAACTGTAACAGAAAACGAAAATCAAAGATGTTTGATATATTTTTGTTTTACGAAAACATATTTAAACAGTTTTAGAAGTGCTATAGTAATTTTTATATCTAAGCGTAAATTTGTAAAAGTTGTTAGTCACATAAATGTAACTATCTCTGACAAGGCCGAGTGGTGATACTGCAAAAATCGTGAAATTCTTATGACGTATTTTATGTATGGCCTCTAAATTTCAAAAGGGGCCCTTTAAGTATTATGTAGGCCGAATTTTTGTAATTTCTGACCGCCACCTCCTCCTTTTTAGCAAAAGCAAGCAATGGTCTAAGACGATGGTAACATAGTCGATTAGACCGCGTGTCTCGCATATCAGACCTACACATTTAGATGACCCCCATCCCGGATGTCATCAAAAATAAGCAAATCGAAAGTCCCCTGCCCCCTTTAGTGTTTACGTAACACATTACCAAAAGTACAAATTACCAAAGCTATCAAAATTTATTATAATACTATATTTTAGGACAAGTGACAACCCTAGCACATGCGTCATCTGTAAAGGACAGCCAGTTACAAAACCTCACATACTCAATTTTATCCGTTCATTTGCACGCAATGTCATTATTAATTAAGTTTAATTAACACATGTATGTATGTAACACTGCCAAAGTACGCAACCAAGTTTATCACCTTTTTTAACGCAGCACAACAAAGTGACTGCACTGTATCTGATAGTGAACGTCGTGTAATCCAAAAGCAATGGAAGGGATAACTACAAGCTATCGCGTATCGCCACTGTCTTACCAACCTGCAGATATCTCGGCACCAGGATATGTTTTGCATAATCCCGAGATGATACGCACTAGAAGGTTGTACCTCCCGAGTATGACATCCTCTTTAACAGACTGGCTGAAACGTGTGAATTTATTACAAATAGAATATGTCATTCAAGCAATTGAAAGATCTTCTGTAGCTATAAATACCATATACCATATGGAGTTAAAATAAAGCAGTCTATTTTACGCACTCAGAGTTTTACTTCACGCTCTCCAAGTCAGTCTAGACTCCTATAGTAGTGACTCCGACGTGATGATGCCGAGGTTCCTACAAGATTTTATCGACATGTGTACGGTGATCGCAACCGTATCAGATACACCTCGGACACACGATCCTCATGACACGCAGACAATTATTGTTAATAGCGACAGATCAAGTATAAGCAGATTTTTTGTAATTTCTGACCTCACCCTGGTCAGCAAAAGTAAGCAATACTCTTACCCAAATGCTTACATAAACATTTATTATTATTAATGGGCAATAGGTAACAAGTCTACAAATAAGAAATTGATAGTATTACTAGTTGACCCGGCCATGCGTTGCTGTGGCTCAGTTATTACATGTTCAATTACAATTATGATAAACTATTTTCTAAATTAAAATGTGGCGCCATTTATGAGATATCTATAAGAGTCAGTCCTACAGTTTTCTGGCAACAGACTAATTTAAAGCGCCATCTGTCCGAAACTGATGAAACTTACAATTAAGAAATTTGTAATTAAAAATATTGAGACCATTAATCGAAATGTAAATTATCTTATCTCTCAAGTTGGACGAAATACATAAATGCCTACTTTCATGAAGAACGGTTAAGTAGTTTCGGAGTTCATCGTGGACAAACATCGTGACACAAAATTTTTATATATTAAGATAGAAGAATTAATTTTGGTGATCGGTTACTAGGGTGATAGGTAGACAAGTGGCTAAGACCGCGTTCCTCACATATAAGATCTTCACATCCACATATGATTGAATCCAGCAATGAGATAAAACTTTCAGTGAAAAAAACCTACCTATTAGGGCATTTTCTAATGCCACCCTCGAGTTAAAACTCTATTATGAAGCACTTAGGAACTGTTCAAGTATTACATAAGCAGATTTGTTGTAATTTTTGACCCCTTGCTCTCCTTTGCCAGCAAAAGTAAGCAAAGCTCTTACCTCTCCCTCTCATACTTATGTAAACATTTATACGTAACTAAATAAAAAAATCGAAATAATAAATATTGCTGACGTAATCATCACCCAAAATTCCCATTCCCCATGTTATCAAAAATAAGCAAATCAAAGACCCCGCTCCCCGTTAGTGCTTATATGGTAATTGGTTGGCCCCATATGCCTCGCACAGTCTTGGATAAGGAAAAATATGCAAACCGGTTCCATAATTAGCTATTTCACAAGAGTTAAACGATATGAAAGGTTATTAAATAACAGCATCAAATGTGCCTGTTACCTCTTTAACTTTTACCTTAAATATAAACCTAGGTTTGATTCCCCAGAGTGGAGCTTTCGAGCACGCTTCTAACGCGATACAGTGACACCGCTTTCATTAGTACTTTGCACACTAGGGTTTCCGCTATTTACCAAATTCGCTTTTTTGACTTGGGTACCGTTCAAATCGTTAGTTTATAGCTTAAAAATTTTTATTAAGGAATTTATATAAGCTTCTTCTGCTGCAAACGACATTTGCATCATGAAAATGAGTCGAAATGCATATTTATGTTAAATCACTAGGAAGAATACACATGTAAATATAAACACATAATTCCCCAATAAGTATTAGATATCGCGTATAATAATTTATTCGTATAATTATGTAAAACTAATGAAAGACGATTATTAATAGTCAAGTAAATAATTCGGTCGGTTGCCAGTTTGTTAGGTTCGGTTACCTAATGCTTTACGTAATCGTTTGATTTATTCGGATCGAATGATCGTTTAGAGTGTCCGTCATCGTTTAGGGGGTTAACAATCGTCGTTAGTCAATCGGACCGACTAGGACAGTGGTCGACAAACTCGTCATACAAAAGCCAAATATAAACAACTAGCTTCTGCCCGCGACTTCTTCCGCGTGGAATAGTTACTTTGGGCTAACACTGACACGCTGCGGAAGGTCTGAAAAGGAAAAGAGAAACCAGCTTTTGAAACATTTTGTGACGTGACGACGAGACTGTCAACGAATGAAACGACTTAGAAGATATTTATATATTAAAAATTAATTTTAATCTAAATCTCGACGCTTCATTGTTGTCGAAAGCCCGAACAATGATCCTTCGCAACGTGTATTTATTTACCCCTCGAAGCTCAATTATGACAATATGGTAATCGGTGTTCTCCTAGTAACGCAATATAGCGGGAAAATGCGAAGGAATTGATTTTATTGTGTATCTAGTCATAATAAAACACCCGCAGATAACTGAAGGTGAAACGGTGATGTCACCCGACCTCAACACGACAGTAAACGTTAGAAACATGATAGTCTGTATATAAATAGCCAAAGATAAAACATTTGAATACAATCATCTCCTGTGTTTGTCAGATGATTTGATGATTTTTTTTAAATTTACTTTATTTTTCCATTTTTAGTGTACATAAATATATTTTACTAGCAGTGCCCGCGATCTCCGTTCCGCCTTAAGTAGGTACATATATTAAAATATGCGCATTTTTGCGGTATGATATCTATCGGTATGGTATGCGATATGGTTTCAATTGGTTGTACAATAAGTAACGTTTGGTACGAACGCAACCTTATCAATAATCCGCGATAGTTTCTACCACCAACTCGGCTACCATCGCTTCACACATGATACACCTTAAGTAATGTAATTACAATGCTTGCGTCATGTTGCAACACAGCAACGAACATAAGCACAATAGGCTCCTAACAATTGAAGAGTTTTTTTATACTATTGGTGGCAAACGATCATACGGGTCATCTGATGGTAAGTAATCACGGCCGCCCATGGACACCTGCGACACAAGAGGAAACACAGATGCGTTGACGGCCCTTAAGAAAGGAGTAGGCTAGTTTCTTGAAAGTTTTCTTACTTTGTCACGGATCCTTTAATCAGAATCTAACCAAACTCTCATCAAACTACCCTTGAAGTACATCCTTTCCAATAAAAAATGAATCATCGAAATCGGTTGGCATGATATTGAGTTATTCGTCTATTTGTCGTTTACATAATTAATGCAAATTTAAAACTTATACGGTTTTGCACTGGATGCCGTTGTCGGAACTGGACCAAATTGGAAATGGGACCACACGGGAAGTACCAGCTTTCAAATAAAAAAAAAATAATCAAAATCGATTCACCCAGTCCAAAATTATGAGGTAACAAACATTAAAAAAAAATTAAAAAATACAGTCGAATTGATAACCTCCTCCTTTTTTTGAAGTCGGTTAAAAAGCATTATCGTTGCTTCACTAAGGCTCGGACAACCATATTATGTAAAATACGTAATTTGAATTTACTATTTTCAAGTCTATATTTAGCAAATTCAACTATTGCATTACTCTTGCGAAATAAATACAAAAGAAGATATGATCTCTTAAATGGGGTACTTAAGTATATCATATACCTCGTTACGGTGTACATTACGTTTTAATAAACATCTGAGCCACATGTGGCTCATTTGATAAATATATTAGTTATTCTATTTCAAATTTACGTAAGGAATAGTCTGTGAAAGGAGTACAAATGTACACCAAAACAGTTTTTTTTAACTAAGAAAATTCCTCCCCACTTACATGCGTCATGCGTTTGTAGAATGTTGTTCATTTTAAATACATATTAGTTGTTATATTTCAAAATTACGTAAGTAATTACGTATATATCAGTTGTTACATTTTGAAATGAGCCAAATCCAATTTTAATAGCTCATATGAGATATTCATTTTTTTTAATTTTCAGTCTTTATTCACCGTGAACGAAGTCCAAATTTTGCCGTTTATCAATTTTTTAGTTATACTTTATGATGTTCAAATTTTACATGTTTAAAATATGAAAATCCATAAAAAAAACTTTAAATCTTATGAAAGTTTAAAAATTGTACTTGGATCTTTTTGACAAATAACGACTCATATTTAGTCTGTGACAGGAGTTGAAATATGAAAGGTCTTAAGATAGCAGAATAGATTTTTTTTAACTAAGAAAATTTCTCCCCACTTACATGCGTCATGCATTTGTAGAATCTTGACGATGTTGCTAAGTGGTTAGCGTGTTCGGACAACACGTCGGTTGACCTAAGATCGAAACCTTTCAGTAGGTGGTAGAGCCACGCTGAAACTATTACTGATTTCAACATGAATGGGTCGGCTCGCCCGGGGTAGTACCACCCTCTCACAGAAAACCGACGAGAAGTAACAGTGCTTTCATTGTTACGTTTCGTTTGGTCAGTGAGAGCCCCGGAGCGCCCACCTCCCCTCTCTTCCTCTCTCCTCTCCCCCCTCTTCCCTCCCCCTTCCCCCAAATACAGGATGGCAAAGCACTTGCGACTCCCCTGGTGATGTTAGTGTCTATGGACGGTGGTGATCACTTAACATCAGGTGACCCACCTGTTCGTTTGCCTCCTATAACATAAAAAAAACCTTCGAATTAAATCAGAGCTTTCGATGAAGGAAAACATTGTGCTGAAAGCATGGCATAGTGGGTAGGGCTTTTTCTATTGTTTTCACCGTTAAGTATCTTATGTTCTGACAGCTGCACTTGAGAGCCAGTTCCTTTACATTTAGCATGTTTACCATCTTAGACTACATGGTCATTTAAGATTAGGTGAGGTTGTGGTCAAACGCCAAATATCTTTAAAAAACTTATTCTATATTTTTCTGTAACTTACATTTACATTTCTATCTGCTCGGATTGTTAAATACGTTTAAAGTTCCTTCGTAATTGTAAAATTAAGAAATAAAACCACAAGAGTTATTATATTATTTTTTATTTACACATATGGTGGAGAACCAATAGCAATTTAAAAGCATGCTTTTATATCTGTCTTGTGTGTGTGTCGTTTTCAACAATGTGTTTTATGGGAACATAACTAAGTATAATTTTTAACCTTTCGCCTCTCAAGTTTATACTGCTTTATACGGTTTCGGGTTTTCTGAGAACACGACACGAATCACAATAAAGTTCTTTTAACAAGCAAAAATTTACGAAGAAATCGAGAAGACCTAAATCGTATTTATATTGTTCACTAGTTGCTCGCTCCGGCTTCTCAAGGTTATAGTAACTAAGAAAATGATACTAAATCTTCCTTTTACAGTAAGGTCATATAAAACGGCAACTGAACACCTCAACATTAATCTGTCAATTATGTCAATATTCTTGAAGATTTACCTACTATTTTTCTCAGTCTGACATTTTTATATTGAGATTTTGCAACCCAAATTGTTCTCTCTTCCTTACAATTTGTCATGCATTAATTTTCATATATACGTTATCCTGACAATTGCAAACACAAAAAAAATATAGCCAAATAGATGCAGCTTTTCTAAAGTGATACGCTCACATACATTCGACAATTGATTATCACTTATTGTATCTTGATTTATATTAACGCAGAATTTTGGGACTTCAACTAGGTATATTTGTATTTTGATTTTTTTTAAATCCACTTTACAATTCAAATTTCAAGTCAAAATACAATTTACATAAAGCAACATTAAAATCTCTACCGCAACGTAACCTGTGCCTCTAGTCTCTCCCCTGTGTTCAGTATCTCCCCTGGTCTCTTATGAACCACGATAAAATAAATAAATTGACTGGCCACCCTACAAATATATATAAGTTAGTTGTTTCAATAAAAATATTATATAATAACACTTATGCCGTGCGTTCTGCCTGAACAAGCGAGTACCTCTTAACTTAGAGTGGCCCATATATATTGTATCAAATACCTATTCATCAACTAAGCGTATGCCCTTAAGACTAGATACGGTTTTTTTTTGTGTTTTTCTTAATAATTTACTACGAATATCGTAAATATTTCTTTTAATTATCTACCTATACACCAGCTTTTGAATTTAATCACAAAACAATTTATATATTCCAGATTTACCTCCTCGGAACGCGTCACCATCGCACGCTCCAACTAGCCGCCGCATCGGTGCAAGCGGAGCCCATGTCCAGCTCAAACGTCTGGTTGCCAGGATCATTGAGGAAGCGTCAGCGCTGCCAGCGCTTGCACGTTACGCCACTGAACCCTCCTCTCGCACGCCTACCATAGAGTCTTCAACCTATGAGGACTTACTCGCAACCGCAATACTGAATAAGGTAATTTTTATCAGAAACCCTCACTGCAATTGCCTCACGTATGAAAAAAAAATAGTAGTTATATTTCAAACTGAGCTACATCCAATTTTAGCCGTACCTAATATTTTACGTTATTTTTCAAGATCTTCAAATTTTGTACAGGTAAAATATGATGATCATAAAAAACTAAAGACTTTAATAGACGGCAAAATTTGAACTTAATTCTCAGTGCATAAAAACTGGAAATCTTTAAAAAATTAAACATGTTCTATGAACGATTAAAATTGGTTTTAGCTCATTTTGAAATATAACGACACAATTGTTTGCGACTCTCGTTTGCTATCATACATACTAGTCTTGAAAATCAGTAGCCAAGAGTACGCTACTTTTAAAGAATTACATATATTCGGTTGCGGATTCGAGAGCGAGTCCGATTCACGCTTGGACTGTTTTTATTATCTACTTTTTATCTTCAGAGCTTACACTATACCCACATTTTACACAAGTTATTTTACGTTTTACGACAGACCAAAAAATATGGCTACCTAAAAAAGTTTTCCTTATGAGAATAATAGATTTCTTTTCTTTTTAATATTTCTGATGATATCTATAACGGTCGACCAGTGGCCAAAATTCGATCGTAGCTGGTTAAATTATTGACTCCGCCGGAATATTATTGGCATTTTTTTGTCAGAGTCCTTTTTGTGTCTGTTCTTTCCATATTAAGGAAAAGGCAAAGGAATCTACACTATGCAGCCACTTGTCAAGGAGTATATAAATTACTATATACATATCAATTCCAAACAGACAGACTCCACAGAGTACTTAGTCTCTACTAATCACAGACTAATTATATGTTGGACATTGACAAATTCAAATCGTACGCAATTTGTATTTCGTTTCGAAGAGTGTTTATTCTATAAATAAGCTAAATAAACAACCTCGAGAAATAAATTTCACTGTGGTGGGATTACATCAATTACAAATCGTCCACTCAGCATTCACTTTAAATTTAATCCTCTGATTTTTTACAGTTTATGGAAACACCTAAGCACTGAATGTTTTATGTAGTTGTAATACATATTACGCATTAATTTTATCTCAATACACTACTTCTCTATAACTATACCAACTTTAACTAACCAAATCTTATTACATTTCTGTGCACGTAATGGGCTTAAGATTGGATAAAAAGCTATTAATTCACGTATTCTTCATGCTGTGACTTTTTTAAAGTAGAAAGTGCAACTTTGTATGGGAGCGGAACCCTAAAAAGACTTCCTTTTGTAACGCGTATTAGAAAGACGCTAGTGTCTACTATACCTTAGTGTAAATAAAATAATGTTTTATCTTCAAATCGTGTACCTACCTACTTAAAGTAAATTTTTGTTCACAGTAGTTGCACAACATTTTAACTAGTACTGTGTGTTTAGAAGGATGATACTTTGTATTCTCACCTCTAACATCATAATCTTGATTACGGGCATCAGTAAGGTCGCTATAAAATATAATCACTTCTGAATAATACGCAATTAACAGTAATTGTATATAATAGTGGCTACAAAACATTGTATTTTCCTGTTAAATCCATTTTAACTTGTATACCTTGTGTTTGAAGGAGTTAATTTTGAAGGTAGTAAAAATTCAATATTTTTGAAAACATGTTTATATGAACGATGTAAAAGGCCGTAGTGGTATAGTGGTTTGGCCAGTGGAATATCGATCCGATGTTCGCAGGTTCGAACACCGATATGTACGAACGGAGATTTCAGAATTCGAGTACATTTACTATTTTAAGCTGGTAACACTATCGGCTGACGCTGAAGTAAAACATCGTGAGGAAACCTGAACCTGAGATATGTTCTTGTAGTACTACTGTATGTGGGATAACATAGAACTGTGTAATGCTCAGAGTTTGAAATCGCCAATACGTCATCAACTGTTGTGGTGTTTATGCCCATATCTTCCTTCGGGAAAAGGCCAATGGCCCCGCAGTGGGTCTCTTAGATGCTGATGATGGTGATGATATGAACGATCATAGAGTAAAATAAAAATATAGGAGAAAAATTGCATGTACCAGTGTTTACACGCGGAGGAAGTGACACTTCTTTGGCTTATAATTATTAAATTATATATGTAACGCGTTCAACCAAACTAACAGACAAACCCTCCGGCTTTATAATATTATTAGTATAGCTGAGAAATGAGAATATTCATAAACTATATACTAAACGAAGTCTCGTAGTATAAATACTTAACATTTTCTCATTTTTATATACTACTAGATTCGAAAAGACACTTATACATACTTACACATACACACAAATATATAACTACCTAACGTTTAACGCGTAACTAAAATTTTCCCCTACCATGCCATAAGAAGTTTCATTTTAAAATCGAACGGAACTTTAATTAACCCAAAAACCATAGAGATTTAAGCCCCATACAAATAAATGTAGAGCTCATGAGGCACAGACTGTAAGAAGAATAAAATAAAAATAAACTTGATTTATTACAAAACTTTCAAACACATCAAATTGCGTATTGTAAAATCTTACATTTTTTTTTAATCATTTCATTTGTACAAAACATTTTTTAGTAAACCATGTAATTTACAATCTACGATATCATAATACGAAATAAAAACATGATCCCCTATTTTAAGATCTGAATCTTAGAAAATTAGCCGAGGAATTAAAGGGCATAAGGATCCAAGAGACTGTGCAACTTCTATAATCTTAATAAGATCTTTAATTTTTACTAAAGCATTAAACAACCTTAGAATGTACTCCCTACATCTGTCAAGTTAATAGTAACATACGCAATATATACTAACATAGTCATGGAGACGAATCCTTAGGAATACACCTTCATGAAGTATTCGCTTGTCTTTAACTAATTTATGGTTGGCAAGAAAACATGTAAACAAATTTAATACAATACATTCAATTTCCTTTTCAAATTTGTACATCACAATTGATATTATAGTTATATATATTATACATTAATATTATTGGTATATATTAATTAGTATTTAAAACAGGAAATTATTCTCCGCGTATGCGATGCCAGCGATGCGCCTCGCGTCATTTCTTTCTAACACGTGTAATTCGACAATATGAAAAAGAAACGGGTATAGTAAGCCTTGTTCACATATATATTTTTTATTTGTTTGAACGCGCCAATCTCTGAAAGTGCTCGATAGATTTGGAAGATTATTTTTGCATTTTATAGTGTATTCATTGGAAGAGATTATAGGTTGTCTAACATAATTCTAAGGTTATAAATATTAATAGTAATTACTATGCAAAGTGCAGGTCGGATAATACGCTAAGCGAGAAAGAAGTGATAGTGTACTGTCGGTACGGTGTGGCTCGGCGTGAGTTATCGACGAACGAGAGTGGAAAAAATATATATTTTTTACTAATAGAGTATTATTAAAGTTTAAAATAATAATGCCACAGATTTAATGAGTTAGTTCTGTTTTTTTTTTTTGACAACCAATCTTTTTTGTAGATTATTGCTGCCATTGTCAGGTAATTTATTATTATATCATAAGTTTCTTACGATCATTTCAATGAACTAACAAGATGGTGGCCGTCTTGTTAGAACTTTCCAAGGAGGTTTCGTGGCAACTCAGAATCTATGGCTTCCTGTTATTATTTGCCATCCACTTCACTTGTACACAATAACCAAAATATATTACGTAAAACACCACCAATACGACAATATATAGAACCAAACAACACAACATTATGAATAAAATATAAAAAACAACTACATGACATTGTAAGATCCCACCAAAAATTCCTTACTAATATTATAAATGCTATTTTGAGTTTGTTTTTTACGCTTTACGATCGTCACGAAATTTGGCATACATACACATTGTCAAAAGTGGAGAAAAGGATATACCTTTCATCCAGAAAAAAACTACTATTCTCGAGTATTATAACGAACGAAGCCTCGAGAAAAAACTAGTAATGAAATAAACGTTTAACAAGAAAATTGTAGCATTTATCACAATTATTATATCCTTATCAATTATAAATATAATTACGCGAACATTACATGATGTCCTATATTTTAACAACATGGTTATCTGTTTGATCAAACAGTTCAATACGGCACCGAACTATCTAATCATTATACTAGATTCAAATCATTATTCGCTATAGATATGAAAACATAGGTATATATCGGTTACCTTTGAATGAAATAATTCAGTAGTAGCATGGAATGTAGTGAATTACTGACATGAGTTCAAATAACTTATGTATTTACGACACGGGAATAATTTAAGGCTTGATAATGGTAGTATAAAGAAGTGTAATGTAGTTGTTTATTAGAACGCTGTGGTATATGATTTTTAGTTTTAAAATTAGTGCTAACTATTGGACTAAACATATAAAAATAAAGTCATGTTGCTTCTTTGAAAATATATTACATCATTTAAGACCTGACGTGATCTTAGTGTGTTATAATAGGACTGCATGCACAGTGTATGTATAAAAGGAATAAAAATAAGAATCAGAGAAATAAGTGAGAGATAAGTAAAATAAGAAATACGTGAGAGAGAAGTTGAGAAATATGTTAACGTGATATTATATCATGAAAAGAAATGGAAGTCATATAACTGGAAGAGTTTTAAGTATGAAGGTGGATATAGAAATACAGGAAGAATGAAGGTACTTTAGACGTGTTGCGTAGAGAATAAAGAAATAGAGGATATCCTACGACAAATACTGCATAGTAAAAAGACATGAATATTTCAAATTTCTCTCTTATACTTTATAGTGTATTAGAAACAGATAGGAAAATAGTAATTTTAGTGCTTAAATTAACAAATCACACAAAAAAAATATATCGAAAATTAAATAGGATGGACTCTGATGAAAAGTGTTACAAAGTTGCCTGGATATATATAGATACGATATAACTATATAAGCCTGTACTTAAATTCAGTCTTTTCTCTAAGCTTAACCCAAAGAGTAAATCATTTCTATGTGTACAAAATCACACGCATGTTCACAAAACATCAACAAAATGATCAATCTTTACATAAAAACACGATAGAAGGAGCACAAATGATTCGTCCGATATCTTATCATACAATATCAATCGATAGAGCATTATCGCAGATAGGCCGTCGCCGTCGTAGCGCAAAGGTGAAGTCGTTTTAAATCCAAATAAAAAAAAATGGTGAGCAATAAACTAAAGCAATAAACTTATCGTAATTAATTAGATTATGCAAACGAGTTGGATCAGTTGTCGCGTAAGTGCTAGTAAGTTATGTCGTTATTGTAAAGTATTGCGATGTAAAATGTTTTTATATTATAGTATTATCTCGTTAGTCGGATTGTATATCTTTGCCGGGTTTTTGTGGGTGAGTTTCGTGTTATTATAATCAATACTGATGATTATTTTTGTTGAACAGTGAACCCGGATTCGATTGATTTCATGTTGATTTCATTCTTCGTTCGTTCGTTCGTTCTGTAACTATGAATAGGTAATGTTACACTAGGAACGAAGGAGTAATGTGTTATTTATTTCTTCTATAAATAATCCTTCATAAAGTGCACTATAAGAAGAAGAATGTCACGTTGATGTATACATATAAATAAAGTTGAAATGTCTGTTATTTGTCCTCGTAAAACTCCGAAATAGTTGAAGCAATTTTGACGAGATTTTTACTAAGACGTAAAGCAATTCTCATAGTATCTAGGTAGGTATCTCATATATCTCTACGCTTTTTTTTTCAAACTGACTACGCTATTGGCCTAGCAGGGCCTTAACAACTTCACCGGACTACAGGATATCTCTACGTTTTCCATAGGATGTAAACAGTAATGATAAAATTTAACAGACGGGTAGTGACAATCCGTAAAAGGAAAGCTTAAGTGCTAATGATGTCTGGAATTAATAATACCTCTCTCTGTGCATCCACTAAAAACGATTGTAACGTTAATGTATTTTAAATATGTGTATATTAAAAAGATAAACCAGATCGAGTTTCTTGCCAGTTTTTCTCGATAAGTGGGTTGTTTTCTGAACCGGTGGTAGTTTTGACGTTCATAAGCGCCTTTTTAGGGCCAAAATTGAATAAAGTATTTTTGATTTTGAGATAATTACAATTAGCAAGATAGAAGATAATCCATAACATACTTAGACCCGTGAAATTAGAAAATTGTTTTGACGAAAACGGAGGTACGAGGTTTTTTTTTTATTAATATCATAGGAGGCAAACGAACACGTGGGTCACCTGATGTTAAGTGATTTGTTAATACAACACGTCGATCGAAGTACTACTATCTAATCATTCCAATGGGCTGATGTTATTCGCTTCCGCAAGAAGTGTACCTCTCATTCCCCTGCACGTACTCCCCAGGTAGTGCTCAAAAATAAACAAATTTTTGCCCCTGCACTATTCCACATAAAATGAACCTCGCAGCGACAAATAGAGTAATCAATCAATCGATGAGAATAAAAGATGGATACTCTATTTAGCCTTAGGATTAGATAATAACTCCTTGCAATTAGCAGGAACTTTTGGTGAGGAAAGACATCGCGATAAAACCATAGTAGAGTGGTAGGGTTTTTGTAAAGTTTGGTTGGGTAGCTACCATCCTCGAGTTGAAAAATCCGTCGCCAAATCTACAGGTGTGTTCCGATAGCAACACTTGACAGACTTACTTGATCATTTAACATCAGGTGAGGTTGTGGTCAAAGGACCTATATTTAAAAAAAAATGTGAACTCAAATCGCTAGTTAATGCGCCCTATATTTATATTCTGATCACATCCTTACTAATATTATAAATGCGAATACGAGTTTGGTTATAAAGCTTTCACTTATTTTTTGTTTAATTAATTAGTCGCTATGCAAAAGCGTAATGTTATACAGTTTAGATCATACTCGAAAACGTCCCCTATCTGAGAATATAACTCTACAAAATCCATTCAGCTGTTTCGAAGATGAGCTCGGAGAAACCATTATTATCATCATCAGAGACCCACTGGAGGAATATAGACCTCTTCCTGAAGGAAGGTATAGGCATAATCACCACGACAGCTCACGATGTATTGGCTATCTCATACTCTGAGAAGTCCACTGTTCTATATTTTCCCACATACAGTAGTACTACAAGAGCATTTCTCAGGTTCAGGTTTCCTCACGATATTTTCCTTCACCCTCGATCGATAGCGTTATTATTTTGAATTAGTAAATGTCCGGGAATTCCAACAAACTCGTTGGTACATGCTGGGGATCGGAACCTGCGGACATTGGGTTAATATTCCAGACATCGATCAAATCACTACACCACCATGACTCGGAGAAATAACAGACACTTTAATTTTATTTATATGTATAAACAGAAACTACATAAGAGTCGGCCTACAATATTTTCATAGTAAAATAGATGACCTTGATGTATTGAATTAAGTAAATTAATTGTTTTAAAAAGATAAGAGTTCTAGTACATTCTACATTAAATTTGGTAAATTTAATAAAGTTCATAAGAGGTCAATAGCTTTGTCGTTATCAAATAATCGTATATAGCAACAGATAAAAGTGTTATATCGAAGCGATTATTTTCTGTTTGCGTTTTGTCTATCAGCTTTCTTTTACTTTTACGTTTTATAAACATAACTATATGTAATATACATGTAATACGAGCACAGTTGATACAAATCTTTAACCAGAAACTACATGGAAAAAGATATTTATCTGTTTTTACACTGTATAAGTTTTCTTAAAGATTCACCACATTTTATTTAATATTAGATGATAATATGGCCTAAGGTGCATCAAATCTAGAGGAGCAGTTCTTAGCTGCATGAACACACATATAGGTGCATGACAACAGATTTTGTAATGGAAGATGGTAACTAATCACGTGGCTTAGAAAAACCGCTACCACCATACTATGGTTTCACCACGATGCATTATATCGAGAGATCTGACTTATGGCAGAATTCCAATCTAAGACTTTGTGTTCCAAAACGCTACCAAATTTTTTTATCGAACTAACTATACGGCAGCTTCACCGGACTATTTCTGGGCAAGCGCTTAAAGCGCTTAGCGGTATATTAACAAGCTCAAGAGTGCCAAAGTGACCGACGCTTGGCTTGAATGCAAGAACACGAATCTCACTAAGATAAACTAGCTATGCTAATCATATGTATAAAAATGAGTGGGACACACATTTCGAATTTAACGCTACTACTAGCTATTGCCGTTTCAAATGAATTCGTAAAAATGATTGCAATTTTCTTCGCAAAAGTCACACAGCATTCAGCGACATGATAAGTTTTGAAACGGCCTGCCAGTAAAAATATTATTGGCAGCTTTCAATAGTTAAAGACCAAATGGCCACATTAATCTCAAATAAACTATTGAAAAAAATACAAGTCGCCTCGGTTAATAAATTACAAATTAGCAAAGTACAAATCATTTATTAAACCAAAACGTGAAACTCAATATAGTGCCAACCCTGTACCAGTTTGCAATTCGCAGGCGCTCCCCACCGACTCGACGTAACGCGATATTGCGCATTGCGAAGGCGCGCTTGTTTGTGCGCCACCTTATTGTATTTAATTCGCACAATTATTCAAATTAACCGCAACTGTTGTGATTAGTTTGTGCCACCAATAATTATTATCATTATGTACCATTTATTTATAAACATTGTGAACTACTTTCCCGACGGTAATGCTGAGGTTTGAATACACTTACTTACATTTATATATGCTCAAAATATTCCCTCAATCATGTTTTCCATTTTTATAAAAGAAATAAATTACAAATTATTCATTTCCTAAGTGATTTCTACAGGACCTTAGGTGTGTGCAGGGTATTTAAAAAAAAAAGGCTGAGAAAATAAATACCCATGTTGTTATGTTTTTGACCATTACATTACAGTACAATAATTGTTAAAACCCATTTCGTTTTACTTTTGTAGAAGTAATGTCTTCGCTTCACTTTCATTTAGGGCTTTTTAATCTTTATTTTAATGTGTAAAAGAAACGTAATGTATTTCGAATTTATTATCTATTTCTTTGGAATATTTCGTTAACTAAACTACGTAATGGATACAAATATTTGAGTGACACAAATTATGAATAAAACGCTAGAGATCCGGTAAATAAAAGTAAAATTCTGCGGTCGTGTATATTTTTCTTTATTAATAATTCTATTCTTTTTTTTTCAAACTGTTCCATCGCTTAAAAAGCTTATAAGCTCTTTTTTTTACATATCTCCTGTTGTTTTTAATTTATTTCATATCTATTCTTCATTTAAATGACCTGACGTAAGACGGTAAAAAGGCAAATCTAGAGGAGAGCTAGCTCACAATTGCAGCGACGGAATCAAACTGAATGTGCTTAGATGTACAACTTGAGGATAGTAACTAACGGACACTGGACACAACATCAGCAAATGAAATATTAATTACTATGCAGCTATTGGTCTTTCAGTTATACTACAAAGTATGCCTTCTTAATACATTACGATTGTCACATCAACTGTGATTGTGATCAGAAAGTGACTTATTATGCCTCTTCTTTATTGTTACTCTTGGAATAGCTAGAAATAAACTTATATATAAACTAGCGGGCCCGGCGGACGTTGTGCTGCCTTGATAATAGAAAAAATCCTAAAAGTCAACCGCAGCGTTACCTACTGGACCTAGTTGTGAATCTAAACCATTCTTGAATCCACCTGAACAGACAAAAAAAATTATCAAAATCTGTTCAGACATGTGGGACGAGTTCAGTTACATAGACACGGACAAAAGACTTATATATATAATTAGCGTGCCCGGGAACATTGTGACGCCCTGGTAATTTAAAAAACCTTGACAAATTATATACCTACATTTTCCTCGTGAATCACTTTGTCTATTGGTGAAAACCCCATGAAAATTCAGTAGTTTTTGAGTTTATCGCGAACCGACAGACAGTCAGACGTGGCAGAGGACTTTGATTTATATATATGTAGTGAAGATTTATATGTAGTGAAGATATAGTATTATCTCCTGTTTCAGGTGATTGAAAGATATCAGAATGAGAACGGGTCTGGAGGTCGCAGCAGCGGGATACACTCCGCCAGTGCCAGTCCAACACCCTCAGAACGGTCATCACCACGTTCAATCAACTCCAGACACACTAGAGATATCACCCCTCCTGTAAGCAAAACAACCCTATCACATTTAGAATGTATTAGTAATGTCAGAGTTGATGAATTTTTATCTTAACCTTGTGTTATTTAGCTCTATATTTTGTAATATTGGTGGTGTTTTACGTAATATTGTTCGTTTATTGTGGACGAGTGAAGTGACTCATAGAGACTCCTTGTCCCTAAAAACGTCCTGGAAAGTTCTAACAAGACGGCCACCATTTTGTTAGTCCATTGAAATTATTGCAAGAAACTTGTAAGCCACTTCCTACTCGACAATGGCAATAATAATTTATTAGAAGTTTGGTTGCTAAAAATAAAATAAAAATGAATTGTCAGAGTTTTTTAATTGTAGGCTGAACTTAAGCGACTGACATATTTTATGTTATAATAAGCTGATAATTATCATAATAAAGGAAATGTATCATACGTTCTATATTAGAAATAGTTATAACATAAACAAAAATAAATACTTAGGGACCGTTCAAGTATTACGTAAGCAGACTTTTTGTCATTCCTGACCGCTCCCAACCTCCTGGTCAGCAAAAGTTAGCAATGCTTACTTATCACCCCCATGTCTACGTAAACATTTATAAAGTATATTTTAATCTGCTCTGATTTTCTAATTGGCTCATGGCCAGCAGTTAAGAAGTCTAGAAATAGGTAAGGAATGTATGGTTTATACAGGAATTCGCTTATAATTGTTCGCTACTGGGGCGATAATAGCGCAGTGGATAAGACCGCGCGTCTAATATATCAGACCTACAGATCCAGATCGCCCATCCTTCATATCATCAAATATAAGTGAATCCCTCGCGTCCTTCTTTAGTGCTTATGTAATACTTGAACGGCCCCTTATGTAAAATTGGTCCACTATTATTTGCTCAGCTACATGAAGAGGAGGACGTGTCCGACTGGGACGAGGGAGAAGCGACCGACGAAGCTCTGGAGGTGCCACGTCGAGTGCCCTTCTCTGAATTCGGTGGAGACGTTGTCCTTCATACACGTAAAAATCAACTTTAAAACTATTATGTCCACAACACTCAATTCTCATTCTAAATTAAACATTTAATAGTTACAGAGAACGAGGATCGCGAATTTGACGAAGTCTCAGGCAGTGACCTACAAGCACTAGACGGTACTTGGGAGGAAAACTGGCTTTTCCAAAAGAAAAAAATTAAAACAGTCCAATCAGTACCAGTGCCAATGTTGGTCCCTAACTCTAACACTGAATACAGAGCGCTGATTGGAGATAGAGATGCTGATGACACGACAGATCTATCAGACAATGCGAGTGACGCGGATGAAGAAATTACAGAGTACAAAAGTGACATAAAAAGAGTTCTAGATTCTAAACACGTCATAGGTGGCAAACCAAAAATAGACGATACATCAGACTTCGAACCGGACAGTCTCACAATCATAGACAGTCCAGATGACTTTGAAAAACTTGTCGGAGATGAATATAAACAAAATGAGAAAGCTGTAAACGATATAATTGATGAACTGAATGACAATAACGTTACTATTGTAGAAACCATAAATATTAATATGAAAGATGAAGGAGACAGTAAAAAGGATTCAATATTAGTACTCGGTATAGATAGTGGTCCATTACCTAAAGCTGAATTCGCTTTGAATGAAGAAATACATAGGACTGTTCTTAATGGTAATGTCTTAAACGTCAACGGTTATGCTTTTAATGGTGAAGAACATAGGGAACACTCCGTCGCTGATGAGGAAAGCGATTTTGACATGGACAGTCTTTCCAGTAAAAAAGGTAATATTTAACAAATATTTGGATGATCGATTTTATTCAAATTTTAATCCAATGTCTAACGTTTTAGGATTTGGTACAAAGAATCTTCATGAAAATGAAGGTGAATATGAAGAAACAGTGGCAGTACCAGTGCAAAGACACGTCGATAGTTTGCGAAGGCAACACTTTGAAGATTCTCCACGACAGTAAGTTGAGATAATTTAATTTAATGGATATTTTTTAAGAGATTACTAAAACATTGTAAGTTTACTTTGCAGAATATCAATACACTATACAGACCAAGAAGAAGATTTGATACCAGGTAATGTATTTTAATTTCTTATAGTAGAATTATGTTAAAGAAGTGAACAAAAAACATTTATAAAATGTCAATCCATTGAATATCAATACCATTTATTTTACATTTTATAATTTTAACGATTTATTACAGGTTCAATAGCATACCGGGAACGTAAGAAGTGGTTGAATTATGTGGATATGCCAAATAATCCTTATTCACCTGAAGCCATACAGAAAAGACTTTCTACTAAAAACACTTCATCCATATTTGACACGATAACCAAAAAATCAAAAGACTTGAATGACGATAAGATACAAAGTTGTGAAGATGTTATGGATCGATACAAAAACATTGAAACTCCTGTCAGAGAAGTACGTCACAGTAATTTATCATTGAATCTTAGCAATGAGAGTATTAATAGGATAGACAGAAGATCTAAGAGTCCATCTCCACGAATATTAAAAGAAGTATTAGCTGACGATGTTCCACAATATAAAAGGTAAGGATAACATATAAAGCATCACAAAACATCACAAAACATTGATTCGACATGAATCGTTACGTTTCAAAATGAGCTAAATCCAATTTTAGCCGTTTCTATTATAATATTTTTCGTTATTTTTCAACATCTTCAAATGTAAAATCTGAAAATCATACAAAAAATTAAGAACCTTATGGACGTCAAAATTTGAACTTCGTTCTCGGTGTATAAAAACTGGAAATCTTAAAAAAATTAAACATGTCATATGAACGATTAAAACTGGATTCAGTTCATGTTGAAATGTAACAGCACGTATACATTATAATAGAATACGTGACTCGGTTGCTACAGGTATGGCCGGGACTATTATATAAAAGAAGCAAAGGCATCAGCAGGCGGTCGTAAAAAGAGCAGCTTCAGCGACACGAGCTCCACCGTATCGTCAATGAATAAATCGACCAGTTTAGACAATTTCGATAGAGAGTTCGCCTCGCCTGTAAGTGCTAGCAGCTCACTGAGCGACCTCGAAGCCTGCGCCCTTCATCAGAACATCGTCCGAGCGGTCCTCAGTCCCAGAAACGCGAGTCCGAACTTCGCTATGAACCCCATTTTCGAAAACCCCGATAGACAATACGATAACGCTGACGAGAATCATACGGCATACGAACGTTATGTCGATAAAAAAACCAACGTAAGGCAACATAGTAGAAACGTGTGCGATGGAGGTGACGGTTATGTGGAAAACGAGGATATGGTTAGACTTAAAATACCAAAAGAACCCGAAATCACGGAAGACCTTTTCGAAACTTATACAAATGTTAGGCGAAGCAATACGTTGAGAAGCGACGACCTGTTCCCTCGCTCCAAGCGACGGCCGGGTATCACTTACGCGTTCGGTGGCAGCCTCAGGTTAAGCAAAGGCTTTCGTACCGATTTATGGTGATAGCACCTCCAGATAGACCCAGTAATTTAAACCACCTAAAATCTCAGAAGCACCCCACTTACAATTTAACTCAAGTTATGTGAATCTCTGACTGTGTACCTATACATATACAAGTCGTAAAAATCAAAAATATGATCTAGATTTATAGGTTTTATAATACCATACTCAAATAACTGTTTTAAAAATCGGTTCAAGGTACTATTACATCATAATATATCACTGATCACAAAACAATCTAAAATATCTTCGTTTTGACACACAAAATTGTACTCGTTGTGTGTAAAAGTTGGCATGTTTGTTGAAAAAAATAAACCAAATCGCTGACTAACAGCACTGCACTATTCTACATTATTACATGAACTTCTAGTACTGCACATAATTACATAGATTTGTGTTCTTCTTATTAAAATTTCAGTAATATTATTACAGTAATATTCGAAGGAGTTAGTGGTGAGTGTTGTATGATTTTGGCACATGAAAAATTTTGACTAACCGCATCGAAATGCTTACCACTGGACTAACCAAAACTAAATACACTTCTTTACAGTTATCATCTCATTCATCGATCAAAACTTTTTTTCATTTTTCATCATCATCATTATCCCTTCCTGTATTTTAAATTACGTCTATTGTATTATAATATTTTAAGTTATCTATCTAACCACGTTTTAGTGCACGTGAATAGTTTTAAAGCACCGTTCAAGCACGCTGTGTCTTAAATCAGTAACATCAATTTAATTCATTTAATCAAATATTAACTTAGTATTTGTGATTAACTACGTAGATTTACAAATAGATATTGGTTTAGCAAAATCGTATCTTTTAAGTTCTGTAATTAGATAAACATCAAAATTGTTATCTAAACAATTGAATTAGCAAAATTTTTACGTGCAATAAAAGATAACAAATAATAGACAATTATCAAAATGAGACATAATTTTCAGGGATTGCTGATAAAACAATTCCACAATATCGCCACGAATCAACAGTACACAAAATTCGCTGGGAAAGACAATCAGATTAAATCTATAACGACCACATGCAAAACGAATGATAACAATAATATATCAATTGAATACGAAGATGCTAATGAACAAATGCTGTTTTCCGCCAAACCGGTTATCGTGGATGACGACACCGACAAGAAATTTGAAGAAATATTACAATCAGCTTACAAAACTGAAATAGATAATGAATTAGATAAAAACGAAGAACCTTTGAAATCTCCAATCAGTGTAGACAACTCGTATGTAAGCATTAGTAGTATGGAGGACTCAATTAAAATATATAATGTGCAAACCGGTGAGATTATGAAATGTATACCTGATGATAGCTTATCAGTAAGATACGAGCCCGATGGAAGTGATAACGTTGATAGTGAAGATAAGAAAGACTCCGAAGGAACTGTTGACACTTTCAGTCCGATTCACGATGCAAATGAACAAGCGTTGCTCGAGGACCGTGAAGAAAAATTAGTGTTCAATGAACTCGATGACGTTTTGTCTCATCTGCCTAAAGTGAAGGAACTGGCTAAGAAATTTATAAGCATGGACAATTTAAATGAACCGGTAAAGGTGGGTGCATTTTTTATAATGTTATTAACAAAAAGTTTAATATTAAACATTTGGACCAACTAGGTCAATGGTTAGTAAACCGCAGTTCGCGGGCAGTTTCCGGCTCTTTCACTCCTTAGTTGCGGCTCTTCCACAAAGTGTTTAGTGCAAACACAGAACATTATCAATTAACTCGCCTTGTAAGAGACGAGTAAACATTTTTGAAACATAGAGCTAGGCACAGTAAAGAGGCATAATTTTTGAAAGCACCAATAGCACGGCTAGTCGCTCACAAAAAAGACACATTCAGCAAAGACAAGCTCGAGAGTGTACTTTTGATCCTAATTATTTTGATAAAAATCTATTAAAGCAAAGCTTAAGTTAAAAAACGGTTCTTTGGAATAAATCTCAGTGTTATACTGTTTATATTTGGCTTTTAATTGACAAGTTTGCCGACAACTGAAATAGGTATTGAGATTTCGCTAATCTACGGTGTTTACAATTTACAGTAACGTCAAAGATGAGTTAGAAGTATCTAGAGATAGAAAGTTGTTGATATCTTAAGTGTTTTGTTAGAGATATTATTTAAGCCAATATATCATATTAGGTTTTACCAATAACGTGACACCTAACTTGAGATCATAAAACAATTTCATACTAACAACTTCCGAAAGCATCGTTGTTGCTTGCTTGCTTCTTGATCTGGTGCTTAAAAATTGCCTAAGGAAAGGATTCAAAATCAATTTTAAACATAGATTCTACCAAGTCACTATTCCTTTAGACTGTAAAAGCATAAAGTATTATAGAAAATTGGTCACAAATTGCGCTCAGCCTTTTTTCAACTTCATAAGTTATACTCTTCTACTTTATCACTATTTGTTCAGTGTTACCTGATCTTATATGAGGATCCGGCTTAAGACGGTAACAAATTAAACAAAGAGGAAAACTGGCTCTTAAGTACAATTAGCCAAATCACATCTATAGATGCTTGGTGACATACTTTCAATTTGAGGGTAGTAGCTAATACATATTAAAGAAAGCCCTCCCACCATACTATGGTTTCACGGTGGGCATGCAGCATACTTCATTTTGAAAGGTCACTACAGTAGTAATCGATAAAAGGCCCGCAATTTGAACTTCTTAGAACTCAGTCGTGTCCTAAAGCCTGTGGCCGACTCACCCGTCGGTCGTAACATAACGTTTGCACTATTATTTTGAGGTAGAAATAGGTGTAGCGTTTTTCTCAGTGGATACATTTTAATTCTACCGATATACGATATATAATTATACTTTTAAACAATATTCATGAATTTTAATTAATGGAAAGAAAATTAATATTGTAATTAACAAATACAATTAAATCTTGTTTTTATAATATATGTCGAAGATGTGTATGTTTATTTTTTGTTATTTTTGATTTTTCACAAATTATTTATATATATATTAATTATTTATTTTCATTTAACTATTTAGACAGATAGCTCAAGAATACTTTATTGTTTATGTTGGAATGCTCTAACATCTGGGATTACCAGTTACATTTAAAAAAAAAATGTTTCTGTGTCTTATTCTAGTAAAAATAAAATATGGTCACGTTACGAATCTATGGGTTCGATTGATGAATCGATTGATGCGGGCGCGCCTGTATTGGTCGAGGGCAAAATAAATGAAATGCCAGCACACTATATGAATAATTGTGTGTTGCAATTACGTAACAATTTACCATTTCAGGTACCACAGCCGTATTCAAAACATCGACGAAGTAAAGATAATATTCTAAATGATATTTCAATGGAGAGGTCTACAAACAAACATATGTACATGCACAGCTTAACAGCGAGGAGCATCTCAAAGGAGTTCAGGGAAGAGCTGAAATTGTCGATGGCAACACCGCTCACGGTACCGGGAGGGTCCAAGGAAATACCGGATGGTATCGAGGAGGTCACAAAGGAATCTAGCAGGCCCGGGAGTCCAGTACCCGAACCGGGCACAATAAAAACGAAATTAGCATTTTTCGAAAGCTTAAAAACGAAGTTCAGTTATAAATAAGAATATTTTCCATTTTGCAATACACTGTAATGTGAAGCTATTCAGATTCAGATCAAATATGGCTATACTGGTTTTACAATACACTTCATCCTTTCAAAGATGAGCATAAAGCAACTTTTGAGGTTAGAAATAACCTCTAATAACTACAAAGTTATCGTTATCTGTAGCTGGAATTTATGTTTACCTATTAGAAAATAAAACACAAATTATTACCTAATATAGGCACTCAACGCTAACAGGTAATAACTATTTATCAGTGAGTTTTGACGGAATCTTGGAATCTCATGTAGTGGTTTTTATATTTTATTCATAATCTTGTGTTATTTGGCTCTATATTTTGTAATATTGGTGGTGTTTTACGTAATATAGTTTGGTTATTGTGCACAAGTGAAGTGGATGTGAAATAATACCACGGAACATGGATTCTGACTTACCACAAAAACTCTCTGGAAAGATCTAACAAAATGGCCACCATCTTATTAATTCATTGAAATGATCGCAAGAAACTTGTGATATCATTACTTACACGACAATGGCAGTAATAATCTCCTAGAAGATTGGTTGCTAAAAAAAACTTGATCGAGTAACTATAAACTAACTGTTATCTGTTTCTAGAATTTATATTTACCTATTAGAAAATAAAACATAAATGATTACCTAATATGAGCACTCACCGCTTACAGGTAATATGTATTTATCAACAGGAAAACCAAACGATAGTCACAGATAAAAAAGTTAGTCATAGAAATGCGTGTAAATATCTGAAGAAACATATCTCATGAATCATGATGATGTTTATCTTCGCATTGCAGTGTTGCAAATATCATCATCGTATATGTATGGGAACTAGTATTCACAAACGATTCAAAACAATATGTCCGTTCACAAAATTAATTCAGTTCTTTACGATTTCAGTTAATATTGTACGTACGTTTAACACAACCGTTAGAATTGTAGTAGTTTTTATATGATTTTCTGTTCATTGCGTTTTTAGTCTATCGTTAACAGTGACAGACTATAATTTGTTTGTACAAAACAAATTATGTAGTTAAACACTGCAAGGGGTTCAGTGAATTTATTGAAATAACATTTTTATAAATTATTTTAGCTGTAAACGGGTTTAGGGTAGACATTTTTCGAACATATATTTGTTACTGTTCAAAAAAATAAATAGTTATAGGTGGTTGAAAAACGGAATATAGATTATAAAAAATCGATACGACGTCAGTGAAGGGATACAGTGTAAATATATAGTGCCATTTTGTAAACTTTACGTCATGTTTTTTTAAGTTGTCTTTTTAGCTAATGCCAAAGCTATATTCATGAGAGGTACCTATTATCTTCATAGTGTTTATTTTAAAGATATGTATATATATATCAATAAGTGTGCAATCATTTTACTGGTATTACGGACATAATTATGGTACATTATAGGGATTATTTAATTTAACATATCTAAGTTACACCTATGTATTAATAATTCGAATAACTTTCAAATCTCGTTGTGTGACGTTTTGTAAGATTAACTGGACCTATATGTGCGACAAAACTTATCTGTAACGGTGGCCAAAGTTTAAATTGACTCAGTGTTAAAAAATCCCATAGTCGATTATTTAAATGCCTAAACAATCAATTATAAATACGTCAAGCTATAGCAGTGTTACCAATATATTTTATAATAATCTTGTCCATACTAATACAGTTAAAGAAATTATCATAAAGAATATAGGAAATCAAAACTAAAAATAATGAAAACATATACTTTAAAGATTCCTTTTGACATTTCATTACAAATTTTGTTTTTTTTTTTCTATAAAAATATGATTATCTCAAGATTATGGTATAGCATAAAAATTGACAGAAATACATAGGTAAATTAACATACATGGGTGTTGACTCATAATCCACCAAGTAATATAAGTTTGTGGCACTGAATAAAATACAATCTAAAATAGTTGTTACAATCTTAGATAATTTATTAACTTGTTTCCATTTAACTGTCAAAAGGTTGCACAAGGAGAACCCGGAGTGTAAAAGAATCGTCACTATAATAATGTGATATATTGTGAATGTGTTTATATTTAATAAACAATTGTAAAATTATGTATGTATACATTTTGGATAAGGGTGTAACAATGGAATAAAATGTATTATATATAAAATAAAAATGCTTTGATTTTTATTATTGTCATAAATTCTATACATATAATAAAATTGAAGTCTGATATTTATTTGATCTAATCTCTGAAAAGTTTGGAACAATTTTAATTAGACCTTTTACGAGCAGATAAATGATTTTTCTCATTATTATCTACGTTACATATATTTATGCTTCTCTAAACCTGCTAAGTCGTAGGTACTAACGAGAGTATAAGAACACGAAAAATAAATAGTACAAATGATTAAGTTTATTTCAGAAACACTTTTGCGAAAGCGAAGGCGGGGCCAACCAACTAGTGTTAAAAAAGTTTCATATTTTAATAACACCAAGGTCTAATAAAAAGCCATCTTTACAATAGATACTGAATTTTAGTAAATTACTTTTAAAATGCTGTTTACCATTTAGACCAGAGGTTCCCAGACTGTTTTTCTCATAGACCACTTTCAAAATTTAGCTGGTTTCCCTGGACCTCGTGCAGCTACTTTCTATCATATTCCCAAAACTCGACAAAAAATGTGAAGATTAGATCGAACTATGGAAATTTGCGTTGCGGATGAGTTCCAGCCGCGAATTAACAGTTTTCGAAAAAAAAAAGTTACATTTGATTGGTTAATTAATTTCCGTTCGCATGCATGAACAAGCGGGGCGCTTTGCATGTCTCGAAACTTGGTACTGAATATGGAATATCCAAGTTTTTACAAGTAACAGTCGCTGAGCTTCTTAAAATGTTATCTGCCTTCATCGATAGGTGATGTCAAGCCAACATTTTAGTTCTTCACTATCGCAACCAGATTAATTTTCGTGGAATCCCGCTTACGAATTGTGAACCCCCATTTTTTTATCATGCCAACGTAGACCTTCGTCGAGTCTCCTGTGGATATCTGGGGGTCTATACATTTCAAACAGTCTAAATTCAAACATCTCTTCTAGCTTGTTTTTATTTAACCAGGACCGCAGTTTAAGTGGGTGCCTTTGTTTGAAAGGAATAACTGAAATCTATAACGGTGGGAGGGGTTTCAAATTCAAGTTTTGTGCAAGAGTATAATGTCTAGAAATCGTAGAGCCAAACAACATCCAAATAATATTAAAATCGAGAAAGTTCCTTTTCCACACAAAACCTTGGTAAAGAATATTAATAAACCTTTACAGTAACATAGCTTGTACATCAAAATAACATATAGGCTATAAAATATAATTGAGTCGTTACATTTCAAAATTAACTAAGCTTAATTTTTATCGTTCATATAAGATTATTTTATGTTTTTATATACCGTGAACGAAGTCCAAATTCTGGCGTTCATATGATTTTTAGTTTCTTTAATAATCTTCAAATTTTGCACGTATAAAAATTTAATTTATATGATCGGCTAAAATCGGCTGCACGAGGTCCAGGGAAACCAGCTAAATTTTGAAAGTGGTCTATGAGAAATACAGTCTGGGAACCTCTGGTCTAAATGGTAAACAGCATTTTAAAAGTAATTTACTAATTTTGCACGTATAAAAATTTAATTTATATGATCGGCTAAAATTGAAGTTATTTTGAAATGTAATTGAAAATACAACAATAAAAGTCAAATAAGTATGAAAAAATACTACCATCATGTCTGGCTACGTATAGTATTTATATAATTACTAGAGATGTGCCGATTATGACTTTGGCCGACGAGCCGATTAGTCGGTGATATAAAGGCCTACTAATCGACCGAGCCGATCACTTTTTGGAGGTATCATGACACTTCGTTTACAGCTGTTTTAAGCGAAGGTTGTAACTCCCGCCTGCGAACCTGTTTTTTATTTTTGCTTTTGTTCGGATCAAAGCTGTGATTTTGTACAAATAAATTGTTGTGTAAAGATATTAAAGATAATGCTGTTACTGCTTATTAAAGTGAACCAAAGAACTCAATTAAAATTTAAACATGTCAAAAAGAAATTCTCGCGTATGGATTTTTTTACGTTACTATTTTCGTTTGCTTTCATGAAGCGGTTAATGTTTAGTATTTTTTGACATATTTTTTTACTGTGTTGTGCTTTAAGGCCACCGGATGCAGTGAGATAGTTTAATAAAATTTATAAAAAAAAACTTAACATATACTATAAATAAGTTAACAGTCACCGTAATTATATTAACAATAAAAATATTTAAATATGGAAATCTCAAACCTCATATACAACCCCACTTTCATGGGGATTGATTAAACAATATAAAAGATCGATGCAACGCTATCTAGCGGCAATTTAGCTATACTAATATTATAAAACTGGAGAGTTTGTTTGGTTAAACGCGCTAATCTCAGGAACTAATGGTCCGATTTGAAAAATTCTTTCAGTGTTAGATAGCTCATTTATTGAGGATGACTATAGGCTATATCATTACGCAAAGACCAATAAGAGCGGAGCACCGATTAGGAATGTTTCAAAATAGTTTTTTTTTCTTTTGAAAGATTTCGGTGCGTGTTAGCAATAGCCCAAAGTAACTATTCCACGCCGACGATGTCGCGGGAGTAGCTAGCAATAAATATAGATAATACAAAAATTGATAAATTGTAGGAAGAAAATACAACAATTAGATTTATTGTTATGAGCCACCTCCGAATGACTCACAACTATAGCGATGTCTTGATGAAACCGAACTTGAAGTTGAAGAATGATGAGATTTTCTCGCAATAAAAGATTTGTTACTAGTAGAGCAGCGAAGGATGTGCTCGCGTATACAGACTCGATCAAAACAGCTATTCGATTATTATTCACTATCTACTAGTACTAACGATGACTATCTATCTATTCGATTACTCTATTACGCGATTACTATTACTATGACGACTGCTCTGTATGCCGCCCGCGCCTGAATGTCCACGTTCCGGGCCTTGCCTGTACGGCACCGGGGTCGCTCGCCCGACGCTGGCGGTGTTCCGCCAATCAGAACACTTAATAGCCACGCGCACAGCGTCAGGGTTCGGCTAAACCTACTATACAGGGCGGGGCGGGGGCGCAACGAGTTCCCTTCGCTTGCTCTTTATTTAATAAAATATTTTACAAATATTCTTACAGCTAACATCTTATAATACTTTAAACTATTTCTAGACAAAACACTATAAATATCTATAACTACACCACATATAACTATAATAACAAGATGTACGTATAACTATTTCTAATTATAATATCATATACGTATATACTATTCTATATTGTAAAATAAAAGACGATCCAATAGATATATTTAATTGTGGACAAAACTATCTAACTACTATCAAAGCTATGCACTATTTGTACAAATCACTATAAAACTACACACGATTAATATATACTACTATCCAACACAAACCACTATAAATTGTCGCGAACAATTGTATACCATACAAGTGAAAACAAAAAATATTTAATTAAACATAGAAAATATTTAATAATATATACCCAATGTCTTATGATAAGGCACACACTCTAACTTATCAGCATATTTTCTCCTATAACACCACAGATAATAGTCTATAAGACTCGAATTCGGGGCTTCTATCTCTTCTCCATTCTCCCGAAGCTTCAGATCTATTCTCTCTTTTAAAACTTCTACTGCGTTTATAGAACAGCCCCGTATTTCCACTTCTTCTTCAGAACCGCTTGTAAGTAGTACATCTGGAAAAACATATACATATAAGTTTTAGGACTTTTAAGTTGGCATAAGTTGCTGCAAACAATAACTGAGTTATGCATAACTCTGATGAATGTGTCGACACTGTATCTGGCTTATGATTATAATTTTCCATTAGGATTCAGAGATAATGATGAATTTAAGAGAAATATTTTAAAATATGTAGAAGGATGAATAGTAATAACAATTCAGTAATTAATATTATATTAGTAACTAGCTGACCCGTGCAACTTTGTCTGCACCAAATCGGTTATCACTGGTGCCCATTGTATTTTTAAACGCGAAAAAATTTAATATAACTAAAACCTTATTGCAGCCACACCATCGGTTTCCAATTGTGAATCCAAACTATCAGGGATTCAATCAAACATATACCCAGATGGTATGTGAGAAATCTTTTAAAATAAGCCTACAACCCGTTCGTAGCAACCAACATATATTGGTGGTAATGTGAAAAAAAGCTTTAAAGGACCCCCCAGTTTCTAACGAAGTTCCTTTCCCTTTTTTGTAGACGTTTACTATACAGTCAGTACAGTTTACATTATAAAATATCAAGTTGATAGAGTTAAATTATAAATTAAACGATAAAATGTATTCATAAAATAATATAATGATGAATAAAACACTGAATAATATCATAACTATTTTCAACTTGTATTAAAACTTTTTCACACTCTATTGTATTGAAGAAAAATATAAATATTAAAAAGATATGAGCACGACGCGTCAAATGTCACTTGCCTGTAACTATTTGTCTAAGAGCTAGCAACGGTTTCGAAAAAGAAAATAAGCCAGTTTTTATATATCTTTATGTTCTTCCGAACAGAGTGCGCCTGGCTGTCGGTAAACGTTGCGTTTATTAGTGCATATCGCACCTTTACAGGCAAAAATATTGATTTTTATATAATTTTTGAATGTTTTGTTTTTTACTAACTTTAAAACGCTACTAAAACATGAAATTATCATTGCCAGACATTTTTGTTATTAACAATAATGTGCCCGATGCTATTTTTTTTGTAAAAAAAATAAGTATGTCCAAACCATGTTAAGATAGCTGTAATTTTAATATTATTATTATTTATTTTTTAATGAAGGCTTAGTCGCCTTCTCGGCTATATCGCCTAAGTGACATACATAACAATAAGAATGACAATAAACTTAACAATAGCTTATATTAATTTTGTACAATTCTTTAGCATCTTTCGAAGTGGGGTCAGACAATAACGAATTGTAGAAACCAGTGTGGAACCAACCAGAAGCATTAAGCCGAGATCTAATATCTTCGTTTCGAACACATTCTGCCAGGATGTGGTGCACATCATCGATGAGTTCACAACTCTGGCAGAGTGGTGATAGTACTTTACGCATCAGGTAGGCGAACTTTTTACATGGGATGTGTTCTGAGCGTAGTCTTATTCCTGTGATTGCTTCCTGATGGCAAATCGTACTGTCATCAATCCATGGTGACCTTAAGGGACGTGGCTGAATCGTTCTGTACCATATTCGTTTTGTTTTAGAACGCTCATCAAAGTATTCCTTCCAATGCGAATAACAGCTATTTTTAAATACTGAGCATACATCCAAGTAAGTTGGTAAAATATTAATAGGAGCACCTTCGGAGAATCCTTCTCTAGCTAAAAGATCAGCTCTTTCATTCCCAGTTATACCTATATGAGAAGAGATCCATTGTAAAACAATTACTTTGTTCTTTGCTTTGAAATCTAGTAATTGGTTCAAAATAGTGTTTGTAGGCTATCGGTATTCCTCGAAAAGTCGAGCTACATCGCGCTACGTGTTGAAGAACACTTTTTGAATCGGATAAAATAACAATCATAATGGACTCAGTTGATTGTGCAAATGATAAGGCCTCTGCAATTGCTATTAATTCAGTGTGCATAATTGAAATATATTCATCAATTTGAAATTTCATAAAAGTTTTGGAATTTGACTCAAAAAATGTGGCTCCTAAATAATTACCAGCTTTAGGTCCGTCAGTGTATATTTTAACAAAATTTTGATAATATTTATTTATATATTGAAGACAAATATCTTTTATTTTAACAACATCATATTGACGCTTCAGCTTCCAAATACCATCTACTTTTATTTTAATATATTGTGCAAATCAATGTTATCGACCCAGGTGTGTAAAGTGAACATTTCATATTTTATACTTGTTTGACTTGGAGTATTTTTATATTGAGAAAAAATAGTGGTCTTTTTCTTTTACGCCAATAGAGTGATTGGAAAGAGGTGGACAGTTCTTCTGATACATTAGTTAGTTCGTTCTTTTCGAATGACTTAAATTTAAATAGAATTCGGTAGGTGGTAGAGCCACGCTTTGGTAGGTGGTAGAGCCACGCTGAAGCTATTACTGGTTTCAGCATGAATGGATCGGCTCGCCCGGGGTAGTACCACCCTCTCATAGAAAACCGACGTGAAGTAACAATGCTTGCATTGTTGCGTTTCGTTCGGTCAGTGAGAGCGCCGGTGACCCACCTCCCCTCCCTTTCCACTTTCCCCTTCCCTTCCCTTCCTCCCCTCCCCACACACAGGCTGGCAACGCACTTGTGACTCCACTGGTGTTGCAAGTGTCTATGGACGGTGGTGATCACTTACATCAGGTGACCCACCTGTTCGTTTGCCTCCTATGATATAAAAAAAAAAAAAAGAATTTTGCCAGCTTAATATTGTCTCCTAAGATGTAACGGACATATGCTCAATTCGCTTTCCATAACATGGATTGGAGTACTTTTAATGAAACCCCCGATAATTCTCATGGCCTGGTTTTGGACTTTTCCAAGTTTATAGAGGTTAACCTAAGCACTACTATCATAAAGAAAGCTAGCATTGTCAATTCGACTGCGTGTAATATTGAAGTATAAACGAACTAAATGTTATGGATGAACGCCCCAATTAAAACCGGCGAATGCTTTGAAAACGTTTAGAAACTTAGAGCTAGATACTGCAACTGCATTGATATGTTTACCACATTTTATGTATGATAAAGATAGCGATAATTGTGGAAGCGCCTGTTATAGACGCATGTATTCAAGATGACGTCAGTCTCGAGTCATATGTCTACCTACGTTTATCGTTGTTTTTCGTTTACGGTGTTTACGGTGAAATCTCAATATCATAATGGTTAATAAAATGAAATATGTTCTGTTCAATGGAAAAAATAAAATGGTTTGAAATGAATTATTTTATTTATAAAGAATATCATCGGGCACATTATTGTCAATAACAAAATTGTCTGGCAGTGATAAATTCATGTTTTTAATAGCGTTTAAAAGTTACTGAAAAAAAAGTTCCTTAAATTATTTATAACCCAAAATTTTAACCTGTAAAGGTGTGATGCGCATTAAAAAACACAACGTTAACCGGCTACCAGGTATTCTGAATTCTGTTTGGAAGGGCATAATATATCTTCATTTTAAAGAACCAACTTTTCTAAAATTCTCGTTCTTCCAACATTGCTGGCTCTTGTACTAAGGTGTCGCAAAAAAGTCTAGTTACATTAACTACAATTTTTTGTCTTTCGTTATCCTGGAGAACCCCTTGCGTTTTATGGGACAAAAAGTATCCTAAATGTAACCTTGGAATATTAGTTATTATTGTGTCAAGTATCGTTAAAATCGGTTCAGTACTTTCAGCGTGATGCGTGTTCACAGGGACAGAAAGACAGACAGACAGACAAAAATTGTAAAAATATTATTTTTGGCTTCTGTATAACAGTCTACCCTGATCAAAATTTTCAAAAAATATTTAATGTACAGATTTGACCTTGCTACAGTTTTATTATAGTATAGATTTCAATAAATACTTTTATCACTTGAATTACTATAATCATCACCTAACAATGTGTGAATTGTGAATAGGAACTGCCAAATAACTTAATAAATCGTTGCTAATAGTATCTAAAACTAACTGTGCCTGCGTGTCCGTCCATGAGGAACTAAAAAACAGTGCCTAATAAAATCATCTGAATGTATTAAGTCCATTTACTTATCAGCTTTTCTATAGTACTTAAGTCGCGTCGTCATTAAAAGTACAATAAATTTTGATAGAGTAAGTAACTCGATACATGCTTTATGATTTTTATCGTGAACGCAGTACTTTAAATAGCAGTGATGCGAGATAAAAAAAATGACACACAGGCACATCTAAAAATCATTGAGATGTATTTTGTTACCTATTCCAAAACATCTACAGCAATTTTTTTTAATCAGAAAAGTACAGACACATACGGTGTTATTACAAAAAAGTTAAATACGTATTGAATACTTGCTTTAAAAAGGTTTCGAATTAAATGCACCGCGGTCGCTGAATGTTCGCCATCTTGCTCTTTTGTCTCGCTTTGGTTACGTTAGGTTAGACTTGCGAAAAAGGATAACACGAACTCGCCTCAGGCGAGCGCGGTGCATTTAATTCGAAACCTTATTAAAACAAGTATTTAACTTTTTTGTAATAACGTCGATTAGGTTTACATTCTTATTATATGTATAGATAGATGTGAAAGTTAGTCTGTTTATTATGCTTTCATGTGTTAACATCTCAAACAATCATCGTAAAATTTGGCATACATACTGTTAGTACACAGAAAAGGACAAAAAAAACTAGTGGCGAGAGATAGAAAAAATTCATATTAACACGGAAAAAGCCGCAAACAAAGGCTAATAATATCATAAATTATGTGTCCTTGTTACACTTTCACGCCTTAAATCCCCTAAGGATATAAAATGTTGTATACAATTTTTTAAGGAATACAGAAAAGGACAAAAGGTACTTCTCATTTAGAAATAAAGTGCTTTCCGAAAGGTACAGATGTCAAAAGCATGTAATCGATTCTCGTGATTATACCTCAATCTGCAACATATTTCAATTAATTTATTGATACTTATTATGTTTATATTAATTATGTATTGTATAATTAACTAGCAGGCCCGGCAGACGTTGCCCCGCCCTGATTACGAAAAAATCCTTGACAAATTATATACTAAAACGTTCCTCGTCAATTACTCTATGCACCGGTGAAAACCGCATGAAAATCCGTTCGGTAGTTTTTGAGTTTACCGCGAACAGAGAGACAGACAGACGAGGTAGGGGACTTTGTTTTATACTATGTAATGATATATACAAATGTATATTGATTAATTGATTCCCTTTTTGTTGCTGTTAGATGTAGTCAATGGTATGTATGGTCAATCAATTGCAGGCGGGAGTGCAAAGTAGCGTTCACTATAATATTTAATGATAGTAAGTTAATTAAATGAATTAAATAATCATACCTTTCTTCAGTTTATCCATCAACTCCTCACTATAGCTGAGAGCCCCAAAATATACAAGCACTTGAGGCACTCTATAATCAGCAAACATAGTAATCTTGTCAATATCATAGAATTCACCCCACCCTTCATCGCCAAAGAAATTCCACAAATCAGCGACTAAAATCTGAGCTCTCTTGTACAATGCAACCTTTTGATTCCTATAAACAGCTTCATCCCTAAAGGATGGAAAATTGCTCACAACAATCTCTAGTAATTTCATAGCAGACTTATCAGCTTCTTTTATGCAATTAACAAAGCTTCCATCACATTTTTCAATTAGTATTGCACCCACTTCATGTAAAATTTCTATCCTGTCATCGAAAAGTGGTATCTTTGCTTCATTGTCACCTCTCATGATGATTTCAAGTTGTTCTCGTGTGATTTTGGAGTAATAATCAGGATTTGTGATGTCATGACCTTCCTGAAAAATGTCCTATGCCGTTGATTAAAGCAATTTAGATTTGGCTTACAAAATACTGTGTTCACAAATCTCTATGAAAATTATGTAATATAAGGTAGTGTAAACTAACGTAACATGACATAAAGTAGTAGACATATTTAATACTTAAGTAAAATACTTGCTCACATTTTGAATTATTTTTAATAAGACTAATAAAATTTACGGCACCAAAAAAAGGTGCAGAAAAAGAGTGTTGCAGAAAAATACTGTGTTAAAAAATTTGCATTATATTTGACATATTTTTATTAAGAAAGATTTATTTTAAAAATGAACACAATAATAATTACGAAGAGAAATAGCTTTTATTAAGTACTAGCCGATCCGTGAGCACTTCGTTGGGCGGTAATAGGCATTATCAAGCTACAACTTTTCTCTAGAACTCAATCATATATATCTCATAATTAAGGCAGCGTTCGAAAAAAACGTTTTCGTTCGACCATTTTTCTCCGACTCCCCAGATATTACCCCCTACAACCTCACAAACTTTACCTCTTTATAATATTAGTATAGATTATAGATAATATAATTAGTTAATAGCTTCTGCCCGCGACTTCGCACGCGTGGAATAGTTATTTTGGGCTAAGACGCAGCGGAAGCTCTCAAAAGGAAAAAATACCCCGATTTTAAAATATATTTCATTATTGCTCCGCTCCTATTGGCCTTAGCGTGATGATATATAGCCTATAACCATTCTCGATGAATGAGCTATACAACACTGAAAGAATTATTCAAATCGGACCAGTAGTTCTTGAGATTACCCCTTACAACGCCACAAAAGTCACAAACTTTACCTCTTTATAATATTAATAATTATAGATTAGTAATATAATAGGTCTTTACCTATGAAATTGCCGTTCTGCAGTACTGGCCATTTCAAATCAAAATAATTTTTGTTTGGCTAAGAATTCTAATTTCAAATTAATTTTATTTTAAAAACATGGAATTCTTTTTCCAAAAGTAGTCATTTGTTTATTGATTAGTGTTACATTTTCATCGCATTTCAATCTTTTTTGTCATCATGGATACGTTAAAAATTCGAGTAATTATGGAATATGAGTACCGTCGTGTCAGCAACGCGGCACAAGCGGCACGCAACATCAACGACGTTTACGGACCTAACACTACAAACCAACGCACCACCTGTTATTGGTTTGCTCGTATCCGTTCTGGGAATTGCGACCCGAAAAGTGAACCTCGCGGTCGTCCGAAGACTTTGGTCGACAATGACGAATTAATGGCGATTGTGGAAGCTGATGATACACAATTTACGGCTGAATTAGCAGCAGCTTTCGACGTTAGCGTCAAAACAATATTGGTCCATTTGCGTCAAATTGGCAAGGTAAAAAAGCTTGACAAATGGGTGCCCCCCGAACTCAATGATCGCCAGCGCGAAGTACGCGTCGAGACGTGTCTTGCACTGCTCAACAGACACACAAATGAAGGAATTTTGAACCGCATTGTTACCTGCGATGAAAAATGGATTCTGTTTGATAACCGCAAGTGCCCAGCAAGTTCGTTGGATCCTGGTTCAGCACCTAAACAATGCCCTAAACGAAAACTTACCCCTAGAAAAGTGATGGTTACTGTTAGGTGGTCTAGCGCCGGTGTGATTCATTACAGCTTCTTACCAAACGGGATGAGCATTACTGCAGATGTGTACTGTGAAGAACTGAACACAATGATGGAAAAGTTGGCACATCTCCAACCAGCATTGGTCAATCGCTCGCCTCCGCTGCTCCTGCACGCCAACGCGCGACCTCATACTGCACAGCAGACGGTCTCCAAGTTGCAAGAACTGGGGTTGGAAGTTCTCCGTCATCCACCCTACTCGCCAGACCTTGCGCCTACAGACTACTACTTTTTCTAGAATTTGGATAACTCCTTGGCGGGAAAAAAATTCAATACCCGAGAGGCAGTGCAAAATGCCTTTGAAGAATTTGTTGCCTCCCGTCCAGCTGATTTCTTTAAGAAGGGCACCAATAAACTGCCACTGCGTTGGCAAAGATGCATTGATTGCATGGATGATTACTACGATTAATACAAATAAAAAATACATGAAAAAAATTCGTTTAAATTTTTTCATAGAAAATGGCAATTTCATAGGTAAAGACCTAATATTAATATATAGATTATAGCCCCTGCCCGCGATTTCGTCCGCGTAGTAATAGTTACTACTCTAGGCTAACGCTGACACACAGCAGAAGCTCACAATAAGACAAAAACATCTCGATTTTGAAACATTTTTCATCTGTGCTCCGCTCCTATTGTCCTTAGCATGATGATATATAGCCTATAACCATTTTCGATGAATGAGCTATATAGCACTGAAAGAATTATTCAAATCGGACCAGTACAAGTTACAACGCCACAATGTCACAACGTCAGAAACTCACAAACTTTACCTCTTTATAATATTAGTATAGACTATGTGAAAGAAAAATTTCAATAGCGTCATCCATAAACTCCATCACACCTTTAGTTCAGAGAAGGTCAAGGAGTGTGACGGGGTCTTAAGGAGGCTAACTATAAGCATTGTGAATTCATAAATATGTCATAAAAACATAAGACGTAAGTTATGACATATCACAAGGATGTCATAACCATAAAACAGAGGAACACATTTAAAATACATACACATATTAGAATGAATCAATTTTATAACATTCATTTAATTTCTTATTACTTGTAAATCTTTGATTTAAAAATAAAGATTTTAAATAGAACTGTTAGGAATGTGACTTCATTGTAATAATTTCTAGATTTTATATTACAACTTTTGTGACATAGCAACAGAGGAAGAGTTCACAGAAATGCAACTCTTTTTAACAGGCAAATAATTTACGGATAGCTCATCCTCATCTCATTATTTTAAAGCAGAAGTACACCTGCTTGTGTATTCAATTCTGAAAGGTTCATGATAGACTATGGATACTGGAATATGAGGCATTGAAATTAAATTCTCGGAACACTGGTCTTCCAAAGTTTTGAATCATTTTAAGTTTGATTACACATGATCATGTACTGTAGGGGGGACTCAGTGCTATTTTAAGACTCCTCTAAGATTAAAAAGTAAATAAAAGAATTACTTACTTTTAAAGCCCTTGCAAGAGCTGCCTCTAATGCATAGTAGCCTGAATGTCCATCCACAGTCCATTTCGGCACTCCACTATATGACCAGAAGCAGAAATTCAGAGCGTCAGCAACAAATATCCAGTCGGCTGCTCTTGGATGACCTTTATGTGGATGCATAACATCAGCACCAGTGTCTGGTATTTCCAGTTTATATGTCATTGGTGATGATAGAACCTGAAATTATCCAAAATGACATTTTTATTCAAGGTTTTCAGAGTTTCAATTGTCACTGTACCTTGTGGAATCTTGTGAAATTGTTTGAGGGTTATATAATAATAATAAAGATTTAATAAAAAAAGTTAGACCAAATTTAATTCACTCGAAAAACATAGTGTCTATAAAATAACAAAATAATTATTAACAGTTAAGTTACAAGTACCAACCTACTAAGTCATGGCATAATCTGAATGTGTTTCTGAAAAATTTTAGCATGAGTACCAGAAAAAAATTAACTATAAAAATTCACATTTTTCAGGTCCTAATATCACAATTATTGTATATTTAAACATAAATAACTTAAACTCATATAAATTAAGTACAACTATATTTCCACATAAATTACAGTTGACCAACTATGATTATTACAAAAATAATTATTGGAAATTACAATACATGGTTACCTCTTCACACAGTTTATCGATGCCGTCACTATGTATTTTTACATGTTTACTATTCTTAGCTATAAATTCTCCAGATTCTTTTGGTAGTAAAACTTCGCGAGACATATTTCACGAAATGCAATAT
>AP028428.1:2301011-2587714 GCA_036509395.1 Antheraea yamamai
ACATTTACTTAGTATTGTAAGAGTTTGTTAAAGAGTCTAAATACTTAATTATACACATATCTAAGCGAAAATAGGGAATTTTAATAGCGTAAATTGTACAGTCGTACAATTTCAGTTGTGCGATCATTTTATGCGGACGGTTTTGATATGTTGAATGGGCATCTTGGGTTTTTATATACCAATGTTTTTGATGATATTTTATGATGAATGACGTCATCATTAAAAAAAAACAACAATTTTCATTAATAAAGTTATTTCAAATGTAATGTGTTTTGTGAGGTTAAGAGAAATAAAAATAATTTATTTGTAAGTAATATATGATTTTTATTATAATATCTGGAAGTAAATACACTTAAAATATCATTAATTAATACACCAAGTCAGTCTTTGCTTGCCTAGTCAATATTATTGGTAAGTAAATCATTTTTAATAAAGTACAATAATATATATACAATTTAGCGATCGACTACATAATAACAGTGTAAATACATTGTAAGAAATCTAGAAAATCACCAAAATGTTTAAAATTGTCTTTTCAATTATATTTACCAACCTCTGCACTGGCTTGGACTTGAAAAAAATAAATATTTAGTCTTTTTTTTTTTGGATAAAAATACAGTATCAAAAAGAAAACAAAGCTAAACACAGTATATATTATATTCGTTACCTTTTATGTCATTAATTATTCTTTTTCTTTGTTAAGGCAAAGTAATGATCTAATATTTTTAAAATGGAGAAAATTAAAGTCCAGTAGTGTAAAATGAAATATATATAACATAGGTATATAATAACATTTTTATAATATATAGACAAGTATCGATAAATCAAATAGATAAACCACAATGCGTTGTTTACAAATTTGCTGTTGACTGATTTTCTAATAATTTCAACAATAAAAAATGTATATAATTATGTAGTCGACTTAAGGACTGTGATTGAAGTAGTCTTAAATTTAAAATATCCATTGCAAGGCATCATATTAACAAATATCATACAATTCATCCGAAATAAATTGATCGAAATGAACAATTCTCATTATATAACTAATCATTTTTAATATTAATTATAACACTGGTTCAGGATTATACAATACATTTATATTCTCAACTATTTTACATGTTATCGAAGTGTAAAATAGTTAAAATATGGGAAACGAGTATTTGCATAGCTACCCGCAGCGATAACACAGGACGATTGGAATGAGAGAGTGATATTCGACTTAGGGATTCTGATATCGAATAATCGATTTTTAGACATTGAAAATCGATATTAAAAGTTGAATCGATCTTTGACACTATAAAATCGTGATTCAATTTTTTTTCTATTTAAACAAAAATAAACCAACAATAATTTATAATTAAAAAAGAGATCTAAGAAAAACGCTTATAAAAGAAATAATTAAAAGATTGATTTTTGGATAATCGATCCTCTAGACCTCGATTTTTAGTACATCGATTCCACAGACTACGATACGAATCGATTTAAAAATGGTTTTTTTCTGCAATGAATCGCCATCCCTAATTCGTCTATCTCTTTCACTCTTGCTCAATTCACGCCCTTCGATAAGATTTCAATACGTTTATTTTGCGTTAAAATACAAGAAAACGATTTATTAAAATCTATTTTGATAGATAATAAACAAACAAACACACGGTAACTACACGATTCCTAACTCGGATGGCACCACACACACACACAAACGAACAAACACATCATGCATATGTAATATATAATAGTGTAGCCTCGTAACTGGAATAACGTGTATATGAAAAAAATATATCACTAAGATGTAGAGAAATACAATTATTTGGCATCTCATTCACATATTTTAAAAGTCTATAAAATAAAAAGACAAACAACGCGTTGAATATTGTTCAGATAATATATTAAGCACAGCACTAAATGACTGATATATATTGTATTGTATCTTAAATTATGTAATACTTAAGTGAGCACCTTAAAATTAAATTGGTCCATTAAATAGAATACGACTTTGAAGTTTGCATCTCCGCTATACTATTCTTATATTATCAAAAAAATAAAACTTCATACGTTCGTTCATGAGCTGTGACGTCATCAGTTCACGAATGGAGCAGAACGTCTAACTTTTAATATTCCTAGATTTACAGGTGTCCAAGCTGATAATAAAGTTCTTTGCCACTCGTTTATTTCACTTATACCTATAAATCTTTATTTGCCTCTCCAACTCAAAGCGGTTACAATAGTTGTTTATAGGCTTCGAGACGGTTCTTGTAATATAAACAGTGTTATCACCGAAGGAATATCAATATCCAGTGCAGTTTGTAAACAGTGACCTTGACGTTTCACTTCAAGATCAAGTTCCCGTACTACAGGTCCTTCGAGCCGGTGTAAAACCGTCTCAGGTGTGATGGTTCCGTCGGTGCTGAGGCGGCTTCCTTTGTGCGGCGATTAATAAAGACGACGGCACCATCCACAGCTGCTCGCACCACCTCATCAGCGCCTCCGTCACGTGACAGCTGTTCGCTGCTGTCGCCAGTTGGGTCTCCAGGCTATCTGACTGCTTGATCAGGAGGCTGCAAATGACAACTTCAAGTCATCCATCTTTTTTCCATGCAACAGAGATCCAAATGTATTTCTACCATCACATTAGCCTGCAGGACCATAGGACCATAGAATATACCACAATCGCCACGCCAGCCCATGATATATTAGTGGCTTTAAACTATAAGAAATCAACAATTCCATATTTTTACCACATATAATAATGGCACCATAAGAATATTTCTTAGGTAATGATTTCCTCACGATGTTTTCCTTCACCGTCAGCCGATAGTGTTACTAATTGTAATTAGTAAACGTACGCGAATTTAAAAAAACTGCGTTGGTATATACCGAGGTCAAGGTTGTGACCATCAAATTGACATTCCACTGGTCAAACCACTCGACCTCTATTTTCTTATTCCTATACCACTAGCCGATTATTCAAGAATGTAACCTATTTGATTGTTCATATTATCGAAACTTATAGACCTAACAAATAATCAACTCATGATCTTCCCAAAAAATAATTTGAGTTAACATCCTATAAAATACAATTAATTATTAATTTTAAATAAAAAAGAAGAAAAGAACCACCTCCGTATATTAAATATCAGAGAAAACGAACTGTAACTTTAGATCACTTCGTTTTAATACATTATCGCCCTTTCGGTAAATTACAAAACATAAATAAAAAAAAAAACATTTACAAAAGTACCAAAGAAGCGGATAAGCCATTTTAAAAATATTGCAACGGATTTATTTTTCATTCATTACATAGTATAAAACAAAGTCCCCTAACACGTCTGTCTGTTCGCGATAAACTCAAAAACTACAGAATGGATTTTCACGCGGTTTTCACCAGTAGATAAAGCGATTCATGGGGAACGTTTTAGTATTTAATTTATCAAGGATTTTTATAAGTAGGGCGGGACAACGTCTGCCAGGCCCGCTAGTTACAATATAAAGCTATATATATATAAATTATGACAACAAAATAATGATATTTCAATGAGCTTTCATGGTTTATCCTGGTATGACGATCTTAAAAGATACCCAGATTGCTAAAGGGCATCTAATTCTCCCAGTCCCTTTATATAATATTAAACCAACTGAAGCCATAAGAACGGTAGTGACCATTCATCGACAGTTACTCGGTAACTAAATATTAACTGATCAAAAAATATCTCTTGGAGTAAAATATTGCCACAATTGCATAAATTGGGCAGTCGATGAGTTGACTCTTCATCATCCATGTCCGTGAGTCATTACAACTGACCTGGGCGGGAAGAGCGTGGGCGCGATGATCATGGCGACGTTGTGGTCGTTCATCTTGTTGGTGTCGCGGCGGGACACGATCTCGTTCGCCAGCCGCAGCAGCTCGCGCAGCGTCGCGCGCTGCTCCGCCGGCAGCAGCAGCACCAGCAGGTTCAGGGTTCTGCCTTGTGTTTTGCCGTTCAGAGCTGAAAAATCACAAATATGTAAGACACATGTCAAATAGCTCCCTCGAAAGTATCTACATTTACAAAATGGTCCTTCGAGCCAACAATCTTAATAATAAGGTTAAAAACTTCAAAAAAAAGGACTTAATTGATTACAAATCTTACAAAAATAACAAATTATGTATTTTTTACTAATCCGTGTAATTTACAATGTCGTAAAATTTAAAAAATAAAATAAAAACATCAATTAATCAATCCGCTATTTTGAGATTTAGATCTTAACAAATCAGCCGAGGGGTTAATAAATTTATTCGAGCTTTTACGGTCTTTTGAAGCTCTTGACGTAGTTTTAAGTGGTGTCTAGTGCAATTACCGTATGTGTGGTAGAATAGCCGCATAAGTTCCTGTGTGAGCAGCGGTTGTGGCAGCGCTCGTAGCAGGCGCTTGTACACGGCGGCCAAGTCGTGTCCCTTCGCTTGGGACAGTGCCATCTCCACCGACCTACGGTCTTCATACCATTGCCTTTCGATCAGCTGGCACAATTCCGATACCTATTATAATATACAATAAAAAATTGAAACTCTCTAGAAATTAAACAACTAAAACTCCCTAAAAATTTGACCCGCACGTATTTATTATTTAGTCATTAACATCTGGTAATTATAATCAGCTATATAGTGGTTTGATCGGTGAAATATCAATCCAGCGTCCGCAAGTCCCAACCGCGGCATGTACTATCGAATTTTTCGGAATACGCGTACGTTAACTAATTTAATTTGGTAACACTATCGACTGACGGTGAAGGACAAATCGTGAGAAGACCTGAACATGAGAAATGTTCTTATAGTATGTGGGAACACATAACATTGTGGATTTCTCAGAGTTTAATATTGCCAATACGTCGTCTCCTGGCGTTGCGTTTACGACCATACCTTCCTTCCAGAAAAGGCCTATAAATGCAGTGGGTCCCTTACAGGCTGATTATAATAGACTATCGCTATTGGAACAAAGTATACTAACTCCCATGCATACCAATTATATCAAAATCAATTGAAAATAAATAAAAATTAATTTTTAAACATTATTTTTACGCATTTCAAAAGTATTAATTACTTTTTTAACAATTAAAGAATGACATAAAGAATCACACAACAGATAGATCAAAAATGTTTAATATCATATTATTCATCACTTTCCTTTATAACAGATATGTATCCAAAATTTATATAGAAAATTACCTATATAACCAAATTAACAGATCTATTTCTTCGACATGCAAAACAAAGAATTGGACTGAATGTTACTTTGCACTTCCGCCTGGACTTGATTGACCGCTGCGATATCTCACTGCAAGATAGAAATATTTAATTTTTTCGCGTTTTCATCGTCCTTTTATTACTAGTCTCAGTCTAGTAAACTATAGTAAACTCAAACGTTTTTGTTGCTGCAAATAAGATTAGACAGCGGCCAATCAATTCCAGGCGGAAGTGCAAAGTAACATGCAATCAAATGTTTATCATAAATTTCTGCAATGTAACAGTTTGATCAATGGAATGGAAGGAAAAAATAAATTCACACTTACTTTCTGCTTATTTCCCGAGACCCTGAGGAGTCCCTCATCATGAGTCCTGTTCTGGAGGCTGGCGACGAGCGCTCGGAAGGGGCTCGGCACGCAGCTCCACGTCTCCTCCCAGAGGATCATGTCCTTGCGGACCAGCGTTTCCAGAGACACTCCGAACACTGCGCCCTCTGGGACGAAACAATTTCAATATTTAACCATCAGTTTCAGCTCATTTTGAAACATCATTCATTTTGTATCTCGGTATGTAATTAATCAATACAGCTTAATTTATTGATCAAGTTTATTTTCATCTGACAGATAACACAGACATTTATCATATATCAAAAAATGTTGCCACTATACCAGGTGAATGTTTAGACAGTAGCAATATTTATGGAGGACACTCTGCAGTCGATTCTCGTTCTAAATCAATTAAAAAATAAGTGCATAATATTTGACCTAATCATCTAGAAATATACACAAGTTATACTCAATCCTCTAAGCGACTATGTTAAAGCACAGTGTCAGTGACCGTCGGGCGAAGTGAAGCCAACCAACTAACAAAGGATAATCTTTACGAACTTTGAACAAACAAAAGGGTCTATTGTCCGTTTTATTATCGAAATTTATTAACTCTGGGTCGCCGCTCGCAGGTTTTATCACCGGACATTCAACCTAGGTTTCTTAAAGTTATTATCCATACTTTTGATATTCTTAGAACAAACTTTACCTAAGGTTATCTTTGTTGTCTATTAGTATTTGTTTTGATATTATTATTTTATGTGTTAAATATGACCATGAAGTGTCATATCCTAGAATACTGCGAGTGTCTAACTATTCAACTGGTATATTTACTAGACAAGCTCGTACTGGCCAGTAGAAAACAAACTAAAACAATACTCCAACAATTCCTATACCCTACATTGATCCTCAGTGTTCCTTAAACGACAATAATCCAATTATATTGGTATTCCAATTTAATGTGACTAAGTAGTGTCTCGGTAACTCGAGCCGGGTTAATACGAAATCATCCTGGCCTCGAAAAAAACTTTTGTTCAAAAAAACTCAAAATCCCTAGACCTATTACGATACATTTGGATAGTAAAAACACAATGTGTATTATATACACAGTGTATTTAATTAAATATTATAATTCTAAAATAAAGAAAACAAGATTATCGCCGGCAAATCGTATATACTTTTAGAAATAAACGTTACCTCTGTAACAATATTTTGTATTTACTTTTGCCTTTGCAACTCAAAATTAGGATAGAATGTGAACATTGCAAGTTTGACATTTACCTGCAGAAAGTTGAGTCAAAACCTTTATAAGTCGAACTTTTCCGCGCATCCCTAAAATTTTACATATAATTTTGCGTATATAAAATTTACCTTCTTTTCGCTTCTTTTTCGGCGACTTCCTCTTCTGGAAGGGCAGTGAGTATTTGTCGAAGAGTGTTGTTAATTCCAGCCAGAGTAGCGGCTGCAGTCGCTTCAACTGCGGCTCTCCTATGCTTTCTATGTCCACGTTACTCTCATCTTCTGGCCACTCCTGAAGATAATACATATTTTTTAGACGTTTTGGGTACAAAGAAGATATATCCTGATGAATAAAATGGATAATTATGGGATACAAACCTCGCCATGAATAAGCATCTGCCTGTCGAGATTGAATTTATGCTCGAAGCTAAGCGGTTGTTGCGCTGCAGCAGAACTCTTCGCGCGTGACACGATCGTGTGTTTATTGTTTCTACAACGAACAATATTACCTTCAGAATTGATTTTTTATAGTTGTATGACAAAGTGTCGACACTGTGCCTAGAGGTATGAGAGATTTTAATTCAAACACAATATGGGAGAGTTTTGTAGTGAATTTTATATTTTATTCATAATCTTGTGTTACTTGACTCTACATTGTGTAAAATTGGTGGTGTTTTATGTAATATAGTTTGTTTATTGTGCATAAGTGAAGTGAATGGAAAATAATACCACGGACCATGAATTCTGAGATACCACCAAAATTCCCTAGGAAACTTGTAACAAGAGAGCCACCATCTTGTTGGAACATTGACATTGAAATGATGGCATGACACTAATTTGTAATAATATTAACTACTCGACAATGGCAGTAATAATTTGAAAGGTTGATTGCCAAAAATAAAGTTTAAAAAAAAATGTGGTGTTATTTGGTTCTATATTTTGTAATATTGGTGGTGTTTTACGTAACATAGTTCGGTTATTGGACACAAGTGAAGTGCATGGAAAATAATACCACGGAGCATGAATTCTGACATGCCACAAAAACTCCCTGGAAAGTTCTAACAAGAGAGTCACCATCTTGTTAGAACATTGAAATTATCACAAGACATCGTAATATTATTGACCTACTTGATGACTGCAGTAGTAATCTAAAAGATTGATTGCCAAATAAAAAATAAAAATATAGGCAGTCATAATCGTCGTCACCTGTAAGCCACTCCGCAAATTTTGTTTTTACTTTACAGTGTCTGACCCCGAAACGAGAGACTTTAATAAAGAGTCACTATGACAGGTTCTTTGCTACCATGTATGGTGGTAGCGAGCCAGTATAGTACCTATATATTCATAACGTCCTATTTATAATTACTAAATATATATCACATAACAACAAGCAGGGTCGCACTTAAGGAAGGCCAAACGGGAGTTCAGCCCGTCAAGGACAGGAGCCAACAAAGCCAACAAATATTTGTTTCATTTTTGTTCATGAGAAATAAAATATCACTTGTATCAACAAAATATATCATTACATAGTATAAAACAAAGTCCCCTACCGCGTCTGTCTGTCTGTCTGTTCGCGATAAACTCAAAAACTACTGAACGGATTTTCTTGCGGTTTTCACCAGTGGATAAAGTGATTCATGAGGAATATTTTGGTATATAATTTGTGAAGGATTTTTTTATAATCAGGGCGGGACGACGTCTGCCGGGCCCGTTAGTATATAATAAATTCAAGAAAATTCGAACTAAATTTAAAATCAATCAGATCCCAAAACATTGCAGACAGAAGACCCTTCTTAGTTTTGATTTCTCTTCAAAGTTTAAAAACACATTGTTACAATTAATAAACCACTGGGTAATTTATTTTATTACTAATTTTTTTACAACTTAGTTTACTCGAACGTTCGAAACGTGACATACACAATGGCGTTGGCAGAGGTACAGCAGAAATGAATTGTTTATAACATTACCTGACCCATTTCTGACTTCCGATAATGAAAAGGCTTAAAATATGGAAAACTCGTGAAATAAATTTATAATTTACTCACATAAATGGATCGTTGTCTTTTAATATTGATCCGTTGATTCGTTCCTTTCCTATTCTTGGTCCTTGCACCGTACCGTATCTTTGGTAGCCCAGTAACTCTATACCCTCTGAAATATTTCACATTTCTTATAATTAAAAAAAATCTTTAAATTGTCTTTTTTATTATATGTCAACTTATTCTTACTTTCAATTCTATATTTTTTAGGTTACTTTCGTCTTCAGTTAGTGACAATATCATTTAGTAAAAATACAATTTCATAGTTTAATAGATAATAACAATAACTTTTAAAATGTGTACACGTTGCAAAAATGCTTTAAAGGTGTTAATTAATTTTGTGTATGCAAAATTTCATAACGATCTCTTGAGTAGTGAAGGCGTGAAAGCGTAACAAACAAACAGATATTCACATTTATAATATTAGTTAGAATGTTATCATGCATTATATCTCAGATGGCAGGATATTTCGACCTAGTTTGACTCTTATCGTTATATTTTAGTTAGTTAAAGGTAGTTAGTCCAGTTACTTATGAAAACGTGTTTTTTAGTTTTTTGTAGTTTTTAGTAACTTCAAGACTAGACTTTTTGATTAAAAAAAAATGAATAATTAATTAATTAAAGTTTTGGAATAAGCTCATCAAATTATTGTATTATAATCGATCTTTGATAATGGTGCTAAATTTAAATTTAATATGATTCATTTACATTATAGATAGATAGATACACGTGAAGCTAATGAAGGTGTATCAAAAATAGAGGGAACTGACCGGTATTTGTGGCGATGTCAGCCCAGTGGAGATCGTTGGGCTTGAAGAGCTCGTGCATCGGCAGCGGCGGAGAGTGCGGCGCCGGCGGGGACAGCCGCGAGCGCCGCGGGGCAGCCGGCGCCGACGGCGTACGCGCGAGCGGCGTGTGTGTACCACCAGGTGGGGGGAAACTGTCGCTAAAATACCATTATATTTTTATTTACCATAAGTCTGTTTTTGTTAAATTTACATGGAAAAGTTTGCAGCCAAAATCTGTCGTCATATATACTTTTACAGCAGTGGCTGCGTGAATTGGTAAATGTTTATCGGGGAAAGATATACTATAACGAAAAATACAATATGTCATTTTTAGCACTTACACGAAGTCTGGTGGTGTCGCAGCGTCTGCCCATTCTGCTGGTGGACTGCCAGAGCCGCCACTCGGTAGAGAGTCCAGTGAGTCGGGAGTCGCACTACGCGACCTCGGCTCACTGCCGCTCGAATTCTGCAACGAGACGAAACTCTTGATTTCAATAAACAACACACGTTGAAAAGTTTGAGAACCTGGTACTTTGGTAACTGGGTGGATAACGAGTTCAAGAACCATGGCAAGCGGGTTTTAATGTCTACAGGCTATTTATTATAGGGTGGATCAATGTATGAACGATCGTGACGTCTGGAATTGACGGCACTCTGCACTCACTAAAAACTATTTATGTTTCGTAAAAATATATACTAGCGGACCCGGCGGACGTTGTCCTGCCTTGATAATAAAAATAATCCTAAAAGTCAACCGCAGCGCCACCTACCGGGTCCAATTATGAATCTAAACCATTCTCGGATCCACTGGAACACGCACACAAAATTTCATCAAAATGGGTCCAGCCGTTTAGAAGGAGTTCATTGTCATACGCACGTACAGAAGAAATTTATATATAACTAGCGGACCGGGCGGACGTTGTCCTGCCTTGAAAACAAAAAAATCCTAAAAGTCGATCGCAGCGCCACCTACCGGGTCCAATTGTGAATCTAAACCATTCTCGGATCCACTGGAACACGCACAAAAAATTTCATCAAAATCGGTCCAGTCGTTTAGGAGGAGTTCAGTCACATACACACGCACACAAGAAATATATATATTAAGACTAGCTGACCCGTGCAACTTCGTCTGCACCAAATCGGTTATAACTGGTGTCAATTGTATTTTTAAACGCGAAAAATTTTAATATACCTAAAACCTTATTACAGCCACACCATCGATTTCCAATTGTGAATCCAAACTATCAAGGGACTCACTCAAACCCAGATGGTTTGTGAGAAATCTTTTAAAGTAAGGCTACAACCCGTTCGTAGCAACCTACATATATTGGCGGTAATGTAAAAAAAAGCTTTAGAGGTCTATGGACCCCCAGTTTCTAACGCAGTTCCTTTCCCTTTTTTGTAGACGTTTACTATACAGTGAGTATAGTTTACATTATAAAATATCAAGTTGATAGAGTTAAATTGTAAATTAAACGATATAATATATTCATAAAATAAATAATGATAAATGAACCATGAATGATATCATAACTATTTTCAACTTGTATTAAAACTTTTTCACACTCCATTGTATTGAAGAAAAATATAAATATTAAAAAGATATGAACACGACGCGTCAAATGTCACTTACCTATAACTATTTGTCTAAGAGCTAGTAATGGTTTCGAAAAAGAATTTCAATAAGCCAGTTTTTATATACCTCATGTTCTTCCGAACAGTGTGCGGGCTACCTGGCTGTAAACGTTGCGTTTATTAGTGCATATCGCACCTTTACAGGCAAAAATATTGATTTTTATATTTTTTAATATATTGTTTTTTACTAACTTTGAAACGCTACTAACACATGAAATTATTATCGCCAGACATTTTTGTTATTAACAATAATGTGCCCGATGCTATTTTTTTGTAAATCAAATAAGTATGTTCAAACCATGTTAAGATAGCTATAATTTTAATATTATTATTATATTTAATGAAGGCTTAGTCGCCTGCGCGACTATATCGCCTAAGTAACATACAACTATATAACAATAAGAATGACAATAAACTTAACAATAGCTTATATTAATTTTGTACAATTCTTTAGCATCTTTCGAAATGGGGTCAGACAATAACGAATTGTACAAACCAGTGTGGAACGAACCAGTGGTATTAAGCCGAGATCTAATATCTTCGGTTCGAACACATTCTGCCAGGATGTGGTGCACGTCATCGATGAGCTCACAACTCTGGCAGAGTGTTGATGGTACTTTACGCATCAGGTAGGCGAATTTTTTTAGTGTAATCTCATTCCTGTGATTGCTTCCCGACGGCAAATCGTACTGTCATCAATCCATGGTGACCTTTAGGGATGTGGCTGAATCGTTCTGTACCATATTCCTTTTGTTTTAGAACGCTCATCAAAGTATTCCTTCCAATGCGAGTAACAGCTATTTTTAAATACTGAGCATACATCCAAATAAGTTGGTAAAATATTAATAATAGCACCTTCGGAGGATCCTTCTCTAGCTAAAAGATCAGCTCTTTCATTCCCAGTTATACCTATATGAGAAGGGATCGATTATAAAACAATTACTTTGTTCTTTGCTTTGAAATCTAGTAATTGCTTCAAAATAGTGTAGGCTATCGGTATTCCTCGAAAAGTCAAGGTACATCGACCTACGTGTTGAAGAGCAGTTTTTGAATCGGATAAAATAACAATCTTAATGGACTCAGTGGATTCTACAAATGATAAGGCCTCTGCAATTGCTATCAGTTCAGTGTGCATAAATGAAATATTTTCGCTTTCCATAACATGGATTGGAGTACTTTTAATGAAACCCCCGATAATTCTCATGGCCTGGTTTTGGACTTTTTCAAGTTTATAGAGGTTAATCTGAGCGCTATTATCATAAAGAAAGCTCGCATAGTCAATTCGACTGCGTATAATATTGAAGTATAAACGAACTCAATGTTATGGATGAACACCCCAGTTAGAACCGGCTAATGCTTTGAAAACGTTAAGAGACTTAGAGCTAGGTTCTGCATCTGCATTGATATGTTTACCCCATTTTATGTATGATAAAGATAGTGATACTTGTGAAAGCGCCTGTTATAGACGCATGTAATCAAGATGGCGTCAGTCCCAAGTCATGTGTCTATGTTTATCGTTGTTTTTCATTGTTTACGGTGAAATCTCAATATCATAATGGTTAATAAAATAAAGTATGTTCTTTGCAATGGAAAAAATAAAATGGTTTGAAATGAATTATTTTATTTATAAAGAATATCATCGGGCATATTAGTGTCAATAACAAAATTCCCTGACAGTGATAAATTCATGTTTTAATAGCGTTTAAAAGTTACTGAAAAAAAATGTTCCTTAAATTATTTATAACCCAAAATTTTGACCTGTAAAGGTGTGATGCGTATTAAAAACACAACGTTAACCGGCTACCACGTATCCTGAATCCTGTTTGGAAGGGCATAATATATCTTCATATTAAAGAACCAGCTTTTCTAAAATTCTCCTTCGTCCAACGTTGCTGGCTCTTGTACTAAGGTGTTGCAAAAAAGTCTTGTTACATTAACTACAATTTTTTATCTTTCGTTATCCTGGAGAACCCCTTGCGTTTTATGGGACAAAAGTATCCTAAATGTAACCTTGGAATATTAGTTATTACTGTGTCAAGTTTCGTTAAAATCGGTTCAGTACTTTCAGCGTGATGCGTGTTCACAGGGACAGAAAGACAGACAGACAGACAGACAGACAGACAGACAGACAGACAAAAATTGTATAAAGATTATTTTTGGCTTCTATATCGATAACAAAGTCTACCCCGATCAAAATTTTCAAAAAATATTTAATGTACAGATTTGACCTTGCTACAGTTTTATTATAGTATAGATAGAAGATAGAAGAAGATGAAGAGATAAACCAGATCGAGTTCCTTGCCGGTTCTTGTCGATGACTGGGTCGTTTTCCAAACCGGTGGTAGCTTTGACCTTCACAAGTGCCTTCTCGGGACCTAAATTTAATAAAGTATTTTTGGTGATGGTAGACATCGTGATGAAATGGTGGTAAATCTTGTGATATTTTGTAATATTGGTGGTGTTGTTTACGTAATAGAGTTTGGTTATTTCGCACAAGTGAAGTCGATGGGAATAATACCAAGGAGCAGGGAATTATGACTTACCAAAAAAACTCCCTGCAAAGTTCTAACAAGAAGGCCGACAAATATGAGTTTGTTTGTTACGCTTTCACCCCTTAACTGCTCGGTGAGTCATTATAAAAAATGAATACACGTTGTCAGAGATTCAAAAGAGGAAACCCTTCCTCTAAAAAAAGTATTATACCCGATAGTTTAAATCTATCAACCGAAACCGTAGGTAAAAGCTAGTCAAAAATTAATGCAAAATAATCACGAACATCTATCTACATTTAAAGATTGACAAAGCAAACTGAGCGTATTTCCTAGTCTCATTAAATATGTGTTTCATACGAAATAACCACATCTTACTTTTTCACACGTCCTGATTGTTAGCAGGCAGACTTGACGTTATGTATTTTCGTTGTCTTTCTCTATTTGCTGATTCCAAGAGAAAGCTAATAGAATGACTGGCAATTATACTTTTAAATAATTCTTAGAATTTGAAAATATTATATTATCTAATCGTTCTGCATTATAGCATACTATAAATAGATACTAATTTGATTATGCATTTTTATGTGTATTATTCAATCCTACTAAATTATATAAACCAGAAAGTTTCTGGGAATAAATTGAAGTGTTTATTGTCAAGCAAAAACTACCAAACAAATTTTGTTAACGGAGGTTTTGTTTCAAATGTTTAAGATATAACGATAAGCATCGAGTAAATTTGAAAGAAAAAGAACGTGTGTCCTAAAGACCCGTGATAGAAGTGAAACTGGAACATGGAAAAATTTTACTTAAAAAATACAACATAAAGCCAATTTACGTCACGTGGTGTTCCCAGACGTTTCCACAAAAAGGTCGCCGATCAGAATTTCAAAACCCTGCCATAGGAAATTCTTGAAATATCCTGCAATTTGATAGCTATTTCAGCATGTGCTGTACAAGCAGTTAGAGTTACACTAAGACAATGTATGGTGTCATCATTCATATTGACACAAACGTAGATGGGTTCAGATAAGACATGTGCTAGTATAGCATATCTTGAACTATAGCGCTCTCTTTATCTATTGTACATTTACAAAGTATTTACAAAAATGCAAAGAGTTATAAGAAATGACTGAATATCCTCATATTGGCCATAGAGGGTACAGGTAAAAACTGTCACATACGGGGGACACGTTGATAAAGTGGCCAGCTCTTAGCACTAAATAATAGTTCAAAACCCCTCCAAAATGGCGCTACCATAGGCAAAGTATCTGGTTAGTCCAAAATAATTGTGTATATATAACTTAAAATAACTGCTGTCGCGAAACGTGGATAATGATAGAATATCTGTGAACTTTGAATAAATAACCTTTCGTAATTCTTGAGTATTTACTTTTATAAAACTTTTAAATTATTGAACAAAAATGAACCATGTTGCTACTGTAGCGCCACCGTAATTTAGTACATTCGGACACATTTCCATAAACAGAGATGGTTCTCCTTACATCTAAACTCCAGAATATCGGCATATTTTTTTTCTTTAAGATTGGGAAATCCCTTATGGATACCCACCCTCCTGAGGAAGAAAGTGAGTTATGTCCGAATCGTACGGACTAAAACCCCACGGTGTACCGACAGGCCGTATTCGTTGCAGTGGCAAGGGATCGTACTAGCTACTCAACCTTGGAAAGCTGCCTCAACGGCCCGCCCGGCGGAATGTGACCGCCGGGCTCCTACCTAACAGGGAGACAGACTGAGTACACTCCAGTTGCCTCCCCTCGTCAGCCAGACCTGTGCAATGAGGAGACGGGCCCCCGGCTCATCTCCTCAGGTCTGGCTACGGTGGTGAGAGGAGGCGGGCCAATTACTTCTTCCTCTTATCGGTCCTCTGTTGGCTGAGAGGGCCGCTTAGAGGATCCTCTTCACAAGCCCACTCCGCCGCCTCCTTTTGCAAGTTAACCTCCTCGCAGAAGGAGGCAGTCGTTTACCATGCCTGTTCGCTGCCGAGCATGGCCGAAAACACACACGGCAGCGATAAATCTTGGCCTACCGCCGCAGCCAGAATGCGGCGCTGTCCCTCCCACGCAGCATACTCAGACAGAGTAGATAACAACACTATCGCCGCTTCACTGATGTTTGTTTGTGGCTGGCATATAGCCTGTTAGTCCACCATCGCTCTTCCCTTGTGAATACATAATAGAGGCGGGTCCATACATTACTCGTCATATACTTATTTCTAAACATAACATAGGTAACGACGTAAAGTAAATATGACTAATCTCAAAAGAAGATTTAGAATATTCATAAAAAATAAATCCTCAATCTTTCCTTAATAGTTTCGTGTGTTATTCAAGGAAAAGCTATAAAAAGTTAACTGACGTGGACAAACCAACGTCGTGTTACTCATGTGACTATAAAAGGGTGTGAAATTAAATAATTTTCTAATGCCGGTTGAGTTATCTGTTATGAACGAGTCTCGACAGTGCGGAAGTGACAAATACTGCGCAGATCATGTAGTTTCAAATTAACGCAGGTGGCATTAAGTTTTATATTCATGGGGGTCAAAAAATTATCAAAATCAAAAATAAAAAATTGTGTGATTTTATGAAAACATGATGAAACTTTTTGTTTCGCATCGTAGGTATTTCACTGAAATTTTTTGGAAAATTATTCCACTTATGGTATTAAAATCGCGTTTTCGGTAAAATTTAATAATCGGAATGATAATGGGAAGTCAGTAGTAGACAACATATCTAAATATACATTTCCATTACTATCTGCTTATTAGAGCACGGAATCTACACTAATACATACTTAATATTATAAAACTGAAGACTTTGTTTGCTTGAACACGCTAATCTCAGGAAGTACTGATCCGATTTAAAAATTATTTCAGCCTTAGATAGATAATTTATCGAGGAAGGCTATATATCATCATGCTAAGACCAGTAGGAACGGAGCACCAATGAATAATGTATCAAAATGATTTTAATTCCTTTTGAGAGCTTCCGTTGCGTGTTAGCGTTAGCCCAAAGTAACTATTCCACGCGGACGAAGTCGCGAGCAGAAACTAGTTCATAATAAATACAATAATTCAGATAATACACATATTGACCTTGGCTGATCTGACGAGTGCCTGTCATTTTACCTCTATTCCGCGGACGGCTGTAATGCGACATGCGATAGATGGACCAAAAAAAAACTGAGGCGATAGAAAACAAATACTTTAAAATTAGAAAAACAAAAGGGGAATAAAGTTACGTGGGTTTCAGTAGTAATTTAAGAAACAACATAAACAATATCATGACGACGTTATAAGTACCTTTTTATATTACGTGATACACTTTTGGCAACGAAATCAGTTGATAAAAATAGCTCGTCTATTTTGATACCAAGTGATTTGCGTAATAACAGACATCGAGTAAATCATTCCTGTAGAGTATTTGTTTAAGTTATTTATATAAAAAAATTAAGTGAGTACACGATATTTAGATTAGCGTTGTTGAAGCATAATGGACTAATGTCATGTTCAAATAGATACAAGAGGGAGCTAATAAGTGTAATAACTCCAAACAATACTCCGTCAGTCTAAACTATTCAATACTTACAATTTTATATATCAGGAATTAAAATATCATCAAATCCTTTTAACAACAAATTTATTATTGTTACAGTACAAAAAAGTTACCGCATTGTGTCTGAAATACAGCATAATCCAAACACGACGGAAATGGATATCCATCCCAGTGGCAGTGCAGTGGTCGGCAAACCGAGGCTCGCGGGGAGTTTTTGGCTCTTCCACTCCTTAGTTGCGGCTCTTTCCCAAAATGTTTAGTACAGATACGGAATATTATCTATTAACTAGTCTTGTAATAGACGAATAAACATTTTTAAATTAGAAGCCTACAGAAAAGAAGCATATTTTTAGAAAACAACGATAGCGCTGATAGGTCGCAAAAAAGGCAGTGATCAAAAGCAAGCTCAACGGCGTACTTTTAATCCTAATTATTTCGTTAAAAATATATCTGCTTAAGCCAAGCTTAAGTTAAAAAAGCCTCATGAATAAATTACAGTTTTGTATCGTTTATATTTGGCTCTTTTGGATGACGAGTTTGCCGACTGCTGCCATAGGCAGCTATAACTGTCATCTTGCCCTGTAAAGTTTGCGACAGCTGGATATTCTGGATGATGTCGGATCATGATAAATTAAATGTTATTGTATTGCTTTTATTGCGATATATATGGGGCTCGCAATCTAATCAGATACAGATACTATCACCCAGCTAAGATAGGAACAATCGAACACAAATTGACCCTTCCTCCTAGCCCTAAAAACTTATGTATCTGCGCTTGACCAATAAACTAACAACGTTGTATAACAGTTAGTAGAAAAGGAATTCAGAAGGTAACTGTATGGTATCCTTTGTGCTCGACACTGGCTCGACAATGCTCACGTATTAGCAACTATAGCACAATCGTCCACACGCGCCCGCGGCTCTCACGACAATGACATTTGCTATTTGCTTACCAACACGGGAACACACGAGACAGCGTATGTATGCTTTACCGCATACACTACAGTAACCATAGAGTGATTCATGCTATAGTATATCAACCCAATGAGTTGTTCTGTTTATTGTACTTTCCCTCAGCACAGATCTATATTCTATATTACTCCCGGTAACGGCCATACGATTATGGAATGCGTTACCCCGCCAACTTCAGGATGTTGAAACTATCAATAATTTTAGAATCCAACTACACCGATATTTATTTTATAAACAGGAGACAGAGAGTTTATAATTTTAAAAATTTCATTTATAATTCACATTTGTTGTGTCTACATTTTATTGTCATCTTTATTATTATTATATACTAGCGGGCCGGGCGGACGTTGTCCTGCCTTTAAGTCAACCGCAGCGCCACCTACCGGGTCCAATTGTGAATCTAAACCATTCTCGGATCCACTGGAACACGCACACAAAATTTCATCAAAATCGGTCCAGTCGTTTAGGAGGAGTTCAGTCACATACACACGCACACAAGAAATATATATATTAAGATTTGTATTGATCTGAGTCGAGTTCTGCTGTAATGTGTTTTATATATTCAGTACAATATTTGTGTATTAATTATAGAATTAATATCGTCACGTTTGTTATTATTTTTAGTAAATTTTCTATTCTTTTTAAAGTGAAACTTTTATTACATCGTCTCAAACTTTTTTGTCTGTGTGTTGCATGTCGCGTGATGCTCGGCCGCGGAGTAGGGATAAAGCGAAAGGCGCTCGTCAGAGCAGCCAGGGCCAATATGGCGGCGCCTATAGTTCGCAGCAGCTGACCGTGTAGTGTATAGACTATTATTAGTTAAATGTCTGAAGTGTGAAAAAAAGTTTCACTTTTACCGTGGTTTCATAAAACCACACAATCCTTTTTTTTGTATATTCGCACTATTTACAATAAATTTTAATTTTGTTCACAATGCCGCTGGTTATCTGGAAGTTAATCCCTTGTGGAATTAAGCTCGTCAGTATACCAACTAAAAAGTACAATAATGTAATAATTAACTCATACTTTTCAGTTGTAGTTCATAATCCATAAACAATATTACGTTTTCCAATATGCGATATTAATGAGCTATTATAACGGAATATTACAAAAGAGGGGGGTCTTTGATTCCCAAATGTTCTAACTGAATCCATGACAGAAATATATGTCAGTCGCTACATATCAGACTGGTTAATCAATGTACGCTCTCGCAGACACCATATATGTATTGACAAGCTAGTTGGAACTTGATTGAAAATCGTTAACAGCTTCCGGAGGAAAAGTGTGGGAAATATTGTTTTTGTATAACAAAATCTTCTTTATTAAATTTCACGTTATCTGTACAAATATTCTGTTTCATGTATTGTATTGATTGTTTTATTATAATAATAATTGTAATATATTATAAATCCCAATTTCTATTTCTTTGTTTGTTATTATTTCACGTCTTAACTTTTAGGTGATCGTCATGAATACACATTGTCTGGGGTATAGAAAAACTATTCACCCAGAGACAGTAATCAAATCAAATCTACATGAGAAGTATAATGAAGCGATAATGACTTAGTTCGGACGCCGCATCGATGGACATCGTTTCAAATACTTGCAACTGAGTCGCAGTTTCCGGTGAAATAAAACATTGTGACGAAACTATACCATGGTCTTCTGAGGCCGCCTCGCTAGATACCACTCTCAAATTGAAAATCCGACACCAAGCACCTGTTGGTGTGTTCCGACTGCTGCACTTGAGAGCCCATCCCACACTACGTTTAGCTTATTTACCATCATAACATCAAATGAGATAGTAGTCAAGCGTTAAAAAACTTATCATTACATTATAAAACAAAGTCCTCAACCGCGTCTGTCTGTCTGCCTGTTCGCGATAAACTCAAAAACTACTGAACGGATTTTCATACGGTTTTCATCAGTGGATAAAGTGATTAATGAGGAAGGTTTTAGTATATAATTTGTCAAAGTTTTTTTTAAAGCCAGGACGGGACAGCGTCTGCCGGGCCCGCTAGTAAAGTATAAAAAACAGTAAATCTACACCAATCTGAACAGAGAATACAGTTATAATGTAAAAAAAAAGTGTCACGTAAATAAGCATTTCCTTAAAAATGAAGCCCAAATAAGCATATCGAATCAAATAATGGTTTTACTGATTCATTTAATTCGGAAATCAATGTACACCCGTCTCATTGTACGACTATAGAATTGGAGAATTTCATAATACAAAATCCTCCACTATGCTTAGCTTTAATACATTAAAATAAAATTATTATAAATGTATGCGACAGAATGGTATATGAAACGTGTAGGCATCTTATACTTGGAACTGTTGACAGACAGACACCTACAGGAGCTTTGAATAATAATTTTATTGTCGAGTTGAATGAGAATTAACTTTGAATGACAATCATGTGTTAATATGTATCGAGGTTCAAGATTAAACGATAAGTTTTAATATACGGTTTACGGCAGACAACAAAGACAAAGACATAAACCAATTTATTTATTCTTTTTTTGTTAGTTAACGCGATTGATTTTAACGCTATCTAGTAGTCATTAAGTGTTAAGTTTGGTTAAGAAGTTTGGTGACGATTTGAGAAGTGTTTTCGGGAACTTAAAGGTTTTCAAATTATTTTATGCAATTTGGACATTGTGTCATTTGAAATAGTTTACGAAAATGTTTTTTTTTCTCGAACTGATTACGCTATTGGCCTAGCTAGGCCTTAACAGCTTCACCGGACTACATTTCCGAAGATGAACATTTATATCGCTACGACACAGCCGAGAGGCGAAACTGCAACGCCACCGGAACATTACTAGCGCCACCATATTAGAAATACATCAATTCTATACATAAATAAGAACGATTATATAGAGTTGACGTATCACTTAAACAACAATAATTTGACCCTTATTATTAGTTTTGTGTTACTAGATTATTTTGGGGAAATGTAAGTAAATAGTAATTGCTTTGACTTCCATAGTTCGGCATATAAAAGGTGATGAAGTGATGACGTTGATCTACACGCACTTCTATGTCGCAGTAATTGTAAGGCGAAGCTCTGCCCGGATAAATAGTCAGAGTGCTTACGTAGTGTTAATTCGCATCCCTGACCGACCGAGCGACTGACTATATACGTATTTTGTAACATAGAATTGAATATTGAATTTCCAATTAGCAACAAAATTATCCAATTTAATATTATCACCCTGATAATAAAAAAAATCTAAAATTCAACCGCTGCACCACCTAGCTGTTCCAATTGTAAATCTAAACCATTCTCGGATCCACTCGAACACTTCATTTCATCACAAAATTACAAATCACAAAATTTCATCAAAATCGGTCCAACCGTTTAGGAGTAGTTCAGTGACGTACACACGTACAGAAGAAATGTATATATAAATATATATATATATATATATATATATATATCTTAATATATATATTTCTTGTGTGCGTGAGTATGTGACTGAACTCCTCCTAAACGACTGGACCGATTTTGATGAAATTTTGTGTGCGTGTTCGAGTGGATCCGAGAATGGTTTAGATTCACAATTGGACCCGGTAGGTGGCACTGCGGTCGACTTTTAGGATTTTTTTGTTTTCAAGGCAGGATAACGTCCGCCCGGTCCGCTAGTATATATATATATATATTATCATTATTGCACAGGAAAAGCATAGTGACATGTAGTCTACACACTACTCTGAAAAGTTCTAAACAATAATACCTACTAGTGTAAGTCTCGTCAATAACAACCCGAACAAACAACAGCGTTTTAATTTTATTTAACCTATTGTATTTATACTTATGTAGCTTAAAATCGGGAAAAGGTAGTAACGTACAAAATTACAGTTAAGAAATTAAAAAAAACGACCTAGAATCCTAACTAATATTATAAAGTCGAATGTCAGTTTCATTGTTACGAATAAATATTTACCGCGACTAGAATTAAACTTACGTCTTAATATAGAATTAGATGGTATATTTTCATGCTTAGAATATATTCCACTAATAATATGACGAACAAATTGACTTCACATACAGTTCATCTCAATATCATACTAGGATCATGTCAGGTGATTACTGTAAGGTTCGTTTTTGTATCCCTTAATTATAGTGACTAGTGTAGATACACGGCATAGAGCATAATCTACGTGCGCGTGCATACAGGCCGTATATTACCTATTACATATAACGATCGATCTCGAGCATTACAACTACCGGTGTTACCTTGAACACGATAAAAAAAAAAACACTAGAAAACAATAAACTACACATATTTCCTGCACGATTCATTTGATTTTTATTAATTGTTTCGTGTTTTCGTTTCATTCGCAAGGCTTTGTTTTATTTCTTCGTGTGAAGGTGACAAATAAACAAGGTGACAACTATTACTGCATACTTTGGAACAATATGAATAAGTTATCAACTTACTATCAATAAATTATAATCAATGAATATAAAAATATTAATAACTCTTTGATAATTTATTAAATACTAGCAATCGCCCGCAATTTCGTTTTTATTTTTACAAGTGCTCGTCCAGTCGTCAAACTTCGACCACACAGAAGAAAAAATCTTTTCCCAATTTTTTTTTATTGATAACACTAAAGCTGGCAATGACAACAAAATAAAAAAGGATCAAGAAAATGAGAAACAAAAGAGGGAGATAGATGTTCTTAACCGTTTCCTCACCGCCTATTTATATGTATATAGATATATGATAAATCATGATACCATGCATTATCTTAGTGCAACTAACAATTTATAGAACGTACACCGAGATAGCAGTTCGAAGCCATGATTTATTCAAACTTACTTGTCTCTTATGGTCACAATTTGGTCAATTTATATAATACCTATATTTATAAATGATAATTTACTTGTTATTTTGATGTAAATGTAAAGTTTCATCGAAATTAGCCCAGTAATTTTTGCGTGAAATAGCATAAACATCAAAATTCCTCATCAAAGATTTTTTTAGATTATAATATTATAAACGACTGAAAATAAAATAAGAGTAATTAATCAAGGTTTTTTTCTTTATAATAGAGTATTTTATTCTTTAATTTGCAGTTTAGTTGTAGTTATTTGTCTCCTATATTTTTCCACACACGTGCCGTTTTCGTTTTTGTATCTTGTTTTTTTTTTGTGTTGCATGTACAACAGGTTTAATTTTAGGCTCAGTTACAGAATATATAATATCGAATTGTTACATTGAACCCAGTTTCGTAGACATAATAAAAAAAGTAACGCAATATAGGAAGTCATAATTTTTTTAATAAGCACTATATCACCATATATGATTATGAGAGGCAATGAGAACTGATCATTGATTGTATCGACAGACCGGCTTGACAAATTAATTATACGTAATCAGACGACGGAGTTACACATTCACATTCTACACATAATTGCACTCGTATCGTTTTAATCGTATTTTATATTACGTCAACGTATTATTGATTGATTTGATGAATCTTAATATATATATTTCTCGTGTGCGTGTGTATGTGACTGAACTCCTCCTAAACGACTGGACCGATTTTGATGAAATTTTTTGTGCGTGTTCGAGTGGATCCGAGAATGGTTTAGATTCACAATTGGACCCGGTAGGTGGCGCTGCGGTTGACTTTTGGGATTTCTATTTTTTATTATCAAGGCAGGACAACGTCCGCCAGGTCCGCTAGTATACATATAAAAAAAAAGATTATTTGCAAAGCTGTTTTAACTAATTGTGTATTAATCCTTAGGGGGCGTTCATAAATTACGTGAGATGTTTATGGGGGGAGAGGGTCGAGTCAAATCTCATCTAATCTTAAGTTGGAGAGAGGGGGGTCTCGGCAAATATCACGCAATTTTTTTTCTGATTGAAACAAAAAAAAATAGTGTTTTGGTTCATTTAATCCAGATTGTACATGCTTAAGATTTAATATTAAGCGTAATCGTAATACGATTAAGATCATTCACTAATTCGTTCGAAAGAAAATAATTTCATTTTCTTTTTACAATAACAATCCAACGCATTTACGTAAGAAATCCACATTTTGAAAAATCTCACGTGAGATTGGGGGATGAGGGAGGGGGTTGAATAAAATCTCACGACATCTCACCAGGGGGGAAGGAAAGGACAGAAAATTTAAAAAAAAACACCTCACGTAATTTATGGACGCCCCCTTATTCGATACCATATTTAATTCATTTCGCAAATGTAATTTAGATCAAAATTGCCCTTAAAAGATTTGAAAGATTTAAAATTAGGCGCTACAAGAGAAAAATTATAATGAAATTTCCGTTTTACAGCGCACTGTTAATATCAAAAGGCTTGTCCAGTAACTACGTGGGACGTTTTTGAGGATTTTTTGACAGCCCTCCCCTCCTCCCTCTAATCTTACGTGAGATCTTTCAAAGTATGTATTTTGAGTATAAACACGTTACGAGTTATTGAAAATATTCTTTTTAAATATATATAAAAGAAAACATTACATTCTACTTCGATGTATCAAAACTAAACAACTTTTCATATATAGCAGAATTCTGCTATTTTAGCACATTTTAGTCCAGAAACATGTTTTACATTTTAAATTAATCTGATTTTGTCAAATTGTTACATTATATTTTGCACAAAAAAAAAACTTGATATTTGCCGAAACACCACATGAGATTCAGTGATATTCGGCTTGACCCCTCCCCGTTTAAAACTCTCACTTAAAGGTACGCTAACGCTCCCAAATCGCCAAAAATGTATATTAGAACTCGTGTATAAAACGAAAAAATTTTTTTAAAATATATAAAAAAAAAAAAAAAAAAAAAAAAAAAAAATTACCCAAATTTTACCCCCCCCCATTATTAAATATTATTATAAAAATACAAGGAAGTAAAAAAAAAAAGTTCCCGACCACCTCCCAAGTAAAAGGGGGAATATAAAAAAAAAAAAATGCTGGAAGCAATTTTTGTTAGTCCTACAAAATCGTATGATATGGTTACAAATTCACAACAAAAATGATGTCCGTTTCCAATAACAATAAAATGTCAGATATCTAAGACGTCTTGTTTGCTTCAAACTGCTCTAAAATACTACATAATAATGAAGATCTGAGTCTTCAATAATCTTATCTCCGTGTTTTGGTTCCTTCGTACTTAATCTCATAACGCCTGTAGCCACACCTGCTACTTAGGATTTATTCCAAGACATGTGTTTTTAACTTTTATCTTGTTTACGTGCATTTATATACAGCAAAAGCGTCATTATTTTTTTTAATTAATCATGTAAATATTATTATAGAAACGAATTATTTATTACAGTTACTATTTTTGTCCGTGTTTTGTGTTTTTTTTTTTTATTTTGTTAAAAGAAGGATTTTGATGAAACTTTACAGTAATACAGCTTATATATCATAATAACTTATATGCTATTAATTATATTTTGTATTAGTTGACCAAAATATTATGATAAGTGTCCAGAAGTTACAAAAAATCTTACCATCTGAAGGCTATCTAGCGCTGTCCGTTAAAAGTTACACGAAAATAATCTATGATGTCATAATTTTGAAGATACGACAAATAAAGTTGCAGGTGGCTGCTACTTTTAAATAAAACTATACATTTTGTGTTCTTAATATAAATCAATTGTTTTTTTTAATATTAATAAAAGCATATATTGGTTTAGAAGAGAGAATATCAAACTATTACGCTATAGTTCATTACGATTTTTACATGATATTTTTTTTAGCATTATACGGTTCAGACATCAATTTTTGACGCGATTTCTGAGCGCAGCCATCGAAGTACCACGACATAATTAATTACAAATTTGTTATAAATAAAACCTTTAGCATTATAATTTTCTTAGCGCACTCACATAATATATCCCACTCGAGTCGGCCAAATAATCAACATAAATCAGCAAATAAAGATTTACGATCGCATAAAATAACAAATAAACTTACCATGGTTATAAAATACGTTTTAACAAACGCCACACCCTTACAGCTAACCATCTTCTCGTAGAACTTCCCTCTGAGCAAATCACAAATCATACCGTGCAAATATACAAAGGGAACATAATACAAACAAACAGACAGCTACACCGCGCAACAACGAAACTCGCACTCAATTCAGTTTTGAAATTAACCGGACGAACTGCAATTAATAATCGACCGCTTTCCGTTTTCTAACTAAATTATAAATACTCCGTTTGAAATATACCCTGTATATTCTGTAATATTACTATTTGTTTTAAAAAAAATTAAATACTTTCGTATATTAACGTGAATTATATTTTTATTGTAATCTCGTAAAATATTCTCATGTGTGTTAATACTTCACGCAAATACTGCTAACCGGATTTTGATGAAACTTCACCTTAATATAGCGTATATATCAGATATATAAAGTCATTACTTAAAGTGGCCAATATATAAAATAAGTAGTGTCAAATAAATTGAAAAAAGTCTTGCCACCCGATAGCTACATCGGCGTGCGCTCCATAAGTTTTATTTATTTATTTTTATGAGTCGCCAACATGACACACATTTGCAAGTAACTAGGTAATAGTAGCATTTTTCAACCTGAGGATGGTAGGTAGCCAGACGGACTTAAAAAAAGTCTACCACATGTACACATGTTATCCTTCACTGAGAGCTCCGATTCATTCATAATGATGCAAACATAGATCAATTGGCACAGTGTCTGAACAACCCACGACACTCTCAGAAGCAAGAAAAATCTTGGACAAATAGAACCGTTCGTAACCCAACACTGATCCAAATAGATAACAGTATAGTGCTTAAACACAAAAACAAAATCACCTTTTTTCTCATTAATTGTGTTTTTTAGATTCACTTGATGCTAAATTCCAATATAACAGTCTTATTCCTTCGTATTATCCAACACTATAACGCGCACAGTCAATATTTTAGTCACTCGTCTTCTCAATCCGCCCACGTATTTTACACCCTCAGTTCACTTTGCAAACTTTTTCACTACATTCGACAGTCATAATTCATTTGAGAAAAATGACTAACAAATGCAAATTCACTTGTTAAATAATTCTTGAAACACGATTCCTTCGTACAGAAATGGAACGTGAAACACCATCGTATTGAACACGACAACCTAAAGGCAGATAATTAAACACACATTAGCTGTTTCGTCAATCGTCTAGTGATGATGATTCGTTAGCGCTGATCGGGTCTCCGAATAGTTTCAATAAACTATTTGTAAACGACTGTTATTATCTATATATCCATACTATTCTTATAAAAAGAAAAGATTTGATTTTTTATTTGTAATAGATAAATTCAAAAAATTCTTACACCAATAGAAAACTGCATTATTGCACTCAGCGAGTAAAATTGACTGTATTTTATGTACATTAAAAGGAGTGAAGACGCGAGCAGAAGCTATTAATATATATTGTGTTCTTTCGTCCATAACTCAAACTGAATACGACGCGACGTTTGAGTCAAATTAACTTATTCCAGTTTTATGGAAACGTTTGGAATTTTCCTAGCTGAGTGCTTTCCTGTCTTTAGAAAATTCGCAACTTTCGACAACTGTAGCAGAACTAACTGATTAACTCTTTTGTCTAATGGTGCACATATGACAAATAGTGCACTGATCTAAATTTGGGAGCATAAATTGGTACTCCAGGCGCTCTAATTCAGTCCTCTCAATAATGACCCATTATGATAATACGAAACGTAACTCTTTCCTTTCTATCTTCACTACCTTATATATCTCTCTCAACTTCCGTTCGCCTCGCCCGATCACATTTTTCGTAACGCTCTCGTCACGCATTCAGCAGCTCACTCCCCAAGTCAAGCGTACGTAAAGAAGTTTTACCTCAGTAAATAGTTTGACTAACTTCAAATGACTACATGCAATCAGAACTAAATCAGCGATATAATAGAAGTAGCAAAGATTACGGGTTCCGCGCCTACACCAAAAAAATTGAGTTTGTAAATTATGCACTTAATCCAGCGTTTGCTGTTTGCTACAAATCCCGAGCTAGCTCAACGCGTTCAAACTTAATACTTAATATTATAATTTTTAACTAGTAAATAACTCCTCTAATCGCAAAAAAACATTAGTTTAAAAGCTCCAAGTTAAATTACAAAACTCGATTTTTTTACCGATTCGGGTCACTTCGCTTTCGTTCAAAATATTTATAGGTATCTTATCCCTCACTAGCGTACGTACTCTTTAAAGCCAAATTACGTGCTTACTTAATGACCGGTAATGTAACTTATCTCTGCCCTTAATACCTCTCTCTTTGTTACATATTAATTACACGACATTTACGAAGTTATTTTAATGGTTTCTAAGTAACTTCTATTTAATTTTGACTATATGGCCAAATATTATTCACCCTCTGTGTTATCTTATCTTAGCTAAATAAACGTTCAACATAACACACTTGTATATATATAGCAATTGGTAGTTGTTTTGAGAATTAACCGAATATTTGTATCATTTTTATAAATGACATTTCTCAGTTGTTGCCATCGTACTACCACTTTCGATTAATGACTCTTAGAAAAAACTATACCTGACTTTAAAAATACTAATACGATTTCGTAAAAGTTTGATGTTCTTATAATAAACTAGCGGGCCCGGCAGACGTTGTCCCGCCCTGAATATGAAAAAATCCTTGACAAATTATATACTAAAGCGTTCCTCATCAATTATTCTATCCACCGGTGAAAAGCGCATGAAAATCCGTTGGGTAGTTTTTGAGTTTGAGAGAGAGCGAACAGACAGACAGACATACGCGGTAGGGGACTTTGTTTTATACTATGTAATGAAGTAGTTATGTTTTGCGATTTCACCTACGCTTAATTTTTAATACCCACGTGCCACACGACTAGCCTACGCTAGTAATTCCTTCCCGTCTTTTGTTATTTCTGACCTACATTTTGTATGATTACTGCTTCACTCGTAATGGTTATAGCGTAATGTTAGAAAACATATAACTTTATTCAATAAATTGACTATAGAAAGTAAATATAATTTTGTACTATACTTGTAGTTTCAGAAATTAACGTATTCATAAAAACAAAAGATCCCTTGATTTTTATGATATTAATATAAAAAGTATGTGTTATTATGACGTTACTGTCTCTAGTAAAGTTTTAAATCGTTAATGTGTGAAGTAAATCATGTCTCATTGCCTCTAAGAAAAATACTGGTCTCAATAAATATAGTACTTAGACGTAAAGACGATACAAGCCTGGTCAACGAACTATGTACTAGACGAGGTGGTTATCGCATCAAATTTGAATCATCTTGTCAATCACTTATTAGTTCGTGTCCATTCTATTTTCCAAGTTACCGTTTTGTAATCTGCTCATAATTAACATCAACCTATCTACTTAATAAAATTCAACTTTCTGAAACACTACACTAGATATCTCTATATTTACATACAATCAGATCATATATCATAAATGTTATCAATCGCCTAAGTTACCATAAAGATCACAAACCGATTAACTGTTAACCGCAGACGGGTATGTTTCCGACATAACAATAGTTATTTATAAGCTTGTAGTACACTGACACGCGATAATAAAACTACTGTAAGATATATATCAATCCATTTCTTGAAAAATATAATTAGAACTCCTTTGGGTCAATTGAAAATTATATTTGTAGCTGTGTTACTGTTGATAATTGATGTTGTTGTGTTACTCAAGCAAGGCGTAAAAACCATACAGTCGACTTAGAAATCGAAATCACATTTTGCTTTAGCCGCTTGGAGTCAGACAGAAAACAATAGATTGGCATTCGTATTAACTTCATAAAGTCGACCTTAAAAACCACAACGTGGATACGACACATAAAAATTACTACCAAAAACTAGTAACAGGAAACAGCGCCGCGTCGCGCCGGTGTGTACAAATCAGTCATCCCGGAGATTAGAAAAAACAAAATAAACGATTCTAGATCCATATTGAATTCAGTATCAAAACTATTCATAACTTTTAACCGTTTTTAGTGAATAACATTGTTTTGTCGTTAAAATCCATTAATGCACCTACTTATGATCTAGTGCCCCTTCTCTGCATACTCTGCCTGTTTAGATGCTTTCAAGTTTTTTTTTTCAAAGTTGCTATTCAATTGGCCTCAATTTATTTACATTCATCTCACTCTTGAGTTAAGACGGCTCTGCCTGATGTGATTGTAAAATAAAACTTAGACATTTTTTTTACGATTTCAGCAAACGATTGCAATTGCCGTATAGTAACTAAGTATACTCGTATAACGAAAATCGTGATTACATAAAAAAAAAAAGAAATTGTAAGCAATGAGAGCTATGCCGATCTACAAAATTTGCACAACCAAGCATTTGCCCAACAAATGAGTCCTTGTGACGGATTTTGACCTAATGTCTAGTAGTGTATTAATCAGACACAATATATTATTATAACATATTATGTCAAATAAAATAATCGGAATTGGTGATCCCAAGGAACAAATTATATTAAGAACACACTACATTATAACAATACATAAAAACTGTATCAAAATATATTGAGTATATCTTACTAGTGGGAAGCGGGCTTAATACGTAGAATTCAATTAATAGCAGTGAGTAATGAAGGTTATGTGTATGGCCGCGAAAGTTTCTAATATAATAAGTTGATTATCGGGGAAAAACAAGCCTCGACATTTTTAAAGTTCAATTTCGTGTAATAATACTACATATAATGACACATGTTCTAAAATAATAAATCTAGTATCATGATAGCCTCAATTTCTCCACTGAAAGCGATAACAATTATATGTCAAGGAAGACTCACCTCCAAATCTCTGAAAACATCTCGGATATCAGGTTTCTTGGCTCTAGACGCGGCCCGTTTCCTTCTGACGGTCCTGTTGAGCCGCCTCACTCGTCTCCTCACAGCGGCTGCCTGTTCCCTGGGCAGTGGTCTTACAGCCTCACCTAACTGAGCTTCGGTGACCTCTAAACCGGCTTGGAACGGAGCCGCGAGGGAACCCAGCCCCGCCGCTTGCAACCATTCTGTTTCAAACTCGCCTTCTGTTGACAATGGAAATGTTTGGGTTATAAAATTGTTAAACTATGACAGTGGTCGGCAAACTCGTCATCCAAAAATACTGAAATATATTTAAAAAAATACACTCTGTAGCTTGCCTTTGCTTAATATGCCTTTTTTGGGAGCGACTACCGTAGTCCGGTGAAGCTGTTAAGATCTTGCTAGGCCAATATCGTAGTCGGTTCGAAAAAACAAGCGAGCGACTACCCATACTATTTTTGCTTTCCAAAAGTGTGCCTCTTTTCTGTAGGCTTACGTTTCAAAAATGTTTACTCGGCTCTTACAAGGCAAGTTAATAGGCAATATTCTGTGTCTGCACTAAACGCTTTGTAGAAGTGCCACAACTAAGGAGTGAAAGAGCCGCTTGCAGCCCGCGAGTCACAGTTTTCCAATCACTCAACTATGGTATTATGGTATCACACAATATTGAAGTATTGAATTAACCCAGAATTATTGTATTCTAGCTTCCTTATATGTCGATCTAAATTATAGCAAAAGTATTTTTTGTGATTTTTGATGTTTCCACTACTCAAATCTAAACAAGTCCGATGAGTATTATGTTCAGAACATTATCAATTAGCATCAAAAAAAAGTTTTGTGTAGATTACAGATTTTCTTGCAGACTGTATTTTTTTTAAATATATGTACACAATCGAAATATCTTAAAAAAACAAGGCCAGTTTTCTAAGACCATTCTTCTGTAGCTCCAATGATTAAGATTCTTGTTTTATCACCCCATCTCCAAAACCCACTCTATATACAAAACATGAAATTAAATCGCCTATCAAAAATTAGACATGTAAAATCACATACCCAAATCATTTGATAGTTTCATTATGGTATGAAAACACAATGAGCAAGTAAAAAATACAGGTAGGTACAATACTTCGCCCGTGAATATCAATTTGTATGTACATTACGATTTTTTGTTCAAACGCAAAATCTTCCGCTTTTTTATGCTCACACAACGACGCAGTAAATCATCCGTGTAGTGTTGCTATAATTTAATCGATAACATCTATCGCCACTATTATATTTTTGTAATTAATTTTATCGAGCAAAAAATCAAATCATCCTTGTAGTGTTGTTATTACTTCGGCGATAGTATCTATCGATGTTATTATAGTTTATATTTTCGTGATGTTATTTTATCGAGCAGAAAGTTTAAATTACTCCTATTAAGTTTACCTATAAACGAATGTCGAATTATAATACGTATTTAATATACTTATTTTAATATAGAAATATCCAGCTATTCAATAAACAATTCTACACAAAGGAATCCTTTCAGGGCGGCTTTATAGATAAGTTGTATATGGATAAAGACATTATAAATTAAAAAAACAATAAAGTCTTTTTGGACTTTGCTTCAGTAAGATGTGATGACGTTATTTATTACGTTTAAAGTCAATAGTAAACAATAAATACAATTTTTACACGTCGATTAACTTAAACACATTCGCGATACTTGCGCCATTACTGTTATTAAAATCCAGTATGTTACAACGATCGGTTACTTTTTACTTGTTATTACAATACACGTATCAGTTGGCTGGCTGGATGCTAAGATAAAGGATATTCTACATTTTGTAAACGCAAACAACTTGTCATGTAAAGGACATACTGCATTCTTAGCGTTTAGTAAACACAAACTGGGTGGTAGGGTGTCTGTACCCGACTGGATCGCGACCACCGTACACCAGGTGGAACACCCGCCATAGTGGCACGTTTGGGCGTGTCGCGTTCCGGGATCAGCCGGTGTATATCCAGCAACCGGGGGGGGAGGGCTGTCCCTGACTGGGTCGCTTTCAGGCCGGCATGACAGCGGCGACCGGCGATGGATAGTATGTCTTTCGGTGGTCGCCATTGTTTTTGGATTGTACTGTGCTTACCATCAGGCACAGTACAGTCACTTTGCCGAGCTACAATAAAAAAAAAAAAAAATCATGCTCGTGTTAAGCCGTATGCGAAAGAGATAAAGATATTTTTTTATGTTACGTCAGAGACACTATACAGACTAAACGTGTCTTTGTCTTGAATCTGTCAGTTTTAGTTAAGGGATGGTTCATTTATTACGGAAGCAAAATGTTTGTAATTATTTTGTTTGTAATTTTAACCGTCCCCTCCCCCCGGTCAGCAAAAGTAAGCAATGCTCTTACCACCCTCCCATGCTTACGTAAACATTTATATAGGTATTATTTAAACTATTCTGATTTCCTTATTGATTTTTGGTCAACAGTTAACAAGTCTAAAAAATAAGGAATATACATGTAGTCTACAGAGGAATCAAGTTATAGTGGTTTGCTACTAGGCCGATAGTAACCCAGTGCATAAGACCGCGCGCCTCATACCAGACCTACATATCCAGATCCCTTGAACCCTTACGTCGTCAAAAATAAGCTAATAAAGATCCCCCGCTCCCCCCGCCATCTTTAGTGCTTACGTAATACTTGTATGACCCTTAATCGAGCTGTGAATTATCATATTAAATATAAATTGTCGATATTTTCTCCGAACAACCCTACGTGAGCAGTATTTTTTAATATAACGTTGTAGATCAAAGAACTCCATAAATAATAACTAATAAAATTCAAATTATAACGATAACACTACTAAACAAGGTATCCTGTTAGATTCTATGTTGTTATTAAAAACCAATTATCTACGTACTAAAATTAATCTATATAGGGTTGCCAAGCGTATTATTAAATAGTCTCGTAATAAAAGGATACACCTGAAGTTTCATACATTCTTAAGAATATTCACAATACCTTTAAATACGTTTTTGCAATACTTTATTTTCAGATGTACATACATTTACTTTAGAATTTATATAAAGAATATAAAAGTTTTTGACAGCCCTAAACTAGAGCAACAGTTAATTTATTTAGAGACAATAGAATTTTTTTAAGTACTTATATATAAGACTTTGTTATGAATGGATTGATTAAAATTAGTAATTGCTAACAAAATATGACCGCTTTGAAAGTTAACAAAAGTTCATTGAACTGTGTTTCATAATTTAATAAAAAAAAACAAGAATAATGCATTTATTATTCTCATGCGTCTTTATTTTTGTGTAATATGAGTAACAGATATGAACTAAAAATTTTGTCAAGTTTTCAAGGGAGAAAAATACGCTTTTAGAACAAAAGAGGTGGCATATCCCGATTTGCGGCCGGAAACTCTCATTTCGCACGCTCATACTATTTTTATATATAGCCCGTCTGTCTGTATGCACATCTGAGTCAGCCTTAAACTCGTATGAAGTGAATTTTAGCTTATTGTTTGTAAATCAAAAAAATGTCGCATTATTTTTTTGCTACACACTGGCGGAACCACGGGTAAAGCTAGTAGAAAATGTAATGTAATACAGACAGGACATTCGTGTTAATTACAATTCACGTTATATCTGTAATTCTAATGAGGAAATGGCACAGATAAATTTACATGTTCACATTTCATTGTAATTGTAATTAATTTTATTGTTAGTTAACCTAATTTTTTTTACAATGACACTATCATTAACACTTGCAATTTAAGGTGAGTATTAAATTAGAAAAAATCCTGCCATCTCGCTGCCTTATACTTACGTTACAGTTACAGGAAGATAATGTATGGTTATATGTCCAAAATGTTTGGACCGATTTTGACGGGACTTTTACTGGCAGGTATTAAAAAAAATAGAGTTCCGCGTAAATATAATAAAACAAAGAAGAGGTGTACAGTACCACGCGCGCCCCACACACATTTACACTCAACAAAAATTTGTTGTTGAATTGAAGCGGACAAAATCGCGGGTAACCGCTGGTTACAATAGAGTCTCACTAATCCGGCTCTATTGAAAACCAGGGGGTCACGGATTATTGGAATGTATAGAAAACTGTATAGAACTCATGGAGGGGTAAGAGAAGCGTGAGCGTAGTATGCCGGATTATTGGACGTATCGGACTTCTATAGTGCCAGATTAGTGAGACTCTACTGTATTTCCAAAGATGCAGACGTAAACGAGGATGCACGCGGCTGTTAGTACATTATACATATATATACACTAGCTTCTGCACGCGACTTTGTCTGCGTGGAATAGTTTCTTTGGGCTAACGCTTACACGTAGCGGGAGCTCTCAAAAGGAAAACGATTTTGAAACATTTTTCATTGGAGCTCGGTGTCTTACCATGATGATATATAGCCTATAGCCTTCCTCGATAAATGAGCTATATAAAACTGTAATATTTTATGAAACGGACCAGTAGTTCCTGAGAATAGCGCGTACAAGCGAACAAACTCTTCGGCTTTATAATATTAATTATAAAAGCATAGATTTTACTGCATTAGTCACCAATACAAATTTAAACGTTAAGTTATACAGCGATGCACTTTGAGAGTAAAAAGACATCGCGAACTCACAAATGTTTTAGCGCTTCGCCTGTTAAATTTTATGTAAACAGATGATTCTGTTTTGTTATTAAACAACTGCGCCGTATTTACGGCTATTTCTTCGGCTTCCTCTGACAGAATGATTTAAAAATATTTGGTTTTGCAGTCAAGTACCGACCTCACCAATCTTTTCGGCTACTCTGAATTTAGTCGTAATTTCGGGCTCAGTTATCGTCAAGAGTTTAATTCAAAATAAGGTTAAATATCATTACAGGAATCTAAAATTGTCATTTATCCTTAAGTTACGTCGATGCTATTTATACATATAATGTTTTTATGCATATGATACATTATTATTTATACATAAATTTGTGTTCAGCGCATCTACATTCAGGGCGGTCAAAAGGTTTAGCGTTACATTTTCTTTTATCTTTTTTCTAATGATGATGTCTATTCACTTCAAACTTAAGCAGTTACAACGTGCACGAAAACGCTGCGTATTTATGTTATTAGTTTTTTTTATTATATTTTTTATCGCTTATAAGTCATTAGAGTTTAAAACTGTAACATAATAAACCTAAAGTTATACACCTAGATGATACACTATACTTAATAGTAGCCATATTTCTAGCCTGTGTTACAATTCTCACGACTTCTCCTTATATTGTAGATATATGAGTAAAGTGTATACTACAAAGATATATATATGTTATTCGAATTGCGTTCAAAAATCTATCGACAACTTACTTCGATTAGAAATCTTTCAAGTCAAACGAATGGATCTTATTATTAAACTATTAATAATTATAAGGAAATAATTTTATAACATATCGAAAAAAGAAATTCAACAATAGTTATATATAAAAATATACAAATATAAAAAAAGAAAAAACAAACTGTATAAGACATTTTCGTGATACCACAAATATGGCCGTATAACTCCGCACCAAAATTAATGTTCGAACGCTGCGTTAATTGATATTTTCTAATCCATACTAATAAGACATATATACGTCTTCTCCAATTTACCATCAATCTCAACTAATCCGTAGTAGAAATTAAAAAAAGAAAACAAATCTCACCGATATCATACTTCGCGTGAAATCTGCACAGCGCACCCATAACACACATTTAAAGTCAACCGAGTAACAACTTTAATCAACAAATAAATCAACTTATTACCTCGATACACTGTTTAAAACAAAATAAACACTAGACACAACAGTACAATTGTTCAAACAAAATTAACTTTCAATCTCGAACGAAACGTAGAGTCGTGTGCCAAAATTACTGATAATCGCTAGTGACGATATTGTACGAGGGTATTCTCTATGACGACACGGGATGACTCGTTCCGACGTAGAATTATCACGGAACGCAAATATTTTTAACGAACGTCATTACAGAGTATTTTCTTCTGAAGATACATACATTGTTTAGTCATCGGTAGACAAAACGACGCCTTAGTGATTACACTAACGCTTTCAAATTGATAGCAACAGGAAATAGATTAGGAACAACATCGATCTCTTGACATGACTCAATCGAATTTTATAAAGAGACGTCTAAATAAGATTGTGTAATATCTAGAGAGGGTGACGAAAAAATAATGACAAATCTAACTTCTTTAAAAATCACCCACATTTAATATTATGTCTTCATCATATCATATCAGCCTATATTAAACCCACTGTAGGACCACAGGTCTTTTCCCGAGTTATTGGTATAATCACCACGACAGCCCACGACGTATTGACAATTTCAAACTCCGACAAATCCACAGTTCTATATTAACCCACATACGGTGTTCCTACAAAACCATTTCTTAGGTTCAGATTTCCTCGCGATGTTTTCCTCTTTTATTTAGTAGGCTATTTTCCATACTAAATATATTGAAAAACATGCACAGGAAATCGCGGGAAAGGTCTATTTAAAGCGATTATGACTTCGTGTTACTGTGTTTGAATACTACAACAACTAAAAGCCCTGTAATCGTTTCGGAGTTTCCCATGAAGAAAACCATCGTGACGCGAACATAGCATTGTGGTACAGCTACTTAACTTCCACCTGCAAGTTGGTAATCTGTTACCAGGCAGCCTATAGGTGTGCCCCGACAGCTGCCCTTGAGAGGCAGTCCCCTCTAAGTTTAACATGCTTACCATCTTAGATCATGAGATTATTAGAAAAATTTATAAAAAAAATATTTGAAAGTTTAACATAGCAGTTAATACAGATGGTTTTTTTAATTGTGATACGATTGTGATGTATACTTTATTTCAATTAATAATTTTGATTAGATGTTGTTTGAATTTGTTTTATATATAATTACGGCTTTCTTTTGGTTGAGCAGTAACGATACAATTTAGCAGAAATAACTTAAAATCGCAACAATTGTTGTAAGGGTTCATTGTAAAAGTTACAACAAAAATAAATAACGACAGTCCACAATTATTCTAGTTAAAATAACTATTTTCACATGGAGAAAGTGACAGACTCAAGTTAGTGACTAATAAGATTATCAGCTGGGAAAAGACAAAAACTTAGACCACTTGCTGCGTTTCGTATCAAGAGAAATACAAAACCGAACCACGAAAATAACTACGCAAAACGAATAAAAAACCATTACGCTTCGTTGAAATAAACATGCATATTTTCACCGCAATACAAACGTTGGAAAAACAATTGAACTTTTATATTATTGTGGACACCTGTCAAAACACACGACAATAAAATGTCAACAATGACAATAACACACTTCGACGGTACCGCAGTACTTCTTACGTCAAAAAAACGCTATGATTCAGTGTGATCAGTGACGTGACGTCACGTGCGCGTACGCATCGCGGCGTGTCGAAGCTCGCGTCGGACTGCGCGGGCGCCGCAACGCACGCGCTCCGGTTTATTATGGTCAAGTATTTATAGAATCAATCGAGACTCATCTCTTTTGGGAGAGAGTGGCATTTCCGTTTTAATGAAAAATAACATTCACATTTAAAAAAAACGAAATCATATCTTCTATACATATAATAAATCTGACGTGTCTGCACTTTTTCGATATTCGTGAAAAAATTATTGTAGGTGTCTAGGAATAAGTAATAAAACACATTTCAATCATTTTTATAAATTTCTGTCTGTTTGTCTGTATGTATGGACACGTATCACTTCTAAAGTACTGCCTTCACAATAAAACCTCAAAAATCATAAAGCATATCCACGAGTAACATAGTCTCTGTTTCATTAAAATCGCTTTACTCTATCAAAAGTTATTGTAATTTGATTAACGACGCGACTTAAGTACGAGAGAAAAGTAGATAAGTACGTAAATGGACTTGATACATTCAGTTGATTTTATTAATCACTGATTTTTTTTTTTACATTAATTAGGTTCCACGCGGATGTAGTAGCGGGCACAGCTAATCTTTACATATAATGGGGTTTAAATATAAGCCCAAGGTGTAATTCATTAAAACACCTGACAGATGAAATATAAAATATAAGTGTGCCGTTTTATTATTCTAAACTGCGGAATCCTAAAATAACTGTCCGACGATAATCGATCTGATAATACAGGCTTATAGAGAGAGCACGTATCTATTAATAGACAAATGAAATGTCAAACGCGTAGAGTCGCGAGCGCATTGTTGCGACTTAAATGTGTCAATGTACCACGATGGAATCGTCTAGACTAGACGAGTTATTTCTGTTCGAGGGATTCACTCGCAATCGTCATATGTATTATTATTTTCACTATATATTACATAGGATACCGCCTACGCCCTCGAGAGAATCTCTTAAAAGCACCATAGTGTGGGTAACGTAGGCATTTTATGTATACTCGTTACCTATACAATTTTTGTTATATAATCTGAGAACTAATCATCCGTTTGTGGCGATTTTTGTAATTAAGTTCTTGAGTAAGGTTTTAAGTACATAATGATGGAATCACGAAATTATGTGCCACAAAAAAATGCCTCTAATTGCAGTTATACATTGCAGAAACCGTTAGATCTGAAACAATGTCGGGCAGTAAATAAATATATACGTTTCTAGTTACCACATTAGGTACACAATTTTTATGTAGACTATAAAATATTCAATGCATATTTAAGAAAGCCAATTTTCGTTATAGCTACGCAGCATAAGTAAATTTAACCTTGTATATCTAGTCTATCTTACACTTTACAAAATGAACTTAACTACGATGAAAAATATTTTTGAAGTTATACTGCTTTTGGCAGGTTAGGGAAAAATTATGAGAGTATGTTTTTACGATGCGCGCGCACACCGTCACGAAAAACCGACACCCTGATGTTAGCTATAGTCAACATATTGTTTCTTTGTATTAAAACTTTCAATGTATTAAATAACTTTTTTCTATTGTTAGTGTCGTTTTTTCTACAAACGTACAATAAGGCGAAAGATAAAATTTTTGGAAAGATTTTTATCTTGTTACGCCAAAGAAGTATCTAACGCGTGTACATAAGTACGCACACACTTTTTTTTAAGTTTCGATAGAAACGTCACGTCGTTACAAGCGAGTTTAACGAACAATAAAGACAATATCAATATAAAATAATACTATTTTAAATTAATTTAATTACCACAATTCGTTTGGAGTTTTTTCATAAGGTACGGTAAGATACAACGTAAGATAGGATGCTGAAACCTTGCGATTTGGCAAAAAAAGTTATTATTATTAAGATTCACTCACCATCAACAGGTCTCTTAACATACTCTATCGCATTAAACCTTAGAACAACGACCATTTTTATTACAAAATAAAACGCACAGATGAAATGATACGCAAAGCATGAATATAGAAATAGGTTAAAAAATACACAAAAACTTTTTTTTACTGTCCAACGTTAAACTGTTCCAAAACTTTGTGCGTCGACGGCGGCGTAAACGACACTAACTTATAAAATCGAGAAATCTCTCGCCTAAATTTATGTTCCGATAAAAGATAAAGGACTTCCTTAATGAGGGCAAAGTATTAACGATAGCGCACAAATAACAAATAGATTATAAACACTTTAATGACTTACAAAGTAATAGTTGTAATTATAACTAAATATTTAGTTCCTGTCGATAATGATAGAGATGACGGGAAAAATACAAATAGAAAAGAATAAAAAATAGATACCTAGATAACTGTAACAATTTTTTGCATGAACCTCTAAACAGTACAGGCACGTTAGATTTAGATTATTGCAGACTTTTTGCTAGACTGGGGTACACGAATACTGAAATCCGAAGGTATAATTTTTTAGCCTAGAACCTTTGGAAGGTTCGTGGACGACCACCATCAGTCGGTTTCATTAACCAAGAATATGTATAGAGAAAAAATGCAAAATTGATATTCTACATACGATGATCCGAATTGAGACGCTCTAAAAGATTTTTTACAACGTGTGGTGACAAATTGGCAGGATGATATCACAAGGATAAATCAATGGACGTCTTTGGAGGAGACCTTCACCCGAGGACCCCTCCTTGCAAATAAGTAAATAAAAAAAGGTAGATTTAGCATAGTTATAAGATTTATTTTATGTATTACTTTGCAAGAAATATATTTTTGATTTTATATTATAATAAGGCGTCTCATACACTAGTGCCTCACCGTAGGAGAGAGACCACAGTAATACTGCTTGAAGGTTGTTAGTAAATTAAACCTTAATTAATAGATAAACCTTAGGTCCTTATTAAATAAGCAGTTTTGTATTTAACTTATTAAAGTATAAACATGGTGGAAAACGATCATGTTAAATACGCTTCTATATTTACTATAGGGTTGCCACAACAGAAAAGCTATGGGTGACCATAACCTTGATACATAAAAAACTTAGTAATTACCGCAGAATGTGTTATACACTTTAAGTTCAAGATATATCATTAAGCAACAGAAGATATATTAAGGTAGCATTATTTAACCATAAACGGACAATTGAACTTTTCTTCTAGAAGACGAAATGACGTCACTGTACTTAATAGTAAGAACAGAGATGTACATTTCATCTGCAGTCGTGTTTAATTGCTCGACGCGGTTATTTAAAATTAGAGGCATTCTTAAGCATTTATTTTTAAATTCTTTATACCTATAGAGTTATAAGGTGTTACTGGAGAAACACACTAATATAATGCACGAATACTTTATTTCTTTTTTGAGTATCTTAGTGATAGTGTTGCATAACAAATATGTGTTTTTAAGACGAGAAATACAATATTTTACGTGTTTGAAAAAGCTGACAACCCTAATCTTAGATTACGTATCTCAATTATGAATAATGGGATGTCGAGATAAATAACACTTTGATAAATGCCCGCGATGATCCAATTACACCAGTCCGGTGGCATTCCTACGGTATTCCAATAGCATACTTGTGTCATGAATATATGTATTTGTCACAATGGTTCATTAGGCCACGGTGTTTGCTTAAAGTAACACACATTTGTACTCCTCGGTCCCAGAATCGTAATGACCTAAATTAGAACTAATTTGTTTTAACAATCGCCCTTATACTTCTAACTTGTCATTACAGTTAGAATTGTCCTCATCTGTGTATAGAAAATCATGACTGTTGAAAATCAATATACATAATTGAAAAAAGCCTTCTCCGCAGTTATCTGTGTATCCACTTAGTTGTTCTAAACTACTAAATGTAACTTAATACGGTTTTCACTAACATTTAAATATTTCTTCCCAAAGCTTTTAAACAAAATAAATGCATGTTATATTAATAAAAAGTAGAGAAAAGTCAATGTACTGGAATGAATTCGTAAAAAATCACATTTCAAGTGCTTTAGTGTAATTCATGTTAAACCCCATTACACACATCCAAATAATATACTAAGAAACTGTATATGTCATAAAAGTCTGTATATATGTATGTATTTCTAGCTCCTAAGCGTTACCCCCTCCTCCCATGATAACTATGTTTATTTTTTACATATTAAAAATTCACCAATATCGTGTTAACCACTATCCAATCCGATTAGCCATTAAGAGTAGATCAAAATTACCCTTTGCAGTATGTCATTTCTACGAATATTAAAAAAAAACATCACAGATTAAACAAAAAAAGAATTGTTTGTATAACGTTTCTATGGTAAATAGTAAATGTATATAATCCCAAACAATAGCTCACTTAATACATGTGAATTAGATCTAGATCAGCTAACATATTGCACCCAAGCGAAGCTGCAGGTGTTCGCTAGTATCATATAATTAATCAAGTACTCACGAAATACAATATAATAAATCTTCATTTTTACTGTTCACTAAAAAAGCACACCTCTTAATTACAAGCCACGAGTTCGTATAGTAAATTCAGACGATATACTGACTCCGATATGCACAAATAAAAAAATATTACAGATAAATCATGATGTGGCCGAGATAAATACGCGATCCATTGTTTTCGAATTTAGATTGTGTATTATCTGTCTATTGAATATAAATGGCTCGTGACTTTTATTATTATCTTTTTGCGTATCGGCATAGTATTTTTATTAAGGGAATTTTCTTTATTTTTACTTCGTTGTCTATTTATACAATTGTACGCGACCTCGTCGATGAAAATATCTTTAGATGTGACCTGAATTGATATGTGCAGTTAATTTTGCGGTCATTTCATCTGATTAGTTATATTTTTAAATGTTGATTTACAAAACGTAGTCTTATATTATCTCAATTCATAAGACACTCTATGGGATTATACAAGAAAACAAGTTTTATTATAGTAAACATCACTTTTTCGAACAAAAACCGAGTAAGTATGTACAATGTGATTTATGTTTTTATTAGGGTTGTCACTTTTTATCTTTTTATATCAAAGCACAGCATCTATAACACTAATGATACTAATTACAATTATGTTGTCTATTTTGCGAATTTCAGTCCTTATTTGAAGAGATCATGTCACTAAGAGAACGTAGCCGGGTAACCCGAGCCACAGATCTATCGTACGCGCATGGAACGTTTGTGTTGTCATATTTTTTACCAGCTAACGTTAGAAGATACGAATTAGGAGCGTCAATGATGCACCATATTGACAACTTTGTCCGAACATTACCCATAGTACATGTCGTAAAATCGGTATAGAGATCTGCGGTTTTATTACAAAAACAAAAATTAACACGGGTATAACACGAGTTTTACTAAGCAGTGCCTAAAATTTAAAATCTAGTTGAAGTATGTTTAAAATACTTTATTACAAAATCGTGTCCAAGCTGTCTGTAGCTAAACATCTGATTTAAGTTTTTATGCAATCACCTCTGAATAGCATTCGTTCAATTCGATCTCATTATTCAAAAACGTTATATTACATACAAATATTTTACAAAGAATTTCAATTTATGAATAATATTTTTGTTCAGATCTTCATTAAGAAAATTTATTTATTATTACGTTAAATTGGTTATCATTATTGTGATATTTTAGTTAAAAGAAAATGATGTATAGAATAAATAAAATAATTAATTTATAAGATTTATATATTACGTCAAGCGCGTAAAGTGGAACAACAGTATAATGACAGATTAAATACACTGTCAGCTGTCAATAGTGTCAAATAGTAGTAGTTATGACTTACTTGTGAACGTCTAAAATTGTTCAATTTATTTACTTCTTCCAAATTAATTATACCCACGAAATTCATAATTTACTATGAAACTTCTTTTACCGGCAAATAGAGATACTGTTAATTACAACAATAGAATAAGAACTGTCAACTTAGACAAGTGTTAGAGAATATTTAAATAAAAATAATGTCCATCTGTAAACAAAGGTAAGACACTCTTTTGTTATCAAACTTTTTTAAAGTAGCAGTTCAATGCGTATTTAACTTTTTTGTAATAACACGGCTGATGTTTAAAAGTAGTAAGTTTATATGTTGTAAAATACTTAAAGAAATAAAAAATTAACAAGTACCGGTTATTGATAGTAAGAATAATGTACATTATATCAAAATAAAGTTTGTAATCCTAACTAACATTATAAATGCGAATGTGAGTTTGTTTGTTACACTTTCACGCCTTAACTATTCAACCAATCACTATACACCTTCTTAGGTATAACCGTACCGTATAATAATTTATTATAAAATGTTAGTGGCAACCCTAATATCTATGTACATAAATTATAGATCGAGGAAGCTAACGCGAGACAGACTATTGATGGCGTTCAATACGTATGAATAAGTACAAAGATTTATTACTTCACATACAGAGTGATACGCGGAAGTGAATTTTAACTACATACTTTAAAGATTCTAAGCACTTCGTCAATAAAGTAGAGATGACGCTTATTGCTAATTTACACGTTATTACAGACAGTACTGTGGCGACTTTTAAGCTCGTTATTCGAAGATTAATATCGACATTGAAAAGACTAATCGACTAACATCGGTATCTTTAAAAATCTTTATACGTTGGTTGATCGTCCTTTCCACTGTTTTTATCAGTTTAAATTGCATTTTTGAACTGAAAACATCTTTAGGCGCGTTGAGGAGATTGATAGGAGATAAATTTGTAATTTCGCGTCATGACATGCTAGTAAGCGTGTCCAGTTGTATTGCGCTTTCGCGGCTTGCATCAGACTAGCGACGCGTAGTATAGATAGTACACCTACCTGTGTAGATGTAATATTGATATTTTGCAGCACATGATACGTTTTATTAATTAATAGACTTTATAAAAATGTATATAATTATTGCTCCGAGTGCCCATAGATATGAAAACCACACTAATGTTAATAATTTCAATAGACAAATTCTGAAATTTAAATATTATCATTCACACTAGGATTAACTTAAAAATTCAAAAGAGAACACAGTTATTTAATTATTTTGAATTTTCACTTCTGTCAGCAGTCCTCATGACTGCCTCAAGTTTTTTTTTATTTGTTCCATACTATTTTCTTTCGGAACCATGATTTTATTTTCTAAAGTAGAGTTTAAGGATCCGAAACACTTTATCAGTGTAATGGTAGAGATGATGCTTATTAATTTAAGGTTATTACAATACTGTGACGATATTATATATTGAAATTCATTGTGCAATTAATAATGTTGGCAGTTAAAAGGCTAATTGACTATATACTATAATATATAGTGATACTAGCGGGCCCGGCAGACGTTGTCCCGCCCTAATTATAAAAAAATCCTTGACAAATTATATAGCAAAACCTTCCTCAATAATCCCTTTATCCACTGGTGAAAACCGCATAAAAATCTGTTCAGTAGTTTTTGAGTTCATCGCGAACAGACAGACAGACAGACGCGGTAGGGAACTTTGTTTTATACTATGTAATGATTATAAAGAGGTTAAGTTTGTGAGTTCGTAGGGGATAATATCTGGATCTACTAAACCGATTTTGAAAATTATTTTACCAATAGAAAGCCACATTATTTGTGAGCGTCATAGGCTATAAAAAAAAGACTTTTTGTGGTAGTCGAATTAGGAAAGTAAGTCGGAGAAAAAACGGTCGAACGAAAACGTTTCTTACGAACGCTGCCTTAACGATGATAATTATGTGATTGAGTTGTAAAGAAGAGTTGCAGATATTCATAAAGTAAAAATGTTTACTGCCCAAGGAAGTGGGCACGGGTCAGCTAGCCGTTGATAATCATGTTAGTCAATTATCCTATCCACTGTTTATATCATAGTATCAATTACATTTGTTTTGGGCTTGTTCCATACTATTTTCTGAGGAATCCATGATTTTATTTACCAAAATATGTGTAGAAGATTTTTTTATAAATCTTAGTCAAAGATTCAAAAATTATGTTCTTAATTTTTTAACGGCATTTTTCATCGAGAAATATGAATATAAATAAACATTTTTCTCGATGTTTTATACATTTTTAGAAAAAATACAAGATCTCTACGACAAATAGTAAGTTAACCCATAGAATTATGAAACAGTTTAGACTTACCAAGGACTGCTCTCAGCTAGTAGTCCGGTGAAGCTGTTAAGGGCTTGCTAGGGCAATAGCGCAGCCAGTTCGAAAAAAAAACTGCTCTCAGCTTTGTAACACTATGGAGTCAATCGCATTTTCAATTCCAGCAAGCGCTGGAATGCTCGTAATCTCAATGTGTACAATCTCTCTATTTGTCTTAAAATAGATAGTGTAGAGTCCCAGAGTTAAGACGTGAAAACCTAAGAAACACAAACTTACTTTCTCTTAAGGTTAAGGAAATCATTTTTAAACTTCCTAGTATAAGTTTACACAATTCTCTTGTGTGTTGTAGGTGAGCGTTGATGCGCATCTCAAAGGGGGCCTCCTTAAACCTACACCTGGATCGCAAGTCCTGGGAATTGCTCTGAGTTTCTCCCTCTGCCACACGATGGACCCGGCACCCGCACGGTGAATCCATGGAAGGCTAAGAAGTTCGTCTCTCTAATACCATTCATACCTCCTTTTTTATTATACTTTCTCGTATATCATCCCATCACGGACATTACAGCACGATGCGCAAGAAAATAAGTGTTGTCCACAACATTGCTTCCTGAAAGTAAAGTCCGTTTTGCTCAATTTTGGAACCTTAGCCGCTTGACACAATGTTATACCTATACTTAATATTATAAAGCTGAAGAGTTTGTTTGCCAGAACAAGTCGCGGGCAGAAGCTGTTTAAAAATATGTATATAGATGGGTACATCGATTCGGCAACCGGAATCGAGCAACTTCAGTCTATATATATTCCGATCAGGTATGGAGTTGTATATTTAACACAGTATCCTCGTTCACGAGTGGGCGAATATATTTGGCCGCGATTGTAACGGTGCAGCCTTATTTATTTTACTGTTTGCTTTTGTTTTTTTTTATGAGACTTTCATTAGTAGCTATGCATTTCTAAAACCAAGGAATTACATACAACCTAATAAAAAAATCGAATAATTATTTAACGTGTAAAAACTCATTTATTTTTTGTATTTTCGCATCGTTTATATTTACTTTTTTTAAATTAATAATATCTACATTTTATCCATTTTGTACAGTTTATCCAGGATCCAGTGTTATCCAGTGGTGGAAATTCGACCATAAGTAATTCATTTTTAAGTTTCAATTGGTACTAGTGGTTTTTTCTCACTAAGAGTGACACAAGTACTCTAGATTAATAGACCTGAGGATCGTGGAATATCGACAAATAGAGATTTATAAATCATGGCTTCGACTCGTCAGTCGTATTCAGTCAGTATATCAACAGTATAGTAACAAAATATGTCTACGTGACAAACGGACGGGACCCGTCACAGATCCGTTATCAAATTTCACTCAAATATATACCCATTTATACGAAAGATAAGGGTTCTTTTTGTTTTGAATTTAGATCAAGGATCGTTCGGCTCGGATTCCGATCTACATATTTGATAACATTTAATTGAAGTACTCGATATAATCGGGTGTTTACTTCTAATCAAACAGAAATCCTGCTTACGTCACGCCATGTTTACATATAAAATGACAGTCCATTATCACAGGCACCTTATGACATCAATCTGTAAGGGCCACCACGGTCTATTCATTTCTTTGATAATTATTATGAATTTTTGGTTATGAAACATATCTTTAGATAGGGGAGTTAGGGTTAAGTTAGGGATTAGGGGCTGGCTACATAGGTATGGGGGGGGGAGCAGGATAGGAAACCTCTGGCCTGCCTACTTACCACGTAAGTAGGCAGGATTAGGGGTTAGGCGGGCGTAGGGTGTAGGTAGGTAGGCTTGGTAGGGTTAGGGATTGTAGGGTGGGCGAATGGGGGGAAGCTGGTTAGGTAATCTCTAGCTTGCCTACCTACTTTGTCGGTAGGCAAGTATAGAGGATAGGTGGGCATAGGGTTGTGTAGGTAGGTGGGTAGGGTTAGGATCTAGGGATGGGAGGAGGGAAGATAGGGTAGCTTAGGACGGAGTGGACCTCGGGGAGGCTATGGTGGATGAGGAGAAAACCTCGTTAAAAAAAAATCAATGGCGGAGCGGCGACTGAGGGGATTTCCTCGCTGTTGCCGGCTGAACCCGGGGGGAAGGGGCGGGGGCCCTGACCTCCCATTGCACGGGCTCGGCGGGCTGGGAGGCAGTCTCGCAACCGGGCTGCCTCGGCCGAAGTGGCGTGAAAGCGCCTGCCGCCGGGGGTGTCGCGGTGCTTGCTCACGCTCCCCCGGGACACTCCTATAGTGCGGCGTACGGTTTGCCGTGGAGCTTTAGTCGGTTAAAGTCGCCGAAAGGCACCGCCAGCTGCGTCCCAGCACGCAGTTGACGGTCGACTCAGCTCAGGCCCTCCCCCGGGGGCCTGACAGTCCATGATGGATTTTCTCTCCAGGTAAAAAAAAAAAAAAAAGGGATTAGGGGCTGTTATGTAATTTTGGGGCATTTGTTATTTTTTCTCGAGTAACAACATTTTCTTGACTAGACGTAAAAGTATGCTCTAGTATTATGTCATTAGAATAATTATATATATTATCTTATTCTAAAGGTGAAATTGTTTCTATTATTTTGATACTCCGATTTCTTTATAAGTAAAAGTTCATTCACGTATATATGTAAGTAGATAATTTTAGAACTAGGTGAATATATTTTCATAGAACGATGACTGAAATGATTAAAAGATTGTATACAACAGCAATTTCTAACGGTATGTATACTTCACTGTTCACCACACGAAAGTCAGACTTGACAAGAATTGGTGTTTCCCAAGTGTCCTGTACTAACTCCAAAACAATTTGGTGAGTAAGTGTGATTATCTAACAGTAGGTATACTTCAATGTTCACCATACAAAAGTCAGTTGCGAGGGAATGGTATGTTTTAGAGTTTGTTAATTCATAAACTAAAAAAACACTACTTTACCACGGGCCAGTTAAAAAAATCTGTCGTCTACTTGTAGGTGCTTCCGCAAAAGCACTCGAGACTTAGTATATTAATATAATTGAAATTAACTATGTTATCGTCAAAGTAATCTATTCCCACAATCACAAACCGCTAAAAACGATTTCAAAAGATAATATTATCTTCTAAAAATAAGTGAACCCAAACAAACTTTCATGCCAGGAAACGTCGTTGCATAATAAACGAGAAAAAAGAGCTATTCTCACGGTTACGACATAACTTATAAATAGATATGTAACTCTAGGAAATCGAGGGTACCGCGTGTGCGTGGGACGTGAGGAACGCATCATATACATATTTTCAAGTTATAGTTATATTTATGGGCATTTATGATATCAGATTTTTTTTGTACTTTACAGTGTTTTTATAATTCGACTGGAGGCACACATTCGGATCTTCTAATAGTAAGTAATCACCGCCCCCCATGGACAGCTGTGAAACGAGGGGAATCACAGATGCGTTACAGACTCTTGATAAAGGAGTAGGCTCGTTTCTTGAAGTTTTGTAAGTTATATTGGCCCGGAAACGCCGCCGCTGGGAGTTCATTCCAACTGTAATGATTTCTATTTTAGTATTTAATTTCAATGTTTTAATATAGCCTTTATAATATTTTTATTGAATAAAATGATATTCTAATGATTTAAAGTTATCATTTACTTCCGGTACCGTCACAACATATAAGAGACGCGACGGGAACATTAACACTAGCGCCACCATATTAGAGATTTCGGTCTATCAAAGGCAAGACGTCGTTGATCTGGGGGCACTTTTTAGTCCGGTGAAGCTGTTAAGGCCTTGCTAGGCTAATAGCGTTGTCAGTTCGAGAAAAATATCTGGAGGCATTTCTATGTCGAAGTAATTATAAGGCGAAGCTCTGCTTGGATAAACAGTGGCAATGCCTAAAGAGTGTTAATAGGTTTCCCTGACTGACCGAATATACGTTATTCATTACACAAGGAACAGGCGTACGTGGAAAAAACGCACGCAAATTTCTATCTTGAGAGAAGAATAATATAAAGCGACATGTCATTAATATGACTAAAGGAAAGTTCACGAACACACGATTATAGGTATAGTAGAGTTTTCCCTTGAAGAAGAAAAAAACAAAGAAAGTAATACAATAGCATCGTAACGAGCATTAGAACAATGCCGTACGAGACAATAGAGCAGTCGATCCCACGTGAAACCGTATGTTTGTATGTCACATGGCCTCGTACGAAAGGACAAACAAATCGTTTGATGCGTAAACAGTTTTGTTTTCTAGTCTCTTCGTAAACCCATTGTTTTTTTTTTAATTATTATCGACGGGGAAAGGCTAATTGACTAAAGTGAAAATACTGTCACTAGCTCGTTAGCCAATCTATATTCTATATCTATCTTAATATATAAAAATCTAGTGTCAATATGTTTGTCCACGATGAACTCGGAAACTATTCAACCTATCTTCATGAAAGTTGGAATGTATGTATAATTTGATGCATCTAGTGATAGGATAATTTATATTTCAATTAATTGCACCGTCAGTTTCGAACAGATGGCGCTTTAAATTAGTTTATTGACAAAAAACAGTAGGACCGACTATTATAGATATCTCATAGACGGTGTCAAGTTTTAATTTCTTTTTCAACTCCAATTTATTTTATGATGCACGTGTTCTGTTAATCTAGTTACTACGTAACCTCGCTTTTTATGTATCAAGTTTTAAGCAGACTCGTTACCTCATAATACCACATAATGTATCATAATTTTAATTCAACTGAACTAGTTACGCATGACCCCCTCAGCTAGTTATCAATAAATGTAGCAGAAAATATTTTTAATAAACGTTTTTATTTTTTTAAACGTAACATTTCATCAAGATTGGGTTCGGTAATTAAATTTAATATTTTAAAGAGTAACTTTACGTCATTGGTACCCCTTGATATTAATACGCTTTAATATATAGAGTGTTCAGTACAATAACTCGGTGTATGTAAGTGAACATAATGTTAATGGGTGTTTTTGGCGGGTCTGTCATGTAGTGGATTTAATATTCTATTCATAATCTTGTGTTATTTGACTCTATATTTTAGAATATTGGTAACATTTTACGTAACATAGTTCGGTTGCTGTGCACAAGTGAAGTGGATGGAAAATAATATGGAGCATGGATTCTGAGATGCCACAAGAACTCCCTAGAAAGTTCTAACAAGAGAGCCACCAACTTGTTAGAACACTGAACTTATCACAAGACACTTGTAACATCATTGCCGACTCGACAATGGCAGTAATAATCTAAAAGATTGGTTGTCAAAAACAAAACTATTATATGAATCCCATTGTGACTTTAACTTAAACAATTGAATACAATATTTTTAGTTTATTTTATTATAGTTTTCTTGATTAACTCCGTGGTAGATCATTAATACGTTTCTCTCAAGAGTCTACGCAGTATAAAAACAATAATATTCAAAAACAAATGAAAGTTTAGTGTAAATCCGAAACGTAATTCTCGTAGAATATAAAAAAGAAATCATACGTGAACGAAGTCATAGTAACCAGGTAGTCTAAAATATAATAATTATCATTATGTGGTAGGTTCATCTGTCGAGTATCAACACGCGCGTCGCGGAAGCGTTCGCATACAAAGCGGCTGTAATTGAATATAATAATAAGGTATTAGTGATTACTAAACAGGATGCTACGAAGGATGCAGGATGCAGGAGGTAACATTTATAAACGTCGTACACGACAGGATGATTTGAATTATTAATTTACGCATGCGGCTTTGTCTTCTTCTTTGTTATTATTTTTTTTTTTTATATCATAGAAGGCAAACGAACAGATGGGTCACCTGATGTTGAGCGATCACCACCGTCCTTTAGACACTAGCAACACCAGAAGAATCGCAAGTGCGTTACCACTCTGTGTTTGGGGGAGGGGAGAGGGGAAGGGGGAGGGGGAGGGGGAGGGGAAGGGGGAGGGGCAGGAGAGGTGGGTTATCCGGTGCTCTCACTGACCGAATGAAACGCAAAACAATGCAAGCACTGTTACTTCACGTCGGTTTTCTGCGAGAGGGTGGTAGTACCCCGGGCGAGCTGAACCCTTCATGCTGAAACCAGTAACAGCTTCAGCATGGCTCTACTGCCTATAAAATGTTAGATTTCTCATCTTAACCATACTAAAAGTTTTTGTTGTTTTCGCATTCTAAATTCTATCTCATATTATAAATACGAATGTGAATCTGTCTATGTATTATTAGAAAGATTATGCTGCTAACAATTCGCTTGTATGAAGCTTAAACCCTTACGGTGTTATTACAGAAAAGTTAAATAGGTATTGAATACTTGTTTTAAAAGGGTTTCGAATTAAATGCACCGCGCTCGCCCGAGGCAAGTTCGCGCTATCCTTTTTCGCAAATCTAATCTAACGTAACCAAAGCGAGACAAAAGAGCAAAATGGCGAACATTCAGCGACCGCGGTGCATTTAATTCGAAACCTTTTCAAAGCAAGTATTCAATACGTATTTAACTTTTTTGTAATAATACCGGTATGGTCTAGGACAGTCAAGGGGTTGAAATTGTTCTAATCACTATTCGTATTAAGGTGACAAAATCTATTGTGATTTCATTTAACCAAAGTTAATTATTTTATCCGTAACGCTAACCGTAATATACAAATACTTTTTGTGGTTTTCATCAAAAACATATACAGGTTTAAGCACATGATAGAATTACATTACATGAACTGCGGTGTGTAGCAAAAATTACTAAATATATTTAAAATTAAAAAAAAAACATAAATAGACATTTCACTCGTGTGCTTACTACTTTTTTTCATTATTGTTTGTACTAATAGATAAGTTTATAGTTATTCCTTTTTAAAATACACCCATATTTACTAAAATAGATAATAATGCAAGAAAATTCTAATAAAATATAAGCCCGATTAAAAGTAATGCTACTAATATATATATACGTATATTATTACTATACATTTCCTATACCATTATGAGGACTTCCCTGGGAAGCTTCAAAATCCAAGGTCTAATGCTAATGATATTAAAATGAAACTCACCCGAGAATATCGTCGTTCCGATAAAAAAAGAATTTTCTGAATCGGTTTATAAATGAAGAATTTATACGGTAGCAAACATAAAAAAATACAACGGAATTCAGAACCTCGTCCTATTCAAAGTCCGTTAAAAATTCCTAGTTCTTATTTAAAACAAGGATAATGTTTAAAAAAAACGATAAAATCTAAATAAATATATTCCTAATAAATAATCGATTCATTTGTTTACCTTATTTCAATTATTTCGGAGTGTTTTCTTATATCTAAAGCGGACGATACTAGGAAGTCATGAAGCCGATTATCCAATACTATTATTAATTGGTATTGTTTATACGTAGCACTGATTTTAATTTACGATAACAATATAATATGTAAAACATATCATATTTCTGTTTTCATTTAGTTATCACTTGCTATATATAAGGAAAACTTAGCGTATAATGTTTGAAATAACTTAATATACAGTTACATCAAAATCTAAAATCAAAAATACTTTATACAATTTAGGCCTTGAGAAGGCGCTTATGAATTTCAAAGCCACCACCGGTTCGGACAAACCACCCAGTTTACTACATACATACATACTACATACATTTAATGTATTAGTTTCTTTTTGAGTTATGTCAGCCTTGTCATAAACAAGCTATGTCTGTTTTGTAGGTGGTAGAGCCACGTTGAAGCTATTACTGGTTTCAGCATGAATGGGTCGGCTCGTCCGGGGTAGTAGCACCCTCTCACAGAAAACCGACGTGAAGTAACAGTGCTTGCATTGTTGCGTTTCCTTTGGTCAGTGAGAGCGCCGGATACCCACCTCCTCTCCCCTTCCCCGTTCTTCCCCTCCCCATCCCCACTTCCCCACTCCCCTCTCCCCCAAACACAGGTTGGCAACGCACTTGCGACTCCCTTGGTGTTGCAAGTGTCTATGGACGGTGGTGATCACTTACCATCAGGTGACCCACATGTTCGTTTGCCTCCTATAACATAAAAAAAAAAATAAAAAAATATCTCATTTACTTTTCAAGCATAATCTAACAATTTTCCCACCTAACTACATTCGTACACGATTCGTTCCGACTTGTTGCAAATTAATTACGAGTGAATTCATATAGGCCTTGTTGGGATTAGGCTTTGTTTTATACATTAAACACAACATGTTACTTCATATACTAATTTACAGCACAACGCAAGAAAATTAATACGGAGCATTCGCAAACACACCTTTAGCTTTATTATTTTTTATCAGGTCTGGAGTCTTAGTTGAAGTAAGGGGAACTAAGATGCAGTAGTTACTTTATAACGCACAGATTTTATACCACGTAGTCATTTTCTTTATTAATGTCTTATCACTGTCATTTAGTTCGTTTTATAATAACATCTATTCCTAAAATGATCTTTAAATAGGTCAATATATATAGACAAAATAAAAACAACGAATCAAACAAAACCCAATCCTTTATAAAGCACATACGGCATATAATTCAAAACCCACGCGTTACCAGCTCAAACTAATTTAGACCGTGATTCAATTGTTATAAAAACTGAACTACATAAAGTTAATCAAGACTATTACAAGGCCTAAAAACTAACAAACTTACGAGTGCCGATTCTTAAATTGAACGTCATTTACGAGTCTTTGTAACAGAGCGTTGTATAACTGCAATTTAAGTGGGTAAATTAACATAACTAAAAAAAAAATGTGTGCGTGTACTAGTGTACACACGTAAGAAGTGAAACTTGTTTAAGGCCTTATTTTTCGCAAAATGATCTATATGCAACTTTCCAGAAATTGGTTAAAAAAAAAAAAATAAAAAAAATAAAAAAAAAAAAAAAAAAAAAAAAAAAAAAAAAAAAAAAAAAAAAAAAAAAAAAAAAAAAAAAAAAAAAAAAAAAAAACAAAAAAAAAAAACCAAAAAAAAACCCTTTCTTTCTTTATGGCAAACAATTTCATTAATATATTAAAAAATAAAGTTAAATTAGATAAAGTTTAAACAAAAGGATTTTATTAACATAGACATGAATACAAAAAAGATGGCGCGTAACGGAAAAATGTGACGGTAAATTTTTTCCAACGCCGATAAAGAAGTTTCACTTCAAAAATACGTCCTACGCAATAGAGGTAGCTATGTGTAGGAGTGAAACAACTCGGTGCTTCAAATCAAATTTGGACAATTACAGTAATTTGGCAGATGTGGGACAGCGCCCAGGACATAATATAAAGACAATTGTAGTAATGAGCGACAATGTAACCCGAATTGGGAGTGAGTGTTGACATACAGTCATGGACTTATAAATACATTTTTTTATGTTATTATTAAAAACTAGCTGATACTCACGTCTTCATATAGTCATCATCGGCCTGTAAAAGACCCATTGCAGGGTCACGAGCCACTTCCCGAAGGAAGGTACGGGTATAATCACCACGCCTGCTCACAACGTATTGGCGACTTCAAACTCCGAGAAACCCACAATTCTATATTTTCCCAAATACCAAATACTATAAGAACATTCATCAGGTTCAGGTTCCTCACGATGTTTTCCTTCACCGTCAGCCGATAGTGTTACCGATTTATATCAGTAAATGTAAGCGAATTCCGAAAAGTTTGAAATCAGATTGATGTACCACCGGTCAACCCACTTCTTTTGCTATGTTCCACATTTTAAACAAAAGGAATTTAATTTATTTACAAAAATACACGTGAATCGTTCAAGTCGCGACTCAATAGATAAATATTAGATTTTATTGTATGCTGTAACGACATCGACCTTAATAACAATTAAAATGATGTCATCGGTTATTCGAGTCAGTATGATACTGGAACGCGTTGGCTTGAAGGTTGACTTGACTTCTAAGGTTAGATAACTATAACTTCAGAAGCTCACGTTCATAAAAAATCCAATGAACATAAGTATGAGGAAAATTAGAACTATATCAATTTTAGATATTATATTTCCGGCTTTACTTAGAATTTTAATAACATATTTGTATTTTATATAGTAACTAGCTGATACCCGCGACTTCGTCTGCATCGTTTATTATTTTAATTGATTTCTTATATCTCAAAGCGATTATTAGGCAGCGTTTTTGACGTAAGCTCCCAGGCGGATTGACTTCTTCGGACACTTCCAACAATTATCGTTACATTTCAACTAATTTACACAAAATCTTGATAAATTAAATATCAAAACCTTGCTCATGAATCATTATATTTATTAATGAAACCGCATGGTAATCCGTTCCGTAATTTTTGAGTTTATCGCGAATAGACCGACAGACAAACGCGGCGGAGGACTTCGTTTTATAATATGTAGTGACTAGCGGTCCCGTCAAACGTTGTCCGGCCTTCATAATGAAATAAAATCCTAAAAATCAACCGCAACGCCACCTATCGAGTCCAACAGTGAATTCACCTGAACACAGACAAAAAAATCATCAAAATCTGTCCAGCCGTTTAGGAGGAGTTCAGTAACATACACACGAACAGAAGAATTATATAAATAAAAATTGTTAAGATATAAAAGAACTTATTCATTCTCATCATTGAGAAAGGCACACTTTATAAGAATCCTAGTTATATATTACAATAAAATATAGGCTATATTATAAAAAACATAAGATTTAAATTGGCAAAAATACAATGAGAAATGTGAAGTAAATTGGAGAAAGTCCTGCCACTTGAGATATCGCGACGTGCGTTAGATAAGCCATTTACGCCCAGAAAAAACGCTCATGAACGTCAAAGATCCAAGCATCAAGAAAATAAAAAAAGAAATGAAGCAGGTGCATCTCATGTCAAGCTTTTTGACCTATCTGAATATAGTCGTAAATGCGAGTTTCTGCGAATTACAAAAAAAAAACAAAATTGAAATATTAATATAGGAATTTAGAACTAACATCTATTTATCCTTAAGCTTTCTCAATTTTATAGATATAACTAGCGGGCCCGGCAGACGTTGTCCCGCCCTGACTATAAAAAAAATCATTGACAAATTATATACTAAAACCTTCCTCATGAATCACTCTATCTACTGGTGAAAACCGCAAGAAAATCCGTTCAGTAGTTTTTGAATTTATCGCGAACAGACAGATAGACAGACGCGGTAGGGGACTTTGTTTTATACTATGTAATGATATACGTATTTATATCTAAGTTTTTTTTATACCATTGGCAAACGAACATGCGGGTCACATGATGGTAAGTGATCACCGCCGCCCATAGACACCTGGGCTCGTCTCTTGAAAGGTGGTAAATTGTAATGGTCCGAAAAATCTGTCGCTGGGAGTTCATTATGTTCACTGATGTACGCGGAAAAAACGAACGCGAGAACCGCACAGTGCACGACTTCCAAATCTGTGTTATACGCAACTACATTCGGTGCGGCTAAAAAGTTTGGCGAGAATTGTACCTTAGATTCATATGTAAATGTAGTAAACACGAAAGTTCATTGACATCTAACCATAATTCTATTACCGCAAAGTCGAAGTTCCCACTAAAATAAAGGATTACAGCGAAACAGCGTGATTCTAAATTAAATTCACCGCTAGATTTTTACCACTAGCGTGGCCGCAAAACTCGTCTAAACTAGATTCAGTGTTGCCGAGTCCAAAAACAATTATTTTTATTTAACAAAAGATATGTAATCAAATAGAATTTCATACTTGAGTCGTTATATATTGATTAAAATTAGGGAAATCCAATGTTAACCGTTCATTACATTTTAAGTTTTTTTGAAGTTATACTTCTTTTGGCGCGTTAGGGAGAAATTATGAGTGTAAATTTTTACGATGCGCGCGCACACCGTCACGAAAAACCAACACCCTGAAGTTATTACGATGCGCGGGCACACCATCACGAAAAACCGACACCCTGAAGTTAGCTACAGTCAACATTTTGTTTGCTATTCGTCCGCGCCTTGGACATGTATGCTCCCTAGTTTTTCTTGCGACAATACATATCCGTGACCATTATCTATGTGAGTGTGGGATTGATGAGGGATCAGTGGATCACATATTTTTCAACTGTCGCAAACTCTCCGGTTCCCTATATGATATCCTTCCTACTAATATGCCCCGTCCTACTAATATTCATACACTACTTACATATGTGTATTCTACTTTTACTGAAACATTTACTGTCTTCATTTATCGTAATAATATTAAACTGTAATGTTATCTATGTTTATACTTATATAATTATGCTATGTATATTCCCAATATATTATTGTATATAATCTCCGTGGTACTCACAACACAGTGCTTATTCCCGTTTGGTGATTTATCTACGTTTACATGTTGATATTTTAAATTATTCTACGTTGTTACACTGAATATTTGACATTAAGTATAAAATGTGTATTTCTCACATTTGACATTGGCGAAATTGCCTACATAGGTAGAGGCCATACCGAAAAAAAAGTCATGTGTGAACGATTCGATTCGTAACGAGTCACTCTATTATCCACGTAATAACAATTATACATGCTCTAAAGTACTGTTTCAAGGAATATTTCGACATAATACATATTACATTATGTCTATAACATGTATTTACAACACCGATCAAATCATATGTTAGAATTTTCCTTTCACTGAACAATTTTATTATTTTCATTGGACTTTCTATTTAATAATGTACGTGGACTGTAATTACGTGTTATGATGGCATACGATTTCTATTACCGCGTTACTGTTATTGTAGCACGGCAAAGTGACTGCACTACGCCTGACGGTAAGCACAGTACAGCCCAAAAACAATGGCGACCACTGAGAGACAAACTATCCATCGCCGGTCGCCGCTATCATGCCAGCCTGTGTAAATATCTCTAATTTTCTCCTCTTTTGTCGAGATGTGATTTTCCATGGAAGTGATCATAATTTATTGCTTCAGAAGACAACTAATCAGAAAAAAAACGAGTGTATCTTTGTTTACACGCGGAGGAAGTGAACTTTCTTTGGTTTATATGTATCAAATTATATTTATATGAGAATGCTCATAAACTATATATTATACGAAGTCCCGTAGTACAAATAATTAACTATACATTTACTCATTTTGGTAAACTACAAGACTTAGTCAGACACTTATACATACTTACACATACACAAATACATACCTACCTTACGTTTAACGCGTAACGCAAATTTTTCCCTACCCTGCCGAAACGAAATTTCACTACAATAATTTCGTATTTAATTCCAGAAATGTCCAATAGATAAAATTACAACAAAGTATCTAAAAATAGGTTTATAACTAACCAATATGCCAGACGATAGTGTACAAAGGGCACAGACATCCTTTCCGACAACGAATTATCGTTGCACCGAGCATCCGCCTCGAAACGACATAAAAAGCTGTAATGACTAAAACTTTATCATTACATTTTACAGATTTTAGCGTTCACAAGTGTAGTTTATCAAGCGCAGCTGCCCAAATACACTTTTAGGTGCTCGGCAATAGATTTTAAAATTGAGAAATAAATAGACAATAGAAAATATTCTATTTTCTCCCAACACTCCCTCTTACTTAACTCCACATTTTCAGTTTTTATGCTCTAATCATGACCTTAACCTTCGCTCTTCTAATAATCTTATTCTTTGCTGTCCTGTCCATACTTCCGGTCTAGTACATTCATCTTTCTATATCCAATCTGTTCTCCTATGGAACGCGCTTCCTTATGAAATCAGGATGTCATCTAACCGTTTCAGTTTTAAAGTCAGGGTACGTCGGCTTTACCAGTGTCATTTAGCAGAATTATCTGGTTAATGCTGTATTTAGTACTTGATGTTGACTAACTATACTTTTATTTATGGTATTGATATTTATGTATGATGTTGTTATGTGTATGTATTGTATATGTGTAGTATATATGTATTATATATGTAGTATATTGGTGTTGATATTTTATTTATATATTGTGATATTAAATAGGCTAAATATAATTTCATAAAAACCTCACCTTTTACACCTACCAACATTTATCTCTGCACCACCTAATGGTTGACTGGCAGAGAATGCCTTAGGCATTAAGTCCGCCATTGCGTATTTAACGCATAATGTGTAAATAAATAAATAAATAAATAAAATAAAAAGTCGCGGTTTTTTTTTATATCATAGGAGGCAAACGAACAGGTGGGTCACCTGATGTTAAGTGATCACCACTTTCAACACCAGGGAAGTCACGACCGAACGAAACGCAACAATGCGAGCACTGTTACTTCACGTCAGTTTTCTGTGAGAGGGTGGTACTACCCCGGGCGAGCCGACCCATTCATGCTGAAGCTTCAGCGTGGCTCTACCACTTACAAATGGTGGTGATCTTGTGGTATTTGACCTGTGGAATATCATTTCGATGTCCACAGGTTCCGAACCCCGGCATGTACCAACGAATTTCTCGGGATTCGTGTACATTTATCAATTTCAACTCCCAACTATCGATTGACAGTGAAGGAAAACATTGTGAGGAAACCTGAACCTAAGAAATGTTCTTGTAGTACTACTGTATGTGGGAAAACATAGACCTGTGGATTTCTCAGAGTTTGAAATCGCCAATACGTCGTGGGCTAGCGTGGTGATTATGCCCATACCTTCCTTAGGGAAGAGGCCTATGGCACTACAGTGGGTCTCTACAGGCTGATGATGATATTGATGATAGCTAAACAGACACTGAAGAAAACCTTACTACAATGCTATCGTTTCAGGACAATCTTTTCCTATAAGAAAAACCCCAACTCAATGCAGAGCATTACCCGACACGCTACTACATCTGCAGTTGCGTGCGTTTAAAACTACTGCATAGATTTAGATTTTCTTAACCTTTGCAAGCTAGAAACGTGATTTTTATTTTTAAAAAAATATCAAAATATCTTTATTTAATATAAAGTTATTAAAGTTTAAAGGATCTACGAATTTCATAAGTTTTTCGCGTTCAGTGATCTATGCCGCGAGGCAAGCGGCTTGGTGCGCATGCGTAGGAGATGGGAAGCGTATAAAAATCTTACAAAGAATTTTTTTAAGCAGATGTGATATGTATCCTTTATTTATTTTTTAAATATTTCTTCCTCCGCACATAAAATATATTATTAACTAGCGGGCCCGGCAGACGTTGTCCCGCCCCGATTATAAAAAAATCCTGAACAAATTATATACAAAAACGTTCCTCGTGAATCACTTTATCCACTGGTGAAAACCGCATAAAGATCCGCTCAGTAGTTTCTGAGTTTATCGCGAACAGACAGACAGACAGACGCGGTAGGGGACTTTGTTTTATACTATGTAATGAAATAATAATGAACTCATGCGAAGCCGCGAATATTAGCTAATTTAGGATATATTCACAAGCTAACATATACTAAAATTACTGAACTATTTCGAAACCCCTTCAACTATTTACATGCGTGATACTATACATTTAAATATAGACTATCTCTCATCTAATCATTAACCAAATTTCACATTTATGATTTGTAACATTTTTCAAATTAACCTTGTACAATATATCACCTTCACCGGCAGTTTCTTGTGTTAATTATCGTTACAATTGCACATTAACCAGGTTATACGTATTAGAGTTCATACCACCAGGTGTTCATTAAACAAAATCACTGATACAGACATATATTTAAGTCGTAATTTAGATTAAATTCTATGATACGAGAAGTGTGTGTAAGTAATTTGTAAGAAACGATTACATTTAATTAACTTTTAGATATGGAATGAGGTAAAACACTTGTGATGGGTATATTTCAGTGTCGCAATAAGTACTGCTTCAGCATATTTAAAATCAAACACTCAACCAATAGCAGCGGATTATTTTTGAGAACATTTTGACTTGCTGTAAAATGAATAATTTATATGTTAACATACGATAGACATATTTACCATTAGAGATATCATCGCATTATTTATAACTAGGTTAAAAAAAAGTAGTTTTATTTATGCTAATAATTCTCGCACTTTGCACGCGTTTTTTTTATTATTACATAAAAATAGATAATATATATTTTTTTTAAATATTGAGATATCTACGCATTGTAATTTTAAAAACTAACGATGCAACGTTATTTGCTTCAGTGCGATCTAAAAGTGAGTTATGAGAGAACGATTAGATGTACCAAAACTTTATAGCAGAACTACATACATTCGGTAATTGTTTTTTATTTATATAGATATCAATATCCATTTTTATACACGCAGGATAATTTGCTTGTATAATATTGCAATTTAAAAACAATGGCAATTGATCTCTATCATACAATTTCGACACGTAATACCGTAGGCTAACGTACAAGTGTCGAATGACCGTCAAAATCTTATTGCACCATGCCGGTAACTTTCATTGCGCAAGCGACTCTTTTGAGCATTATTAATTACCCGATGAACAGATACGAAATTGAGCAGGCAGTTAACGATTTGCGCCTTATCATTTGCTTTAATTACGATAGAATTACGAGTTGCGTAACTGTTAATTTTAACAGGTGGATAAATATAACACTTGTGTGCTTATTTAACTTGTATAAGAGATAACATTTTAAATTTGACACAACTGTTTCCTTTTCTGAATACTACTGTACTATTATATAAATATTATAACTGAGGTTTGTATAGACGTATTCCGTACTCTAATACGTTCATTGAAATTAAAATGTATAGTCGGAAAGCTTGTCTGCTATTGATTTCCTATTATCATTCCCATTTTCCAATTGTTAAGATAAAAACGCGATTTTAATACCTAAAATCGAATAATTTTCCAAAATTTTATAGTTAGATGCCTACGATCCGAAAATAATTTCATTTGCAACGTGGTTTCTGAAAGTCACACAATGTTTTTTGTAATATTTTAATTATTTCTTTGTAATTGTAATTCGCATCAGAACAACACAGGTAATAATTTAAAAATATATTGTTTAAACTCGCCTAAATATAGAGTATATTTTAGAGAAACTTGGCATTTGAGAACTAATTGACGTGCGTTGAATAGAGAATTACGTAACACGGGTCGTTGCTATTTACTGGTATCATATTAGTTCAATTTCCATTAGGCATTTATTAGATAAGATTTGTAATCCATAATTATAAGCCACACGTGACCAGATTACTAATGTAAATAACGTTATCTTAGCCGAAGATTGGTGAATAATAACACATAGAATTCACAAATAATACAAGTTATACAAAATTTCGAAATGGTGGTAGGAATTTTTGCAAGCACTCCTGTTAAAAATGTACTGCCAAGCACATATAGGTGTGTTCTGGTAGTTGCATTTGAGTGCCAGTTCTCTATAGGCTTCACGTATTTATCTTAGATCACATCGTCATTTAACATTAGATGATCGCGGACAAAGCTATTTTATTTATATTTCATCCGTTCGATTATAATATTTACCTTAATTATTTTATCTGAACACGACAATATGTCTATATTGTACTTGATGGTAACTACAGTGCAGTTCAAAAACAACAGCAACCAACCAAACATCTAATATATACTACCACCCGCCCGCTGTCATGCCGGCTTGCAAGCCTCTCGATAGCTGGATATTCACTGCTGATCCCTAAACTTGAAAGACCAAAAGAGAGTCACTTTTATTTTTATAAAAGATAAGAATGAAGCTGCCATAAAGAAAATATGTAATATATGTATCTAAATGAAAAATATGTAATATATATAAACTAACGTAACGTAGCAAACGTATAATATTTAATAGTTAAGTGAAATAATAATGATTTTTAACAAGACTAATAACATTAACGAGAGCAAAAAAAAGGTGCGGACCAAGAGTCTGCAGAAATAAAGAAAAGGGAGAGTCACTGGGACTGGTCGTTATAGGAAATATATTCACAAGGAAAATACGAAATTAGTATACAAAAATTATGTAAGAGGTAAGTACAATTTTGAAACATAAAATTACTATTGAATATTTTTTAAGTTGTTTCTTAAGTTCGATTTTTATATACTTTTATTGATATTTTCAAGCGTTACTTTCGAATATTCTGTTACGAATACTTTTTCGTATTTAGGGCAAACGACACACGCTATTAAGACTCAAACATAAGAGCTGAACCAAAAAAACATTATTTTTTTCGAATTGACCATACGCTGTTGACATGACGAGCCTTCATATTTGCTTTGCGCTTTTTAAGTGAACGCTTAAAGGGCTTAGCCCAATGACACCAAGTTCAAGAACGCTAAAATATCCGAACCTCGGCTTGGACTGTTGATTTTAATGCAACAATCGCGTTTCTAGCTAACTAACCAAGATAACACATCCGTGCCTTCATATGAGCTTCACGAACACGTACACTCCTAGTACAACAATCTTATTCAGGTCTTGGATAATGTATGAATTTTAATCATCTTCGTGTTCTTTTGAGAATATCATAAAGAATATCCTCCAGTACCAAAAGTTATTGTGAATTTAATGACGACGCGACTTAAGTACGAGAAAAAAGTAGATAAGTAAATGGACTTAATACATTTAGATGATTTTATTACTCACTGATTTTTTGTACATAAGATTACACGCGGACGAAATCGCGGTCACATATAGTACAGTAAAAATATCCTATATAATTTATTTCTCAGTCAGAACCATGCCTTGGCAACGCAACGACAGTATCGCCTTTTACGCGTACCTACTAACTAATTAGATACATTATCATATTGTTGAGAAATAATATAAAAATTGTATAATAAAGCCAAGTAATTAATAAAATCCGGTACATGTATATTATCGAAATAATAATGAATGATCGACACGAGGCAACACACAAACCGAACGAGTACTAACGGCCAACCTTCACTACAAGCTTGACAAGTTATTATTACGTATACTCTAACACATAATTACGATAATATATTCCAAGAAAAAAAAATGTTATCTAATCTACTTGATGAATATATAGTATAGAATACATAATTTTCATTCAATATTTATGTTACGATCTAATAAAGAATTCAGGCCGATAGTATTTAAAATCGTATAATCGATTGTCGAATCTTGCGAGAGTTGACACCATTTGTAATCTATACATATAATAAGAATGTAAATATAACGTGTCTGTATTTTTTTTATTTTCGTGAAAAAAATTGTTGTAGGTATCTAGGAATAAGTAATAGAATATATTTCAATCATTTTTGAAAATGTCTGTCTGTCTGTCTGTTTGTATGAATTCGCATCACTGCTAAAGTACAGGGTTTACAATAAAATCACAAATCATATGTTCGAGTGTAACTTAGTCTTTGTTTTATTAAAATCGGTCCACCTTATCAAAAGTTATTGTAATTTGAATGACGGCTCGAGGTAAGTACCAGAGAAGAGTAGTAATCTATACTAATATTATGAAGCTTATTTGTTTGGTCGAACACGCTAATCTTAGGAACTACTGAACCGATTTGAAAAATTATCTCAGTGTTAGATAGATCATTTATCGAGAAAGGTTATAGGCTATATATCATAACGCTAAGACCAATAGGAGCGGAGCACCAATGAAGAATATATCAAAATCGGGTTTTTTTTCCTATTGAGAGCTTCCGCTGCGTGTTAGTAACTATTCCACGCGGACGAAGCTAGTCGTTTAATAAAATATATAAATTACAAACTCTGGGTCCGCGCCATTTTTGAAGTGAAAACTTTATTAAGCGCGTCGAGCGGTATTTTTTTGGCGGGAGTTAAATTTATAATTTCGCGTGATGACATGACAGTAGGTGTGGCCAAGCGTATTGCACTTGCGCGGTTTGCTTCAAACTAGCAAGGCGTAGTGTAAGAGCCTGTATACATCTAATATTGATATTTTGTATTGAGATTATGCATCCCATCATGTTTGATGAATTAATAAACTGAATAAACAAGTATATAATTATTATTCGAAATGTCAATAGATGTGAAAACCAGACTAATGTTAATAATTTCTATTTACAAATTATGAAATTTAAATAAGACACTCCATAATTAATTTAAAAATTCAAAAGAGAACACAGTTTAAATTCCATTGTTTTGAGATTTCCCTTCTGTCGGCAGTTCTTATGACTATGTCTCGGCTTTTTTTTTCGAATTGATTACACTTCTGTCCTCACGGACATCATAACTTCTTCGGACCACTAAGGCGGGCGATTAAGACACTTCACCGCTTGGCAACAGGCTCAGGAGTGACAAAGTGGCCGAACTCCGGCTTGAGTTGTTGCCTTTGACGCAACACCGCGAATCTGTCTAAATTAAACTAAGCTAACTATACATACATATAAGAATTCGTAAAACATATACTTTTGGCTTATTTCACGTTTATCCCAGATTATCATACGTCACTGCTCGATGGAAGCCCACAACCCATTGGTAAATAAACCAACGCCACAATGTCCGGTGGTCGACGATCCCGTTATAGCGAGAATCTCATACCGATATAACGGGCGGCGAATGCAGCCCATTAGCTGAGCGATCTGACTTTACGTTACAATGCGACAGAACGGTATGTCAACATGTGACAATATATTACAATATAGTAATACTCCAAAACCAGCTATATAAAAACCTTAGTTTCCAATAGACGATATTACCTCTTCAAGTAAACAGGATATATAATATAAAGTATTTCTAACCAATTGGAGCGATTATCATAAAAATTGGCATACCTAAATATTTTATCGTGAAAAATAATTCTATCGTATTTTAAGACTACATTTTTTAAACCAAAATTTTATACGATAATTTAACCTGAATGCAGTCACATTCGGTTGCAAGTAAGTAATCATTTAATATCAGTGTTCGGTATTATCATATAATACAGTTAATTGCCTAACACAAGCCATAATTTAAAATTTAAATTAAAACTCAACATCAAAACGATTTTTATTTCAAATTAATTAAAATAATTAAAGCTATTAATATACACGTTTATATAATTTGAAATAAGACGAATATTTCAAAGAAAAAAAATATTGTAACAGGTTACGTGAATATTATACTTTCGTTTTTTCCCTTTCGCTGCAGTTAATTAATTACTGACCGCTTTTTGCAAAAATATGAATTCTGGAACCGAATAATATTGTATAAAAGTTACGTGAATTTAATTAACTATAATTACATGACGTAAGTTGTCCCAATTAAACAAATACAAACTAAATTAATATAAACTAATATTATACAATCTGACATAAACGGTGTTTGGCATAGTATTATGAAATAACAAGATGGACTGTTTCGCGTAAGTTTTTAAGATAAAAATATTTCAATGGTATAAGTGAAAAAATACAGCATATTATTCACATTTCCTACAATAAAATATGAGACTTATTTTGTTCGATTTATTAGTAATTTATAGCCTTATCAAAAATGGGATACGAAATATTTTAAAATTCTATGAATTATGTACAACCTTCCTTACTGTTCCTATCTATATGTTGGTACACGTGCAGGCGCTAGTGGTGTTTTACGGTAGAGTAAACATTGTCGCTTCACGGTTGATCATTACATTTTTTTTCACGTTATTCGTTTTGGCTAAATCATTTGACATTAAGTTATTAGTGCAACAGGATTGCGAATTAATCATTTTCTAATGCCTTTAGATTAAAACTTTCTAATAGGTTTTAGTGTTTAACCACAATGTCATCTCATGTTAAATGACAAAGTTGTCTAAGCTGGTAGACACGTTAAACGTAGAGGGGGCTGGGTCTAAAGTGCAGCTGCCGGAACACACCCACAGGTGCTTGGCGACAGATTTTGAACGTGAGGGTGTCTAACTAGCCAGGAGGACTTATAAAAGCCCTAACACCATGCTATGGTTTCATCGCGATGTATTCCTTCACCGAAAGCTTCGATTTCGTTGCTAATATTCGAACCTACATCCATCGACGTGGTATCCGAACACGCTATTAACTAAGCCAACTAAAAAATTAAAGTGTCAAAGGGGATTCAGGTATTATGCCGGTAATTCCTTTGATAATTGACCGCAGTTCAAAACATAGTTAACATTAAAACAATGGCGGGTCAGCGGCAGTGTACGGAGACTGCGACGATGCAATGGACGTAGATTCGAAACTGCAGTGAGATTTTCGGTGACGGAAAACGTGCTGAAACTATAACATGGGTTTTTTTTTTCTTTTTTATATCATTGCATAGGAGGTAAACGAACCTGTGTTTGGAGGGAGTTGGGGAGAGGAGGGGAAGGTTGGGGAGGGGGGGAGGTGATCTTCCGGCGCTCTCACTGACCGAACGAAACGCAACAATGCAAGCACTGTTACTTCACGTCGGTTTTCTGTGAGAGGGTGGTAGTACCCCGGGCGAGCCGAACCATTGATGCTAAAACCAGTAATAGCTTCAGCGTGACTCTACCACCTAAAAAAATGCGCGATTGGTTAGCTCCCATCCTCGATCGAGTTGAAATCGATTGCAAAGCATCTATGACAATGTTCATATAGCCAACTACATACACTACAAGGCCAACCTTGAGACCCAATTTTCCTCTAGATTTAGGCTGTCGCTATCCTAGACCACTTCAACATATAATATCAGGTAAGATTGTAGTAAGATTAAAAAGATATTGAAACCTATTAAAATATTTAAAAATAGACCCATTCCGAGCGAGTTTTATTATCAAAAGTTTATTGTGAATCATTATCTAAATCAGTGGTACTCAACCTTTTTTTTAACCGGGCCACAAACACGTTTCACTCATGGTGTCGCGGGCCGCAAACTACAAATATTTAAGTATTAAATAAAGAAACGTAATTTCAAATTCACAACGTATTAATGTAGTGAAAAATGGTTGTCCAATAAAACAAGTTTATATCATAAGGAACGCATTCCGGTCGGGTTATCTAGGATCTATTTAATTTACTCAGCGTGCACACAGTTTTTCTGATGGGCACGAAATTAAAAATAATTGAAAATAAAGTATATTCAAATTCAAATTCAAAACACTTTATTCAATTTAGGCCCTAAGAAGGCACTCATGAACGTCAAAACTACCACCGGTTCGGAAAACAACCCAGTCATCGAGAAGAACCGGCAAGAAACTCGATCTGGTTTATCTTTTTAACAAATATATATAATATTTAGAATAATAATATATTCTATATAATAGTAAATTTCACAAACGTTTTTAATGGATGCACAGAGATGAGTCAATTCCAGACATCACCATCGTTCACATATTGATCCACTCTATAATAGCCTTTTGACACCAAAACCCGCTTGACATGGCGCTTAAATTCACAATCCGGCAAATCGGTAATATCCTTTGGGACTTTGTTGTAAAATCTATAATTGGTTGGGCCAACTACAAAGACCCGACGGGCCACAGGTTGAGTATAACTGATCTAAATAATAGTGATAACTGGAAGTGACTTCCTCTCTTTACATATATTGACAATTACTATCACTTATTTAAAAGTTACTAAAAGTAATGGGGATAAAACCAAGTTTATTCTTTCTTTTTCTTCTTTTCTTGGTGACTTGTACGTTTTACGAATCGGTGTTAATAACTTACCGTTTATAAGCGCCTTCGAAGGATCTAAACAAGTCAACTTATATTATATGTGTTAAAATTACAACTAAATGAGATATGTATTATTTATAAGATAAATTAATTATCTATCATCTCATTTATAATACGTATTGTCTCATGTAAGTTTAATTGTGATTACAAATAATGTATACGATAGTTATTTTGCATAATCTTATTATATAAAAAATATCATTTAATTTTCTTTTATTCATAAAAAATACGACTTCAACAGGATGAGTAAGATACAAGTAGTCATTTGTAAAAAAAAATATGAAAAATTATATAAAAAAGTATAATACTCATTTTCTACACCGAATATTTGTTTAATATATTATTTAGAACAAGAAATTGTGTTCATATTCCGTTAGACACTCGACACTAGTCGATCGACACGCTCGAGTGGACACTTGTGAATGAAGACGTACCACTATCAGTTCTTTTATTTAAGTTTTGCACTAAAAATAATACGTAGGTATAGTATTTCAATTATTTTGTTCTGAAATTTGAATCAAAAAAACATTTGTCATAGGCCTGAGGCGATATATCGATACGATAAAACGCAGGATACGAAAATATCGACATAGGAAAATAATAAATCAAGATGGATTTAATATCTAAGAGTTTTAATCTATACTAATATTATAAAGAGGTAAAGTTTGTGACGTTGTGAGTTTGTGGGTTTGTGAGTTTATGACGTTGTGGCGTTGTAAGGGGTAATCTCAGGAACTACTGGTCCGATTTGAATAATTCTTTCAGTGTTATATAGCTTATTCATCGAGAATGGTTATAGGCTATATACAATCACGTTAAGGCCAGTAGGAGCGGAGCACAGATGAAAAATGTTTCCAAATCGAGATGTTTTTTTTTTTGAGAGCTTCTGCTGTGTGTCAGCATTAGCCCAGAGAACTATTACTACGCGGACGAAGTCGCGAGCAGGGGCTATAATCTATATACTAATATTATAAAGAGGTAACGTTTGTGACGTTGTAGGGGGTAATCTCAGGAACTACTAAACCAATTTCTTTTGCCAATATAAAGCCACGTTATTTGTGAGTGTCATAGGCTATACATATTATCACGCTAAGGGCAATATGAGCGGAGCTACAATGAAAAATGTTTTAAAATCGGGGCTTTTTTTCCTTTTGAGAGCTTCCGCTGTGTCTTAGCCCAAAATAACTATTGCACGCGTGCGAAGTCGCGGACAGAAGCTATTAACTAATTATATTATCTATAATCTATACTAATATTGTAAAGAGGTAAAGTTTGTGAGGTTGTAGGGGATAATATCTGGGGAGTCGGAGAAAAATGGTCGAACGAAAACGTTTCTTACGAACGCTGCCTTAATTATGAGATATATATGATTGAGTTCTAGAGAAAAGTTGTAGCTTGATAATGCCTATTACCGCCCAACGAAGTGGGCACGGGTAGGCTAGTGTATTATAAGGTGGATCAATATGTGAACGATGGTGACGTCTGGTAATGACACTCTCTCTTTGCATCCACCAGAAACGAATGCAACTACCTATGTTCGTAAAAATATAAATGATGAAAAGATAAACCAGATCGAGTTTCTTCTCGATGACTGGGTTGTTTTCCGAATATAACTTATACTGTGACTGACCGATAGATCTGACGTTCATAAGCGCCTTCTCAGGGGCTAAATTGAATAAAGTATTTTGAGTAAATATCAACTGGATACACAGTTTTAAAGTTAAGTAAATTCAGATACTTATATTATAACTAACGGGCCGGGCGGACGTTGTCCTGTTGATAATAACAAAAAATCTAAAAGTCAACCGCGGCGCCACCTTCCGGGTCCAGTTGTGAATCTAAACCATTCTCGCATCCACTGGAACACGCACACAAAGTTTCATCAAAATCGGTCTAGCCGTTTAGGAAGAGTTCAGTGACATACACGTACAGAAAAAAATCATATATAAAGATTGTGCAAGTTTCCTACCCCCTTTATACAAATAACCATATTACATCTACCTATCTCGCTATAACTGGGTCAGACAAACATCTTATTTCAACGGCCAGTATGATTATTACGCAGTTTTGGAATAAGTTTCAGGGCTTTTAATTAAAATCATTGAAATCTCCAAGATTTAGATAAGTAGAGTTACAGAAATAGCACCTCATTGTGATTACCATATTCTTTTTCAAACTATTCAAGTGTTACAATTTTTAAAAATCTAATGGTAATCCAGTGGTCGAAAGTCAACTTTATTTAATTAATGTTTCAAGTATAAATATTATGGAGGTTCTTTGTTCAAAGAGTATATATACCTCTATAATTATGGCATACATTTTTTCTAATTGCATTACGTCAGTTGCTAATGTGTATTATTACGTCATTATGCATTTTTTTTCTTTTGTAAATAAGTGTAATGTATAAATATCGATTCAAATTGCTTGATATATTACTTATCGATATTTTATGAAACTTGAATCCCTAGTCACGTAGTTCATTGATATTTTTTACTATTAATTTATTATGACTCGTATTGTATGAGTTTTGAACTGAAACTATAAGATGCTCGTCGAGTATCGATATATCTTAAATATTGAATATAAAAGCTATTTATACGTATAATTTACACATCACCTACAGGTTAATAGACAGGTTTGTACGTAAATTGTTCATAGAGTAATAAATTAAATAGACAGGAAACGACTTATTACGTAACTGCATCTCAGTAATTAGTTTTTATTAGACTGTAAAAAAGGAGCACAATATTTTTTGAGTGTACTTTTTGAGTGTTTATATTTCTTTGGCATGCTCTGTAGCCTAAGCTGTTTGATAAATTTAAAACAAGATGACGTTAGCTTCCTCTTAATTGTGGGAATGACATAGACTATATAACATTTAAATATGACGTCAATAAAGATGATAAATTGGAGGAGAGACAGAAATAAGTTTTCAACGTATCAACACTCTCAAATGAACAATCCGACAGCTCTTTCATTAAACATCTATTCTCCCATCTTAATATATAAAAATCCATGTAGTCATGTTTGTCCACGATGAATTCAGAAACTACTCGACCAATATTCATGAAAGTTGGCATTTATGTATAATTCGATCCAACTTGAGAGATAGGATAATTTATATTTTGGCTATGGACCGCAATATTTTTAAATTATAAATTAAATGATTGTCAATGGTGATTATTTTTATTAATTGTAAGTTTCATCAGTGTCGAAAAGATGGCGCTGCGCTTTGAATTACTTTATTGGCAGAAAACCGTAGCACCGATTGCTATAGATATCTCATAGAGGGCGCTACGTTTTAATTTTGAATTTCTTTTTTTAATTCAACATGTAATAATTCAAGTAGTAAATAATTCAAGTAAAAAAGGCCACAGCAACGCGTGAGCGGATCAGCTAGTACATATATGTATAATTTAAATACACTTCCTTTGAGACTAAATCACATTAAAACCACTGAACATATCGGCATAAGACTGTAACCATTCGATTTAGAACATTTCGTAGATGGTTCCAGGCTACTTATTTTTTAGATTCAATTCACCCTTTGCTATATTTTTTTTAGTAAATACTTATTTTATACGTAGACGCGGGCGGGTATCATATAACATAATTATAAAAGTTTCAGTGCTTTTACAATCGGAGCTTTTCTTTAATTAGGAAAAATCTCTTAAAAATGGTTTTACCATGTATTTCTACCACCTATCTTCTACCGTAAGCCCCGTTGAGGAATTTCGTTTCAAAAATCTCTCAATTTGCACGAATTGGTTCATATAAAAAAAAAACAATTGTATCGTAGACACACGATAGAAGTGAAACTTTTGTATTACAAGGAAACATTTTGATCAAAAAAATACAACAAGAAAGCCAACGTTACGCAGTGTTCCTAAGCGGTCACCCATCCAAATATTGACCGCGCCCGACCTTCAATGTTCGGACGAGAACCTGTGTTTTCAACACTCTACCCGACACAGTGTTTACACCCACCACTTCTCGTCACACAAAAAAGTTACGGATCAGAAAGTTTCACTTCAAAAACGTATCACAGGGTAGAATTCGAAATGGTAATTTTGAAAAGCAATCAAGGATATATGAGAAAGGCTGTAGTATAGTGAGACGAGGAGTTTACGTTATTGCCACCTCTGCAAAGTCGAGAAATTGCGCGTAGTAATAATGATTTCGTCGAAAGGTCCGGTTTCACATTCGAACCTGTTACCGGCGGTGGTATGCGAGATCCAAGGCTGACTTACCGACTAACCGACAAGTTTAACTTCACTGATGCTATCTAACTTTTAATTAGCGTGTGTAATGTACACCATATACAAATAAACAAAAAAGAGATTGCCCTTTTTGTCTGTATTGAGGCATTAATCTTTGATATTATCAAACATTTTCTTTGTATTTTGAAAACCATTTATTGAGAACGATTATATAATAAAGTAACATTACACTACAACCCTTAGGAACAGATTAATACCGTAGGTGTAGGTCAGATATATGTTAGGGAGCGCCCGTTAAATACGTCAGGCATTTTTAACAATTTTTGACCTACCCTCTGCCACGGGTGAGATGATGTGAGATTTCAAAAATTTGTGTTTTGAGCATAAATGCTTTGGATTGCATTTATTGGGAAAAATACAATTCATGATTTTTTACGTGATATTTCTCGAAACCCCTCTCTTTCCTATATGAGATTTAGAGCGATTCGGCTTGCACCCCTTTCTCTCTTAATTGTTTTACGTAATTAATATACGCCTCCTGAAATGAAAATTAAATAATACTGCGGGCGAGTATACGATGCGGCGCGGGATATTGGGAAGCGAGGTCGGCCGCCCAAGAAGGACCAAGAATTACCGAGTAAAGCCGAAGTATGAACTCCTATATCAGCGTGGTATAATCTCTCATAGATGGCTTCTTACACAATAGTCGCATATGTAATTTATTTTAGCTTATCTCTGTTGGCAACAATTGGATTTATTTTGTAAATTAAACACGCTGAATCCGCTTTACATAGCTAGTAACTTATCATTGATAACCACATACTAATGCTGCAAATAGCATACGGCACAGATATAGCATGCAAATTAAAATTCACATTTTTTTTTAAATCCTCGATCGCGTTCCTATAACTGCAAACGTTAATGTGACGATGACGTCGTAGATGCATAACGTGACGATGACTTCACCGTCAGCTCTTAACTTTTAGTATTAATAAAGGTAAATTAAAATAAACATATGATTCTTAATACAAAACAAATATCGTTGCTTTTATATAATATAGTTACACAACTTTAGAAAGTAAGGAAAACTATTAAGCTAAAAGCTTTTGAATAGTCATCCTTTTCGTCAGCTAAAACGCATTTTATGTTCCATTGAAATCTCGAAGATTTGGACGAGCAGAGTTACAGACATAATGCGTCATCGTATTTACCTTATTCTTGTTCAAACCACTACATTATTACATTTTTTATAAACTAGTGGTCGAAATTCGATTGCAATAAATTAGTTTCTTAAGTTTGAATGATATCGAAGTTTTTTGCCAAAGAATGTACCTCCATAATAATATATTGTTTTGAATTTTGTTCTATTACGTCAATTGCGAATGTGTGCTCTTACGTCATTATGCGTTACTTTTTGATTTATCGATATACTAGCGGGCCCGGCGGATGTTATCCTGCCCTGATAATAAAAAAAAATCAAATTATATACCTAAACCTTCCTCATGAATCATTTTATCTACTGGTGAAAACTACATGAAATTCCGTTCAGTAGTTTTTGAGTTTATCGCGAACAGACAGACGTGGCAGAGAACTTTGTTTTATAATATGTAGTGATTTTGTAGATGACTATCCAATATTCGCCTCGTTTCCTTACCTCACCTTTAGTTAGGAGACTTCTTTAAACTTTTAACGCTGTGGTTCGGTAGCTTTTTTTATGTCATGGCAGGCAAACGAACAGGTGGGTCACCTGAGGTTAAGTGATCACCACAGTCCATAGACACTAACAGTACCAGGGTAGTCGAAAGTGCGTTGCCAGCCTGTGCTTGGGGGAAAGGAAGGGAGGGGGGAAAGGAGAGGGGAGGTGGGCCTCCGGCGCTCTCACTGACCCAACGAAACGCAACAATGCAAGCACTGTTACTTCATGTCTGTTTTCTATGAGGGGGTACTACCCCGAGCGAGCCGACTCATTCGTGCTGAAACCAATAATAGTTTCAGCGTGGCTCTACCACCTACAAGCTTTATTATACTTTACGATTTAACCATAATTTCCCTAGATGTTATGTGACCTAAGATGGTTAACTCAAAACCTAACCTACGGCTACGTACAACTAACTTTAATAGACTATATTCTGAGGTCAGATTCAATGGATTACTACTCTTGAGATCTGAGGTAAAACGACTCGTGTACCTTACATAGATTCAAGCAATTTCTTTTTTTTTCTACTACTGCTTCAAACAACACATTTCACCTCTATACCAGGTGAATGTTTAAAGTTTAACATCCTCCTATCGTGTGGTAGTTCATGGTCACATTTAACATGTAAAATAATAATATCAAAACAAATATAGTATTTGTTAAACAACAAAGAGAACCTTAGTTAAAGTTTCTCTAAAACTTTTAAAAGTATGGAAACGGTACTCTTGAACGTAAAAAATCACGCCTAGATTCAATAAACAATTTTAAAGGGGCGCTTTTGAAGGTTAATCATTACGTAACTACTTATCGTGGAAACGCCGCACGGTCGAACAAAGGGAAGTGGGACGCGGGTCGAGGTGCGGGACGCGGGTTGGAGTGCGCGGCAGGGCGTGATTCATTCGATTCCGTATTTATTACACCAGTTCGTTTTTGGGTAAATCACCGGATGTTAAGTGTATATCAGTTTTGCATTTCTCTGAATAATTAGGTCAAATATTAATCACCTACTTTTCTAATTGATTTAGAACGAGAATCGACTAATGGTTATCCTGTAAAAATATTGCTGGCGACTAACCAGTCGCGTTGTATATGGCAATTGCAACATAATAGCCACTGAAATGGTAACATTAAGTACTCACATTATATATAATAATTTTATCACATAAAAATAAACTAATTAAGTGAATGTTAATGAAAGGAAATGACTAAGATGTATTTATTTCATTTGCCTTGAAATAAAACAACTAGTGTATTATGTTCATACTACAACCCATTCGGTGTAAGCGGAAACAGATTGGTGTCAACAGGATAAATTCACAAAAGTACATTAAAATAATATTTGACAAATTAAGATCCAATTTTAACACTTTAAAATTTCAACTCTAATTAATTTTTAATTTTTATTCCGACGCTTACATAACCGCAGCAAGTGACCGCGAGCTGCAATAAATTTTTCGTTTGCTAAGTTAACCTTCCGTTCTATTTAATATCACACGAATTGCGCAAGTACCACGAGCTTAGCGGCCGCGATTTCAAAGAAATAATTAAAAACGTAATTATGCGTTGTTATGCAAACAAATTCCAGCTCGAAACACTTGTCGGATTACCTGATAGAAGAGAGTCCTAAAATAACTAGATATATTACTTCACATACATTTAATCATTATTTAGTTGTTATATTTCCTCGTGGAACACACCCTCCTGTTATTCTAGAGGTGGTCGCTATTGGCTGCGACACAGTTATATTAATGTACTTTTTAAAAATATAAAAAAAATAATTATTAACTCCTTCTAATATAGCTTAATAAACTCTTAGCACCACATCAGCGCCCGTTGTAGAGACGGGAAGGCCACCCGACGCCTACATTTAAAAGCGGAATTTTAATTATACTCTTATTACTCCCTTAATTAATATGTACAGTTTTAATGCTTGTTATGGTATGTTGCGTTATAGGTTTATTTCTAAACGCTTGCTTTTATTAAACCGAAAAACGAGTATTTGATGTTTATAGTATTGCTTTATTAGAAAAATATATTAAGAGGCGGTATATAATTTATCTTCTAGTACGTGGCGACGTAAACACTGGGAAGGGCGCTGATTACAGTCCTTACTTAAGTCAAACACAGATACTGTTCTTGAGAGCCCGATTTCGTATTGTTTACGTATTACTTTTCTTTGTCATCCAGAACATAGAAGAGTGTGCACTGTTGCTTTACCCCATTAATAGGTATTCAAATTGCTACTGTATCCCAAATTTATACAAGTCTAGCACTTATGAGTTCACTATCAGTTAACATGAATTTGGCACATCCTGCATAATACATTATCAAAGTATCATTAATTATCAAAGAAACCATCTATCTAATAAGGAAATTATTATATACTAGCGGGCCCGGCAGACGTTGTCCCGCCCTGATTGTGAAAAAATCCTTGACAAATTATACACTAAAACGTTCCTCAGCAATCACTCTATCCGCCAGTGAAAACCGCATGAAAATCCGTTCGGTAGTTTTTGAGTTTATCGCGACAGACAGACGCGATAGGGGACTTTGTTTTATGTAATGATTTACCTTATTGCTCGATAAACATAAGCATGAATTAGGAATAGTTTTATAATAATTTCATTACATATGTTTTAAGAGGCACTAATGAATACTTAGAATTCATTTATTTGGGTTTAAGTGATATTATTCGAATTCGATGTTGATGAAGAAAAGCTTGACGTTTGAACAAATATCTTTAGTGACAAATTACGTCATGGGAAGGTATGGTATCCCGTACTCTCCGTTGCCTAGTATCCAGTGGTATATGGATAGGTTTCTTCAAAACCAGCTTGCAAGACACGGTGTTCGCATCTAGCTTGATGGAAAACCTTACCTTCATAATGGTTATCGTCATCATCGTTGTGATGCGCTGTGCTAATCTGCCGGCAGAGGTCCTCGTATTCAGCCCAGTAGGCAGCCAGGGCTGACGGATCCGGGGCGCGAGGTGGTAACGGAAGCGCCATTCGGACCTCCGGTGACTCCTGAAAAACAAAATATCAGTTAAAGTTTTCAATCCCTTATTTAACTTCTTTATTAACTCTGATCTTCAAAAACCTTCTGAGAACAGTAAAATTAATTATGACATCATTGTAATTGTTTCTAGAAGTTTATAGATTATAATCGACAGCGGTTGCAAATCCAAAATCCTTTATGTTAAAATCTTAATTTTTAGTAGATTTGAACGACTATCTTTCTAAAGTAATCATAAAATTAAAAAGTAACTTTGATGTAAGCAAAGTAATCACTATTGAAAATTAAAATTTTCACATAACACTGCGTAACAATGAAATATCATTACGACGACGACAGCGTCTATAGTTGACTGAAGTAAATAATAATAATTTTAACATAACTAATCTTTTAAATTTAATACTAGCTGTGCCCGCGACTTCATTCGCGTAGAACTCAACATAAAAAAACAGTGACTAATAAAATCGTCTGAATGTATTAAGTCCATTTAATTATCTACGTTTCTCTCATACATAAGTCGCGTCGTCAATAAAATTACAGTGAATTTTGATAGAGTGAGCCGATTTTAATGTAACCAAGACTACATGGTACTCGAGGATATGCTTTATGATTTTCTTGGTGAGGTTTTCGTGAATGCAGTATTTTAGCAGTGATGCGTGTCCAAACAAACCGACAGACAGACATTCCTAAAATTATTTGAAATGGATTTTATTCCTAGAAAGCTGCAACAATTTTTTTCACAATAATCTAAAAAGTACAGACACATTAGATTTAAAATGTTATTATATATATAAATATATAGATAAAAATGAGCATCGTGCATCAAAAGCAACAACGATTAATATACAAACATTACGAACATAAACATAATAGACGTAGTCATCACAACAATAAAATTAAAATCATGCACGGTTACCCAGAAAATCGCGAGATTTGCGAAACAAAGTTAACCAATCCTTCAAACAAGAGACAATGCGTTGCGAAACTGGCATGAATTATAAAATTGCATTTACCTCGTAATCATTTACAAAACATGAACAAATTTACATAGCGTTCTCCTGCCTTTTCAGTCTTGTAACTAATCTTCCCGCTTGAAAAATTTGACAGGCACTGTTATGTGATTAATGGTTTCCTTTATTGAAATACAATACTTTCAATAACGTCTTAATAAACCCATCATTCCCTTTTGAAGTAAAAGCTACATTAGAGGACTATTGTGGACACGGCAAATTAGAGAGCTTAGTTGGAAACTTCCAGATGTAGAATATTTAAAAGAATTGTCCAAATTCATATCCTGTACAACTTTATAATTTATACCCTACAGAAGACTCACATAGCCGACCCATAATCTGTCTTCGGACTATTTACTTGCGATTGAGTTATAAGTGCTCTACCGTCTAACGCTATTGTGAGTTCAGAGTAATAGCCTGTGTGTTTAAAACATACAAATCTATATTATTGATATTTGTTAACCAAATGAGGATAAAAGAACAGGTGTAGTTACTAGAATTTGGACAAAATATTACTTTTTAATACATATAACAGAGTCATATGACTTATAATGATGGTCGCAATGTGGGAAAAAGTGTTAATCCAATCAATCTATAGAGTATTTTTTTTAATACTATATAGGTATTAGCGTTTGACCACAACCTCATCTGATGTTAAATGGCGACGTGCTCTAAGATGGACACACCAAACTCGGAGGAGAATCACTATCAAGTGCATCTGGCAACAGGTGTTTGGTGACAGATTTTCATCTTGAAAGTAGTAGCTAGCTAGGCGGACTTATAAAAAAACCCTACCACCATACGAGAAGAGTAATGAAGTATGTTATCATATACAAATCATGAGGCACGAATGGAATTGTAATGTATTGACGTAGAAAAGTAACAGTTCATATTTTAAGAGAGCGAGTAGAGATCCCAAAGATTACCTAATCAAATCGAAAATATAGCCATTTTTGATTGTTAAGTTTTTCCTTAAAGCTTGTTACGGGTTAACAAGGGCACTGTACTGACTATCTTTAATATTTGTACATACTAACTCGATGACAAGATACGACCACCTCGCATCACCACGTTTGACTAGAGATAAACGTGTTAATCCTACCGCATTCCTTCAAGCAAGCAAGTGTTTTAGATTCTTTGTATTTTAAACCACTAAACAGTTTTAAAAGTAAAGATCTTTTTTATGTAATTAACCCTCAATACGAGATTTCCAATACATTAAAGGAAAGTTCTTAGAAACATGAACCTTTCATTAATTCCTCTCGAATTTACTATTCAAATTCCACACTTGTATAAACCGTATATTACTTAGATAATCTTTACATTTATGATTTAGTGATCATTACTAGCAGATTAGCGTTTAGATAGTGGATATTTTTAGTTGCTTACTATTCTATTCATCTTAGGAGTTTTTAGCGGGGTCTTCCATGGGAATTCCATGTAGTGGATTTTATATTTTATTCATACTTTTGTGTTATTTGACTTTATATCTTGTAATATTGGTGGTGTTTTATGTTATATCGTTCAGTTATTGTGCAAAAGTGAAGTCAATGGGGAATAATACTACAAAGCATGAATTCTGAGATGCCACAAAAACTCTCTGGAAAGTTCTAACAAGGGAGCCACCATCTTGTTAGAATACAAATTATCACAAGACACTTGTAATAATATTACCTACTCGACAATGTCAGTAATAATCTAGAAGTTGACAAAAATAATATAAATAAAGTAAATTTTCAAAAAAAAGTATAACCGACTTCAATATCAATCAAAAACCCATAAGGCACTAAAAAGCAGAAAATAAATAGTTTATCAAATTAACCAAATTAAATAAAACATATGAATATGTGTGCTACCTAGAGATGTATTGGAAGTCGGTGCCAACCGAAATTTCAAATTTGTTCCAGGTAGAAATGTGTTACAGAGACGCGAGAGTGGACTTAAACTTTGTACCTATGATATGATTTTCGGTTGGCACCGACTTCCAATACATCTCTAGGTAGCACACATATTCATATGTTTTATTTAATTTGGTTAATTTGATAAACTATTTATTTTCTGCTTTTTAGTGCCTTATGGGTTTTTGATTGATATTGAAGTCGGTTATACTTTTTTTTGAAAATTTACTTTATTTTTCCATTTTTAGTGTACATAAATATATTTTACTAGCAGTGCCCGCGAACTCTGTTCCGCCTTAAGTATATTAAAATATGCGCATTTTTGCGGTATAGTATCTATCGGTATGGTATGCGATATGGTTTCAATTGGTTGTACAATAAGTAACGTTTGGTACGAACGCAACCTTATCAATAATCCGCGATAGTTTCTACCACCAACTCGGCTACCATCGCTTCACACATAATACACCTTAAGTAATGTAATTACAATGCTTGCGTCATGTTGCAACACAGCAACGAACATAAGCACAATAGGCTCCTAAGAATTGAAGAGTTTTTTTTATAATATTGGTGGCAAATGAACATACGGGTCACCTGATGGTAAGCGATCACGGCCGCCCATGGACACCCGCGACACGAGAGGAAACACAGATGCGTTGCCGGCCCTTAAGAAAGGAGTGCGTTGCCGGCCCTTAAGAAAGGAGTAGGCTCGTTTCTTGAAAGTTTTCTTACTTTGTCACGGATCCCATGATCAGAATCCAACCAAATTCTCATCAAACTACCCTTGAAGTACATCCTTTCCAATAAAAAATGAATCATCGAAATCGGTTAGCGTGATATTGAGTTATTCGTGTATTTGTCGTTTACATAATTAATGCAAATTTAAAACTTATACGGTTTTGCACTGGATGCCGTTATCGGAACTGGGCCAAATTAATTTGGGACCACACGGGAAGCACCAGCTTTCAAATAAAAAAAGAATCATCAAAATCGGTTCACCCAGTCCAAAGTTATGAGGTAACAAACATAAAAAAAAAAAAAAAAAAAAACATACAGACGAATTGATAACCTCCTCCTTTTTTTGAAGTCGGTTAAAAATGCATGGTTCCTTCATTTCTTCTTTATGTTCAGGGTGCAGAGTGAAGTTGTTTTGGCAGATTTTTATACGTAATTAAGGCACGTGGTAGCCCTCCTATCTCGCCAAGTTTCATTTACATTGATAGTGAGAAACACACGATGTATGTATATACAATATAATCTAAATTCTCTTAAGTAACGCGCAATAGTCTCGATAAGAAACATAGAACCGACCACACCCCGAGTTGCAAATATATCATCAAACAGTATTATCTGGTGACGCCTGCGTTGCGGCGAGCCATTAGCAAATATGAGATAAAGCAAGGTCGCTAATACTTCGCCTCTTACAGCCACGTGAATGGTCTACATTCTTTATAACATTGAATCATATGATCAAGGACTATCCTTAGCTTAAATGTCCGAGTGCTAACATATAACAAAAATTCCAATAGACACTATAAATACCATGTGTCGCCTTTCTATATACTATATATACATATGCTATATAGGTTTTAGCGTTTGACCACAATGACGACGAGCTAGTAGCTCTCAAATACAGCTGCCGGAACACACCAACAGGTGCTTGACGACAGACTTTCAACTTGAGGGTTGCAGCTAGCACGCGGACTTAGAAAAAGCCATACCACCTTGCTCTGGTTTCATCACTATCTTTTCCTGCACCGAAAGCTCCGACCCAGTTGTTAAGGTTCGAACCTACGTCCATCAACGCGGTGTCTTAGCACATTATCAATTAAGCTAACATCGCATCAATGTAGATCAATCAACTTTACAAAACTATAGAAACACTGTTTCTTACAGAATAGGTAAGAGCGAGAGGTATACCAGCAAAATCTCTCTACAACCTTCTGAAGGACCTTGGCCTGTCGAGAACTGCAGTAAGTTCTATTTTAGAACGAGTATCAAAGGCTGCACTAACAGGTTCCTACCAAATTTGGCTAGGCAGGGCGGGAAACTCGAGCAGTGAAGGTGAGCGTTGATGCGCATCTCAAAGGGGGCCTCCTTAAACCTACACCTGGGTCGCAAGTCCTGGGAACTGCTCTGAGTTTCTCTCTCTGCCACACGATGGACCCGGCACCCGCACGGTGAATCCATGGAAGGCTAAGAAGTTCGTCTCATCAGATAACAGACGATTAACTAACCATCCAATGTAAATTGCACGTACATTAAAGTACACTAAAGAAGTTCTCTGTGTTGTAAAGAATGTCCACGTAACAATTAAATAAATGCTTCTCATTTAGTTTCATATGACTGATATAAATCAATACGATATCGACTAACTAAGTACCTTTTGTTTACATGATTTGCATGTTATTTTCTTTAAGTATTCAAGTAATTTTGCGTCGTCTTATAAAATAACATTCAGTAAGCAATAGTACAAAAACATTCTTGTATATCTACGTCAAGTTTAACGATTAAGAATTACATTGGTATGAATAATGCAGCTAATTAATTGATATTATGTTATCCGGCATTCCACTCGACTTACCATTCACACAAATCTATCGAATGTTTGACAGTGATTTGTTTGACTCAAAATTACTTAATTAAAATACATTATCGTAACTGTGCGGTTAATAATGATAATTCAATTTTCAATTTCTTCTTTTCTATTCTTCTTTCCTCTTGTAATTCAATAGAATCAGTTAAGGAAAATGTAAATTTAGATTTTCATACATTTTATATCTCGACACAAGTACTTCTTAACTACAAGCATTTCTTTAGCTGTCCAATATTTATAGTTCAAGATTTCCAATACTTGCTTTGTAGATCGTTGCATATAACAGCGCTAAAATAGTATTAGAAGAGATTGATCTAAGTACCTGAATCGTGTCTAAAAATCCATAGAAACACAGATGATATTACAAGTTCACTAGTGTTTAAAGCACACGTTCATCATAATGGACTTGAATATTGTAATCTGTAGCTCCCAGGTGTAACTACCACAAACATCGAGATTAGCAATACGTTAATAAACAAGTTGAAATTCTTCTTGAATTTATATTTTTTATCGCAAGACTAATGTAAGTTTGCCTTAACGCAATCAATGGACTGTACGGATAGTGTCCAATTGTCAACTGCACATGCATTCCTGTTACTTCTTCTGTCTGCCTTACTAGTAAAATCAGAAAATATGCTGTATTTACAGTAACTACATCTCTATATCCATATACGATGTTAAAATTAACAAAATACCGTAGCGCGATGGAATTTCTTTAATTCGACAAACGCCGCTCGAAAGTATATTACAAAACAGTAAATCTGAATTATAGATCTTTATCACCGACGCGCAGCGATCTGGGTTCCAATGCTTCCGTTACATAGACATATGAGTTAACTTTATTACTGGTGTAAATAACTGATTGCCCATAAAAAAATGAATGATTCCTAAAACAGAAACTTATTTGAGAATAAAAATTTTCCATTATATAGCTGAACGTAAAGCGAGTGCTGATAAATGACATTGCTAACAAACTTGGTTATTAAAGTATGAAAAAAAAATCAGTAATATTACAATAAATATGTGTTAGTTAATTTAACCATGAATGAACTTGAAACTATGATGCAAAGTAATAACAAAATATTACCATAATTTCATCAAAGGCTTAGTTCAAATCTACAATAAATATACGCACACAAGGTTAATCACAGCGTTTCTTTGGAACGAACGGAGTTATGCATAATTTACAGACATTAAAATTCCTGACAGCGAGAATTCTTTTGTCAAATTATGCAAATGCAAACTATATAATGTAAATTCACCAAGGAAAACCGGTTTCAGCAATTCATTTAGTTTATCAATCATTTTTATACGTAGCGTTAAGATATAAGTAACGGCTTTTAAAACACTTGTTAATAATTGCATAATATATAGCCCCAAAGTAATAAAATAATAATAAAAAGTAATAAATATAGATAATAGATACCAGTATTATTCTCATTCTCTATAATTTCTTTATAAATACAGTTTATATTAATATTATCCTGTAGTTTGTGCAAGCTTCAATGTCCCAATATCTCTATATTATTACAAAGGTATCATCAGCCCGTACGAGACCCCCTGCAGTGCAATAGGCCTCTTTTTTAAGGAAGTTATGGGAAAATCATTACGCCTTCCCACTACTTATTGGCAATTTTAAATTCTGAGAAACCCACAGTTCTATATTCTTCCATATACGATGGTACTAAAAGAACATTTCTGATATTCAAGTTTCCTCAGCATGTTTTCCTTCACCGTCAGCTGATAGTGCTACCAATTTGAATTAGTAAATGTACGCGAATTCTGAAAAAAAAAACTCGTTGGTAAATGCCGGACATCAGATTGATATTTCACCAGTCAAAACACTCGGGGAATGTCATGTCTGTCTAAAATTTTACATAGAGAGTTTGAGGCAATACAAAATATACATTCCGAGCTATTAAATAAAATTCACTTCTTATTTGTATCACCCCAAACAGGTGATCTTGGTCTTGATATATAGTCGGGGGTTATTTTTATTTGCTACGCGATATCTCACCATCTGTCCCAATCAATCATTAGTCTAATGGGATCTTGCAATTGGCAGTAAAGAGTAAAACTTAATCGCATAATCCCTTTCTACGTATTTCACTTCATTTGTGCGCAATAATAGAAACTGTATAACGAGAATAACATTAAAATATAGGTTAATATAATGCATATATATTGAAAGTTGTGGTGGTCTAGTGCTTTGACCGGTGGAATATCATTCCGATGTCCGCAGGTTGAAAATGCCCATACATCGTTTACTGGCGTGGTGATTATGCCCATACCTTCCATAGAGAAGAGGCCAATGCAGTGGGTCTTTTACTAACTGATGATAATGACGACATTTTTGACTCTATACTAATATATAAAGCTGAAGAGTTTGTTTGTTTGTTTGTTTGGTTGAACGCTATGATCTCAGGAACTACCAGTCCGATTTGAGAAAATCCTTCGGTTTTAGATAGCTCATTTATCGAGGAAGGCTTTAGGCTATATATCATCACGCTAAGACTAATAGAAGCAGAGCACCAATGAAAAATGTTTCAAAATCGGGCACTTTTTTCCTTTTGAGAGATTTCGTTAGCGTTAGTATTATATACGTTGCCATGGTAACGTGGTATGTTTCTATCGCAAACATTTTTAAAGTTTATCTTGTTTTCCTATTCAAAAAGTTTATACTACTTTTATTTCCAATTTTTTATTTGTTCTCTATTACGTATTATAAAAATAAAGTTTGTGTATGTACAATTAAAATAACAACTTTTTGATGAATGAATATGGCTACAAATGACCAAAAAAATTTTTTTTATACTTTGTCTACATTTTTAGATTATTATATTTTGTCTGTTTGTTTGTTTGTTTGTTCCGGGTAATCTCCAAAACGGCTGGACCTATTTTATCGGGAATTTTACTTTTTACTGCCAGATAGCCGAAATTATAGCGGTTGACATATTCTATTTTATTTGTCCGCGGCTTCGTCCGCATTGCTATTTCCAAAATGGTTGGACCGATTTTCACGGGATATTCACTGGTAGATTGCGACCTCATAAAAAGTAATTTAGGTTTTTTTCAGCCGCAGTGGAATATCCGAAATGCTTGAATTAATTTTCACGGGACTGTCACTGGCAGACAACTAACTAATGGGCTATTTTATTTTAAGGTAGTGGGCTCGGCAGACGTTGTCCCGACCTGATATTAAAATGAAAACCTTGAAAAATTATACCTAAACCTTCCCCGTGAACTGTTCTACCTACTGGTGAAAACAGCATGAAAATCCGTTCTGTAGTTTTTGACTTTATCGCGAACAGATAAACAGACAGATCAGAGGACTTTGTTTTACACTATGTAGTGATAAACTGTTACCTATGCATTCGTTTGTGTGAAATTGATCAAAAATAATTTGTTTACTGTAAACAAGCGCGTGAAACGTGCGCTGTACTGGACTCCAAGAATAAATGTATGTAATTTGAATTATATTATCATTTTGGTCAATTTGGCGGCCATTTTGTTTTATTTACCGCGTTTGCACCTACATAACTCAGTTTTTTTTTCTCGAACTGACTATGCTATTAGCTTTGCGGCATTTACGGCTTCACCGAACTGCTATACATAACTCAGTGATTATAGCAACGTATAAGAATAACACAATTATATTGACAATATGAGCATGTTATATCTATATAATAAACAATTTAACACAAATTGTGCGATAATGTACAGTTTAAAATTTTCATTACTTTCTTATATAGTGTTAGTGAGTATCGAGGGTAGTATATAGTAGGTTAAAGTTCCAGGTATGTTGCTGATGATAAATCCCACCCCATTCGATATACTATTCGTATTCGCATATCTAATGTACACGTTACATGTTACAGTAGATGGCGTGCGTGTCGTAGTTACAAATGTTTTTGAAAAAGCATTTCTGTAATGTACACACCTACTTACAATTTTACATTTCTTTAATACATTTAAAAAAACGCGTGCGGAGCCGCGGGGGACCGCTAGTTAAAAATAAAAGCTTAGAATAACCCATCAAATCATCGCTAAAAATTCTTGAATGAAACTCAAAACTATTTAAAAATGTAGTAACGTAGTTGATAGAAGTCAGTTTATATTTGAAATGAAGAGTCCTATGGCCATAAATTATGTAAACACTGTTCTCTCGTGCGTAGGCAACGTTGATGCTCTCGCATAAAAACATCGACAATTTAAAGACGTCGCCGTTTATTTCAATATGAATGGCCTTTTTCCTGTTTTTATGATTTGGTGTTAACTTGTTTTATGATACGTTTGACATCACGAAAGACTTCTATATCTAATTTCGACAATTTTAAAGAGGAACGGTAAATTATTTTTTGTTAAATTGAATAGTTTTTTAAATATGACGTATGTGAATAAAAAGAAGTTTTGTATATTCATTTCATTGTTATTTATTATAGTCAACTTTGAGTTCTTTATCACCCAAATAAGGCACCTGTGGAACAAGATATTTAGAATTAATAAACCTATCGATATGCCTATTTCAAATAAACGAATCTCAACATATAGTTTAAATAACAAAGGATACGATTAAAAAAAAAATCTTTTAAACGGTTCACGTTAACCGATAAGTTATTTATACATAATAGTTATCTGCAGCAGTAAACCTATGCATTGTAATAAACCTTAAGGCGGTATCGTTACATACGGAATACCAACACGATTAGCAGTTCAGAGTAAACGTGTATAGAGAGAATGCATCGGCTTTGCTGTAAACCCCGTCGTCCATTCCAATGAATCACGGAGGGGATTGATGACATCAGTACGACATTCCTCGACCGCAACGTTTGCTTAATGCAAATATTTTTATATCCGGAATCGAGATGTTCCGTAATATATTTTTAGATGTATAATAAATACACTTTGATCAAGTCCACGACGCTGTCAATAGAACATTGGCCTTCTGTAATTTTGGTATACAAACATTACATTAATTATAGCTATCTCTGGGAATTAGTTCAGTATATGTTCAGCACCCTGGAGGTAAATAAATACACGGTAAAGTACCACTGTGTTTGATGTCAAGCATAGTAGAAACCAAAAAAAAGACGATTAAGAAGTCTACAACCCATTGCCAGTCGGCGCTATCATTCTAACGTGTATATAGCTCACTTTCCTCTTGTGGGACTAGATGCTATATAAAGGAGAGAATACAATAGTTACACAGCTTCACGGAACGATATACATATTGCGAATTTTTCTGTTCGTATCGGAACAAAGATCATCGTAAATCTGTACCTTCAGATCGATACTCATCTGACTCTGTTATAAAAAAGAGAAACTATTTCAACAACTCTTCAGAACATAGCATACAGACGGTAACACACTTAGTGAAGCAAATATCCTTCCACACTTGTAAAGCCTCGAGATACTTAGTAACGTGTACATCATTTATAACGCGGACAGCCTATTTCTACAATATGTCTCGGGCATGGACTGCCACATATGTACTTACAAAGAAAGTTCAGCTGACCGAACGTCAACAATCATTTGCCCCCTCTTCAGGATTCCGAGTCACCGATCCGTGAAAAAGACGATATTCCTGACGTAATCTTAGGAGATAAGGTTGTTACATATATTAACAATATCGTTTTAATTCCCTTAACTCGAAAAACGGTAACTGACAAGAGAAACAAGAATATTGTTATTCCTTGAGTTTTTAAACAGAATCGAATTTATTTTTTTCAATTTTTTAATACTTTATAGACGTTTGACCACAATCTCAACCAATACTAAATGACGATGTAGCCTAGAAGTGGCTCTCAAATGCAGCTACCGGAACATACCTCTATCTACCTAGTACCTATGAGCTTGGCGACAGATTCTCTATTCGATGTTGGTAGTGAACCAGGTGGGCATTAAAAAACGAAGTATCAACACACAACGTTATGATTTCATTGTATGCCTTTCCTTTACCAAAAGTCATGACATCATTCAGACTTACTTTGAAACATGAGCGAAGCCCCTTAAAACTAAGCAGAACATATTGAGTAACATAATAAAAATCACGAACATATATCTAGCAATGATAAAACATATTTCAAACGAGATAACCATCGCGAAGCTGCTTACACAGCCCATAAAACTTGGCGTATTAAGGTGGGTTTTAATAGCAAATTTCGTCAAATCTAACGATCAATTAAAGAACTTGACTAATAACGTATTGCGTACTACGACATATGTTACGCTTTTAAGATATCTAAACCATGTTTATGCGGGCCATGAAGCCGTGCAGTCGCGTAAATCGATCACAAGTATGCCGATGGACCTACTCGGTGATTATAGTTATGCAATGTAGAAGGAAGAGACGAGGAATTGTTGGAAGGATAAACACTGAAACAATTCCAGTATAACAGCGCCCTGAGAATGGAAAATATATGACAATGTTTATATTGTGGAGTTTGCAATCAACTCAAAACCAAGGAATGTATCGGCATAGGACTATGACCATTCGATGCGGGACTTTTCGTAAATGGTTCTAGGCCACTTTTTTTTGGATTCGACTAACCCTTTGCCATTTTTTTAATATGTACAGCGAAGCGGGCAGGTATTATAGGTAGTAAATTTAAATATGATGATATAATTTTACTCACGGTTATTAATTCCTAAAGCAAGTCGGAGCTTCAAATGAAGGATAACCTGATAACCTCATGATGAAATTATAACATGGTGGTATAGCTTTTTTTTTCCTCGAACTCACTACGCTATTGACCTAGCAAGGTCTTAACAGCTTCACCGGATAGATTTTTTAAGTCCGCCTTGCTAACTACCGCCCTTAAGTTGAAAATCTGTCGCAAAGCATATGTTGGTCTGTTCCGACAGCTGCACTTGGGAACTAGTCCCCTCTAGTTTTACCGTGTTTACTATCTTAGACCACATCAATATTTAACATCAGATGAGATTGTGGTCAAACTCGAAAATCTATAAAATAAAAAAGGATATACGATTAGCTTCTACGAGTAAAGAGGACAACCAAAAGGTCAACGACCACCTCAATCTGATATGAACATCAGGGGCCTAATATGACGAAATTAATGAACTCGGGTATCACAGAGTGGATTGGGTCATAATTGGCAGAGCGGTTTGCGGAACGTGCAGTGTAACTGGCAGCAATGCATTAACCGTTCACGGAGCTGCCTCAAGGAACATTCGTGTAATGATTTCAAATTACAATAAACTGTATTGTCGTCGCTGTAAAATACAAGTTCGCTTGAATTTGGAAAGAAACTCATACGCTATATTCATCTTGTAACTTTAAGCTGTCGTGTTCAGAAGTATGCACTCGAGTCTTATACTCACATAAGAATTTATTTTACAATCTATAAATCTATCTTTCTCTGTCTCTAAGTTTTGATAGTTTATTAACTACTAAACTAAGATAAAGCAACATTCTCTTTCTTCTACACATACGGCAGAGATGGACTCAGCGTCGGTTAGCAACTTTAAAAAAATTCACGACTTTCTCTACTTCCATATTCAACATTAAAATAGAACCAACAAGTTTAAATATTTCTATATTCCGAGATGAATGTAAAAGATTAACAACATAAAAACGTTGAATAATTTACCGAATTCTTGGGAAATCATAAAAATGTATTTCTTAGAGTTATTTACACAAACGGTAATTTACACCCAACCGACAAGTGTCATGTAGTGTTAGCTCAAGCACATACCCCAGCTGTCTCGAGTAATATTTGCTTATCTTCTTCAAACGGCGACGCGGCAATATTCGCCAGTGTCAATTTTTACCCTTTCACGAAAATATTATATAATTACACTTTAATTCATCTTATGATGTTAAATCTATATTCTCCCTCTCCTACATCTATACTAATCTATATATACGTATATACATACTAATATTATAAAGCTGAAGACTTTCTTTGCTTGAGCGCGATGATCTCAGGAACTACGGTTCGATTTGGAAAATTCTTTCAGTGCTAGATAGCTCATCATTTATCGAGGAATTTATACAGGCTATATATATATATATATATATATATGTATATCATCACGTTAAGGTCAATGGAAGCGGAGCACTAATGAAAAATGTTTCAACAGTTACAGTAGATGGCATGCGTGTGACGTGTCGTACTTACATATGTTTGAAAGAGCATTTCTGTAATGTACTCACAATTTTACATTTCGTCCTACAATTAAAAAAAATACAGGCGAAGCGATAAACTTTTATAAGTCAAGTTATAAAACTTTGAATTAAAAATAAAAACAACAAAGACCTTTTATGCAGCATCACACGTATAAATGGTATGACATTCGAGATCTTTCTATATAACAACTGTCATAAATTATTATGGAAAATTAGTTAGTAAATTTAAATGAAATAACGAAATTCATACGAACATAATAATTAGCACGGAACAGAAATTGGACAATCAAATAATTACACAGACCCAGAGACGCCATTTTTTTTTTAGTTTTACGTAATATAATTAAATTTGTCCGAGAAATTAATTTCAGAATTATGTTAATTGTCAGTATAATAAGTGCCTCAAATAATAATTGCTACACATTTTTTTTATTTTTTCAAGTAATTAATTTTGGATTGTAATTGAGATAAAATTAATTATCATTGTACGTGTGACTGCGATACGTGCTAATTGTCTTTGAGAAAGTTGGTGAATTAGATAATTTTGAAAGGCGAGTCTAGAAGTCATATATACCGAGTTTAAATGAAATCTAAATTCAACTCTGCATCTAATGACATATGTACGAATTTTAAATACATCGCTTATTTATTTTATTTTTAGCAACCAATCTTCTAGTAGATTATTAGTGTTCTTGTCGATTAGGTAACGATATTATAAGTTTCTTGCGATTATTTCAATGAACTGACAAGATAGTGGCCCGCTTGTTAGAACCTACCAGGGAGTTTTCGTGGCGAGTCAGAATCTAAAATATAAAATAAACAAATATAATCTGATTGAATTTTTTTTGATTGACGAAGGCGTTACTTTGCCGAAATCTATCATCATTGTTAAAAAAAGTCCCCCACCCTCCCGTTTTTTTTACAAAGACTTACTTTTTAAGCATAGTATAAAACAAAGTCCCCCACCGTTCCCCCCCCCGGTTCTGGATATGGTGATGGAGGAACAAAGTGATTCGTCTGTCTGTCTGTACTGTGTCGCGATCCAGTCGGGTACAGACACCCTACCACCCCGCAACTCAAAAACTACTGAACGGATTTTCATGCGGTTTTCGCCAGTGGATACAGTGATTTATGAGGAAGGTTTTAGTGTATAATTTGTCAAGGTTTTTTTTATAGTCAGGACGGGACAGCGTCTGCCGGGCCAGCTAGTTAAATATAATAGTGGACGCTACTTTGCACTTCCGCCTGGAATTGATTGTACACTATTATGTCTAAACGTGTTTCGCTCCTTCACGAAGCATCTCCAGATCGATGTTGACTCTTCCGATGCGAGCGGGCGAGGCGAGGCGTAGTAGTGTCCAATCAATTCCCAGCGGAAGTGCAAAGTAGCGTCCACTTAATACTGATTGTATTTAGTATTTTGCATGTCCCGCTTTAAATTTTTATTATATTTCTATGTGTGTGTGTGTTGCCACAGACACACGTTACACAGTCAACGTCTCAAACCTGTCCGCATAAAATGAGTGCACAATTGAGAACTCTGTGCTCAATTCGAATAGTCTCTCATCACTCGCGTCTTTGGACTTTTTGTCGTAAAAACAACTTTAAATAATTCGCGAAGGTTGAATTCGCAAAAACATAAGTTTATAGTATAATTATAACTACTTAGGTATATCGGTGATTTTTTGGGGACGGTTTTGAGCGTTACTTTTACTCGAGACTGTGTAGCATCTTGGGTTTTTATATATCAATGATTTTGTCACGTAAAATTGGTCGTTGTGTTTTCCATATGAAATGTTAAATTTATCGTTCTTCGGGTTTTTGCTGCATTATATTGATTAATATATAAGCATTTACATAAAACTTAGCAACATAATGCGATGACAGTTACTTTGTATCTACTTCATTTACTTTAAATTTCATAACTTGTTACATACATAACATAATGTAAAAACACTAAAGAGAACTCGGATAGAGAATACACCTATGATTACAAAAACGAGGCTGTCATAAGGACTGCCGACAGAAGTGAAAACCAAAAAAATCTAATAATTGTGCTCTCTTTTGAATTTTATATTCATTATAGTATTATTTATTTAAATTTCGTAATTTGTATATGGAAAATATTAACATTGGTCTAGTTTTCACATCTATTGGTATTCCGAACAATAATTATATACATTTTATTAATTAGTCAACCGTATGATGGGTTAATCTCTATACAAAACCTCAGTATTAGATGTACACAGGCCGCCATACTACGCGTCGCTAGTCTGACGTAAGCCGCGTAAATGCAATACGCTGGGTCACGCTTTACTAGCATATCATGATGCGTTATCGTAAATTTATCTCCTGCCAAAAATACCACTCAACTCGTCTAAAGAAGTTTCCACTTCAGAAAAGTACAGACAGACGAAAAACTTTGTCTCTTATAATATTTATAATAATCTTTTGACATAATTTCACTTAAACGCATATACTCGTTTCCCACTTCACTTGATACGAATGAATAAATAATTGCGACAAGATATTGAGGAACGATGAACTTCAATTGTATTTACCGATGACTGGAGAATCGATTGCAAAAGTTAATCGATTACAACCGGCTTATTTAATCGAGATAAGTATTTGTGTTTAGACACGATTGACTAACGTTTTTACGTAATACACATTGAAGTACAATATACTAGAATGGTTACTTTAAAGTTCAAACAAATATAGCACAGCGAGTCTGAGACGAACGGGGAATAATTTAGTAGGTCCAAAAATCAGACGCGAAATAATTTTTGAAGTGAAAATTTTTTTGGCGTGTTGAGCAATATTTTTTTGGCAGGAGGTAAATTTATAATTTCGCGTCATGACATGTTAGCAAGCGTGACCGTCTGTATTAAGCTTGATGTAATGTTAATGAATATAATTTCAATTTACAAATCATGAAATTTAAATAATTGACACTATAATTAATTCAGAAATTCAAAAGAGAACACAGTTTGAATTCCATTGTTTTGTCACTTCTGTCTATTATGACTGCCTCGACGAATAACCGTATTCATTTTAACGCCATCTAGTATCATCTAAAGTAAATACAATTAAAATGTCTATTTTTGAAAACTAGATAGTAGTCCGAGTAAAGCATGATATTACAATTTTTGTACGAAAATTTTGGAATTATGATTTAAATCGTTCAATTCAATATATCCCGTAGAGTCATAACGAGTCATGACGAGTCATGACGCAAAAGTAAGAGCTTGTTGGTAAATAGCAACTATAACACAAGGCACAACAGCTCAAGCCTGGGTTCGGCCACTCTGGCACCCTTGAACTTGTTGCCAAGCGGCGAAGTATCTTCAGCGCTCGCCTTAGCAGTCCGGTAAATATTTGGAAGCCTGCCAGGCTAATAGCGTACTCAGTTCGAAAAAAAAGCCTTACAACTGTCAAGTCTAGGCGCAGACCACGCCAAACTTTTTGACCGCTCTGAATATAGTAGATATGCAGAACAGAAATATTGATAGGTATAAATACGTACGATATTATATGTATAACATCGAAACAACTTAAGAATAAATGACTGCCTACCGGCCGACGTGTATCAGCTTATTTATGCAACTAGCGAGCCCGGCGGACGTTATCCCACCCTATCAATAAAAAAAGAGATAAATGATATACCTAAACCTTTGTCATGAACCACTACTGGTGAAAACCGCATGAAAATTGTATAGTAGTTTTTGACTTCATCGCGAACAGACAGACGTATCGGAGAACTTTGTTTTATAATATGTAGTGATACATAGAATCTACAATTAACTACATGAAGGAATATAAATTTCTACATAAAAGATTACGTACACACAGTACAATGATTCGAACAATCAATCACGTTCATATATCACAGGCTCATGTTAGGTTCGAATCTCAATACATACCATTGTCTCGTGAGCTTATAGTGAAATCAATTGCGCCACTCAACCTTAACAAGTCTCAGTCTATTTGCACGATTGTACAACAGTGACGCAATTTGTCGCGTGCTTTGTCGCACTATCGAATAATCTACTACAATTAATGTGCATCACTTTCGATTCTCTACGCATTGAAAACATCTGACGTTGACATTAGATGTGACCACAATTACTATCTTTCTATACATATAGGTACTAAGAATGTACATCTAGCATGTCTGTACTTTTAAGATTTTTGTGAAAAGAAATGTCGCAAGTGTTTTAGAATCTTTATATATAAAAATCAATCTTTGTATTTTTGTCCGCTATGCATGCCGAAAGTACTGAACACATTGTGATAATAATTTAGGGGGGTATTCTGGGGACGCTCGAGAGTGTTCCTGTATTAAAAAATCTATATATCTATATAAGTGTGTTTTTAATATATTAATGAAATTGTTTCCTTAAAGAAAGAAAGGGTTTTTGGTTCTTATTGGAACTTTTGACACTACATTTGATATTGTTTTGACATGTTTGACATATATCAATGAAACATCAGTTATCACAATTAATCAATTTCATTTGTATGAATGTCATTGTTTAGTAATTTATGTAGTTCTGGCATGAATACGAGGACATAGTGGGATCCAGGGTACTGAAGCTGTTTATCTTAACGCTAAATAAACTATCCAGACTGGTAGGCAATAAAATACATTTCAATCATTTTTAGAAATGTTTTTTTAATGTACAAGAGGTACGCGCTTGGCCACAATCTCACCTGATGGTAAGTGGTGATGAGGCCGACGATGTATCGCGCTTACACACTAGATGCCTGTTCATTCTACTCTTGAAGACTCCGAAGTTATTAAGATGACGGGAAGACAGACGCCGGGAGTGAATTCCCTTAATTTTACCGTATGTCGTATTAATATTCCGAAATTATTCGTATGGCTAAATACGTATAATAAATGTGAAAGAAAATCACTTCGTACGAATGACGGGAATATCAACCACGTAAGGGTGGAAACCCTCACGGCATCTAGTCGTCCGCTGATGGAATAGGGACAGTGGAATTATATTATGAAATTCCTGTGCACACTCTCCAAAGTGTAACCTATAAAACACAGAGAAAAGCCACTTTCGTCGATGCTCTAAACTGAGCATTCTTGTCTCCTACAGAGCCTTATCACCGATAAGCTGACGAGGGCAACGCTCAATGCAGTCAAGAGCGGCCATATGATATTTGGCTGATCCACCCCATAAGTGACAGCAATATTCCACACATGAGCGTACTTCAGCATGGTACAGGCTAAGAAGCTGTTCTAGTGTGAAATATGGCTTAAACTTAAAGATGATCATAAGTTTCCTCGCAGCTGTTCTTGCTTTTTCTTCAATTGAGCGCTTGTGATTGAGAAATTGAGATCCGATGTTAGCTGGATCCCAAGAAGCTCGAGGTAGTCAGTCACTTGCAGGGAAACACCTTGAAAAGTAGGAGTCAAGTTGAACGGACTCCGTTATGTAGAGAAGAGACACGCCTGTGTCTTTTCGGCGTTAAATTTAACCAGATTTGAATTACCCCAATCGGCAGCAAACCTAAGGTTCTTATTCAAACATTCGACCATGGCCTCTCTCTCAATCAGGATTTCTGGTAAGCTAGCTCGAGGACTGGATATCTACCTCTCAGATGTCTATCTGTCTGTCTGTTTGTATGAACACGCATCACTGGTAAAGTATTGTGTTCACGATAAAACCTCACCATCCCAATCATAAAGCATATTCTCAATCTTAGTCCTGGTTTCATTAAAATCGGTTCACTCTATCAAAAGGTATTGTAATTTTAATGACGATGCGACTTAAGTAAGGGAGAGTAGTAGATAAGTAAATGGACTATATACATTCAGATGATTTTATTAGTCACTGTTTTTTTTACATTAGGTTCTACGCGGACGGTGTCACGGGTACATATAATAACTAATAGAGTGTTATTCCTACGCAATAGAAGACAAATTATTGAAGACATTTAATTATTCCATTGTTATTATTGCTGAGGATGACAATGATTGGCCGGTATGTCGCAGCGCGCGAACAAGCACACATATTAACATACGATAAGTGTGAAAGTTAATTGGTTTTTCGTATCACGGTAACGTATGTATGTATCTATGTATACGCTGAATCCTTACTTTCTTACTACTATTATAATTGCTTATGTGAGTTTGTTTGTTTGTTACCGATCGTCATGAAATTTTACATACTCTCAGGGGCATAAAAAAAGACTTAGGTACCTTTAATCTAAAAAAAAGTACTGTTCTCGTGTTTCCGTGGTACCGCTCGACATCAGCAGGGAATTTATCCTCACACATTGTTGAATGAGCTGCCTGCTAAGGTTTTTCCTGAGTACCACAATATGGAATCCTTCAAGAGAAAAGAGAATAGGATATTGAAGGATCGGCAACGCGCAAGTGACAATTCTGATGTTACAAGCGTCCGTAGGCTACGGTGACTGCTTAACATCAAGCATGTTTGTTTGCCCCCATCGTGGTATAACAAAGCGAGAAATTCCCTCTAAGCGATTTCTCATAACGCGCCAAATAAAGTACAATTTCAATATAAAATATGGTATCATATGAATAGAAGTTATGTGCGATTCACTAAAAATTCTGCTGGACGGATTTCGATCAAGTTTTTTAAATTTTATTACTCAGTAAAATTCCGCCGGAATTGGATGAATGATACAAAAGCGAATAGGTGGCGAATAGACAGACATGTTTTTTTACATACATATATCAACTTTTCCTTAAAAATAAGGCTAATAGAAATTTCTTATCGATTTCTATAAACATATAGAAATTGATTTAGTTCAACCATTTTTTTTATACCAGAAGTGAAATCTCTTATATAAAAAATAACGAAACCTGTTGCTGGTATTGTATAAAAACATGAATGAGGTGTATTGTTGACTCTGAATTCTCGACTCGTTCATTCAAGTTTTTAATTGAATTAAATACAATACATTTTACATCATTACATTATTTTTACATCATTATACAATCAACTTCATAAATAAAAAGATGACAGTCGTTCGTTTTATCAACTGTGTTTAATATAACTTTTTATTTATTAATACATTTCATTCTACATTCTTATAAATTATAACAACCTAGCGGGACCGGCAGACGTTGTTCCGCCCTGATTATAAAAATATCCTGGACAAATTATATACCAAAACGTTCCTCGTGAATCACTTTATCCACTGGTGAAAACCGCATAAAGATCCGACCAGTAGTTTTTGAGTTTATCGCGAACAGACAGACAGACAGACGCGGTAGGGGACTTTGTTTTATACTATGTAATGATTATTCACAGCCTAAACTGGTAGGTAAGTCTTGTGCTATTGTAGCATAAATTCCACATTTAAAAAAAAAGCGTCAAAGATTGTTAGGAATAGGATAGAATTATATTCAGATTATTTTCAAAAAACTTGTGACATTATTAATCTCCGACTAAATAAAGTATCATCTATCAAATGTATAAATTATTAAAAAATGTAAACAAACAACATTGTCAATTGATCATTCATTTACTGTACTATTATTATATGTTCCATTCAATAAAACTAGTCTATTATCTATCTATCTATCTATTATCTAGTCTATTTTACAATCATTAATTTCCTTGGGCATACTCCATTTGCTACAGTTAATTTCTGGCACACTCTTATGCTACATTAAAGCCATTGTAGTTATTTATTAAAACCTTGTCTAATACATTTCGGTGTACCCATTTTCAGTTAAAGCCCATCTGACATTATTTGTATCTCTACACTTCATATTCCATAATCACACATCGTGGGAAGTATGCCCTCAATCTTAAAAATTTGACACCGGTTCCGTTAAGTGCTACGGCACTAGCCATAAGATATGATATTTAAAAATTCTTCCCGTAAACATAAAACAATTCCTGAGATGCCCCCCGACAGGAAATATCGTCAAACACACAACCAGTATTGAGAATTATTATGTTGGCAACACAGAGTTTTGTGCGATTATAATAGCCTGTAGTCAAACTTATAGAAATTACGTAACCTGTGGTATAAGCTCTCTCTGTGCCTGTAATTTCACCTGTCAATATGTGCATCTTTGTTATGAAGTGTAGAAGTAAGGAGAACCATCTTTTTGTATGAAAAAGGTCCGTCAAAATTCGTTAAATTAGGGTTGCGCTATAGTACACAGGTACAGAAACAGGGTTCATTATTGTTTTATTTATTCTAATCTATCTAATTTATTTCTCAACTCCAGTTTATTGTATGGTGCATATATTCTATTCAGTTTAACATGTAACAACTAAGCCACAGCAACGAGTGGCCGGCTCAGCTAGTAAAACCATCCTTGACTTATTCGGAAAGCGTGATAACAAAACTCGGAATGCGAAAATTGTTATATTTAAACCCACATATGGTATTTCTAGTTACAAGAGATCTTTCAATTGTTTGAATGACATACCTGTTCGATTTACAATAAATTTGAACGTTGAAGCCAGCCTGCAAAAGGATGACATAGGTACTCGAGTCATAAAGTTACAAAACCAGCAAAATAATTAGTAAAATTAACTCAAAACGGTGGTATAACTGTGTTCTCTTTTGATTTTTTTGTAATTCATTATAGTCTGAATTATTTAAATTCCATAATTTGTAAACTGAAATTATTAACATTAGTCTGGTTTTCACATCTATTGGCACTCCGAACAATTATTATATATTAATCAATCAATCCGAATTTGAGCTGCGAAATATATATTTATTTATTTAATAGGTTTACAATAATTGTTACGTCGGCTTATTCAAAAACACAAATTATTACTTTAATCATTGACTACGATGTACAATTTCTTAAGAAAACACAACTTGCATAGTACACAATAATTAAATGTGAAGACATTTTCATCCTATAACATACACTGAATTAAAACGAAAAAAAAAAATTAAGTTAACAATTCTCATATCTGATTAAATATTTAAATTTTGATAATGTTATGCTAAATCTATCTATATTCTTGTATTTATTATATAAGTTACTTATTCTGGACACTGGATAATTTTTACCTAAAACAGTTTTTCTAAAAGGACAATTGAAAAGGTTAATAGAATGACGAGGATATCTAGAAGGAATTCGGAATCCAAACATGCTCAGTAATTCAGGGCTGTCTATATAGTTGTTGAAGAGCTTAAACAAAAAATATCAATATTACATGTACACAGACCCTTATACTTCGCATCGCTAGATTGACGCAACCCGCGCAAGCGAAATACGTTCGGTCATGTTTTGTGCATGCATTACTAGTGTGCCATGACGCGAAATTATAAATCTATCTCCTACCAAACATACCGCTCAACGCTCCCGAAGAACAGTACAACAGTTTTTTTTTAATTCTGGTGTATACACCCTTCTCTAGTTTACAATGATGTAATGCGTTTGGGATAGTGGAGTTACTTGTTTCACGTCATCAAGTTGCCAAGCAGTTTATCATACAAGCACGTGTCCGTTATCTTTAGATCATGAAGTCTCGTACATTCTCAAGTTTTATTATTTAGGTATCTGTTTTTATTTTTGCAAATACCGCGTGATGCCCGACAACTGTTAGTTAGTGATGGATCACTGTGACGTCATTCAGGTATTACCACAATAACGTAATGATAATCTTCTTGGACAAAGACCACAAACCCAACGGGTGTTAAATGACGATGTGCTTTACGAAGGTAAACATGCTAACTCTAGAGGGTGAATGGCTTTAAAATGCTGCTACCGGAACATATCTATAGGTGTTGAGCGACATATTTTCTACTATACCAACGCGACTAACGACGCAATTAGTAGGTTCATCCATCGGGCCGTGGACGCTCCGGCGCTCGACATTGTCGATTATAATTTTAAAATGGCTATAAAAGATGAAAACGAAGCCATCATACAGGCAATAATCCGATGTATTATCTCAAGTAAAATAATAACAATAGTTGCTCGCATTTAAAACAATTTTTAACATAACTAATAAAATAAACGAAAGCCGAAAAAAGGTACATCTGAAAAGAGTCTGGAGAAATTATGAAGAACAGTATAAAATATTATTAATCTATACATATAATAAGAATATAAATCTAACGTGAATGTACTTTTCGATTTTCGTGAAAAAAATTATTGCAGATGTCTAGGAATAAGTAATAGATTACATTTCAATCATTTTTAGAAATGTCTATCTGTCTGTCTGTCTATTTGTATGAACACGCATCACTGATAAAGTACCGAGATCTGTACTTGCTAGATACAGTATTAGGAGGCAGGTTTCAATTTCTGACAGAATTGTGGTTTTAAGCTATTTATGACAAAACTAGAAGTAGACCAATGGCTATTAAATTAACGAGGAATTTTAATCATAATAGTCTTTCTAAATGTACTGGAACCGATTTCTCCGCTTATAACGAGTGCACGTACATAATATGATACTGATAAGAATTCCGCACACACCATGTACATATTCAGTTTCACATCTATATACAGACATCTTGAATATTCGGATACCAATTAAATCAACTTTACGATCTGCCATATCAAAAACAAAGGCTTCTACGTGATTCAAATGTTAACAAGATACACAGAGTGATTATTATCTCAAATTTAATATTTCATTCTGTGCGTTATTTTGTTTTACAAGGCAGAATCTAATTTGTATTATGAGTAAAGCAAATTCAATCCTAAATATGTAATGAATTTGCAATCTTGAAACATTAAATAATATTGTGATAAGAAGAAATAATTGTAATATTTTTTAACACTGTGTATTCAAGACAGGATGTCTTCGTTGACTTCGTCCGTGGCTAGGGTTGTCGAAAACATAAAATAGAAAAATATACGAAGGACACGAGTCAACATTTCCCTCGTCACGATTTGTAACTTTTTACAGTGTTTTTTATTAATTTATCTCCCTTGTACGTCTGTTCAATAGTATTCAGTACCAGGGAAATACATATATTGCACATACACTCGGAAAACGAAACACTTTAAATCTATTAAATTTAGTCACATCTCTCTACAATAGAATACAATTCAAGTTCTAAAGGTTTAGTTGTTTCATTCGATTCAACGATTTCTTATTATCTAGTACAGGTTGTTCAAACTTGAACTGCTGGCGATCCATCTCAATATTGTTGGACTAGGATCGAATCTGAAAGGCTGCAAGTATGTGTGACGCAGGATTTTCGTCTAGGTAGGTGTAGGTAACTCCCCCTAAAAACGATAAAAGAAGCTGATGAAGGCGTTATTCTTGCTTAATTGTTTGTCAAATAAATTTTAGATGTCTATTCGTTACATTTTGTTTTATTTACCTATTTACAAAAACAAAATAAGTTAATAAATCTATATCGCCAATTTTTTCTCGAGATCAACTCAGAAAGCACTCGCGGTCTAGTAAAAAATTCTCTTTCATTAAAGTAAAAAAAAAAAACAATGTAAAAATAAATAAAATATTGACCAAAAAAAATTAGAAGTTTTTTTTTTATTCCAAAGGGCAGCACACTGGCTGACGGCCCATCTGCTGTTAAATACCTACCGTCGCCCATAGACAACTACAGCACCAGGGGCTAATACCGTTGTGTTGGCGACCAACTGCAACTGCAAAAGACCTATGTGCAACTGTATAAGGCTAAAACAATTATCTCATGAAAAAACAGTGAAAACAATTATAACGATAGAATGAAGAGATGACAGAGAAACCGGTGGGCTTTCTTTATATCTATCAACTGTAGAATATGTTGAAGCACTCGACGGCGCATGATACGTTTAAAATATTTGCACGTGAAACTCGACGACGAACGGTTTTCATAATTAGCGTACAGTTCAACACAAAAGTGTTATAATTAAATAAATAAAAGATGATTGAAACAATTTCATTTTATTTTATAACGTCATACATGAATTAAGTGAGATTGTATCAACAGGTTCGGAATTCGAGGTCAAAATAAAAAATTATGGGCAGAGAAATATTCTTTATGAAATCAGTGTAACGCTAAAACAGTACCCAACTATTTCTTTGGGCGTTTTTTTTTATATAGTCATAAAGTGTATCCTGCATCCTTCTCCCAGACTGCGGGCCAGTTTTTATTACAATCGATTTAGAGATTTGATAATAAAAAGGTAACAAACAGACGGAGTTACGGATATTTTAGAATATTAACATGTTATAGAGTAACCATTCATGTAATTTTAAACTTAGGTAAACTTTCTGAGAAAAGTATATAAAGAATTAATTCTGAAATACAGTTAATTAAAGTGGAAAATTTTAAAACACTACAGTGACTGCTATTACCATTAATAATACGACGTCTTCCTTCCGAAAACAAGTTCAGCTTTTACGTAAGTATTTCCGACATTTTTACAATAGTAGGTTTAATATATTACGTCAAGTAAGAAATGGCATATCGAGCACAGACGCGAAAAAATAGTTCTAAGTTACTTCTCTATGATGTTGTAAACCTATCACACTACGTCACTGATTAATGTGAACCTCATATGCAGTTTCTTGCTATAGTTACAGCCGTGTATGAACTATATACATCGCCGCACACATACTGTAATTGAAAATAATGATTAAATATATTTTAACTTTTATTTATATTTTTATAGTAAATAGTTCATGCTTATTCCCAAAATTAAAAAAGTATTATTAATAAAATAAGATTTATACAGTTCATAAATTTATATTTGTTATTAACTTAATTATCCCAGATCATTCAGAGTTTAATTTACCATTATTTATTTTATATATAATAAATGTATTTTATCGTATTTTTTTCAATTTAACTCTATCAATTTGATATTTTTTTATATAAATTATAATGACTGTATAGCCAACGTCTATCAAAAAGCGAAAGGAACTTCGTTCCGATAGGGGCCGCGGTGGTCCATAAACCCATCAGGCCTTTTTTTAAATTCGGTAATTTTAATGACGTTTAGTCGCTTTTTTGTAAGCTGCACAATCTATAAGGAATAATTAATTCCAAATTTAAAATATTTTTTCAACACTTTTGTCACCGACTGTCCGGAGAAGAGTGATAGTGAACATGCGATCTTAAAAATACAACACTCAGAAATAGGTGACTGGAACGATAACATGTAAAAAATGAAACACTTTTCATAATTATTATACACATAATCACAGAACGAAGCGAATTTAAACAAATCTATCAACTTTCCAAATATTACTTAGAGAAATCATTTTTTTTCCGTTTATTTGTACAGTTATAATTATTTTTGCAATATGAACTTAAATGTGAACGTTATTGTTTGAGGTAAGTCGATTTGTGTTTATACTCATGAGCGTAAATTGTGAAAGGTATGTACAAGATTTATTAGCACTTGACGCCACGTCTGCACATGAGAGGAAGCGATAATGATTTATTTGATAGCGTCTTTGAACGCCGCGTGGATGGACGTAGGTTCGAATCCTAACAACTGATTCAGAGCTTTCAGTGAAGGACTATATTCTAAATCCGCCTGGCTAACTACCACCCTTAAATTGAAAAACTGTCGCCAAACACCTGTTAGTGTGTTCCGGCAGCAACACTTGGTTACCTCTAGGTTTAGCGAGTTTACCATCTTCGACCACGCCGTCATTTAACATCAGGTAAGATTACGGTCTAACGTTAAAACCCGTAAAGTAAAAAAAGACACTCGAGCCCGGTTGAACCACAGCCACCATATGTATATTGAAAATTCACAATTTATCCAACCACGTAACATGTTTCGTCTTCGTTACTAAGCAAGTTCGATGGTGACGACCCTCTTAAAAATCTTATTTAAGAGCAATCCTTGCTATTTTTGTTTCATATAATTCAGCCTCAAATTATATTGGAGGAATCACATAGAAGTTGCCTCAGACTTCCTAACCGCTATTCATCATTGTATGTTTCCTATTTACAATATATTATCTCGTTATCCAACAACGTGGAACACGAGTCGATATATTGTTTAAACATAGCATCTTTTAAAACATTTTAAATATAAACATTAATGAATGAAAACGTAAAGTTATCAACAATAATTACGCTTCTCGAATTGATACAGTAGTCGTTTTGATGTACCCATCGCTGTAATTAATAAAATAATGGGTTTTAACAAGAAAACCGAATAGTGGTAATAAAATAACTACGAAAAAAAAATTCGACTTACCTACCTACAAAAAATGCAAAAAAAAGCATCTCGTTCGTTTGCCAGATGTAGATACATTATTTCAAAGATATCATTGATATCTACATATTATAAAACAAAGTCCTCCGCTACGTTTGTCTGTATGTCTGTTCGCGATAAACCCAAAAACTACAGAACTGATGTTCATGCGGTTTTCACCAATAGATAAAGTGATCCATAAGGAAGGTTGACGCATATAATTTGTCAAGGTTTTTTTTTTATTATCAGGGCGAGACAACGTGCACCGCGCACGTTAGTAACGATATAAAATAAATACAATGAATTCTAGAAACATACAAGTAAAAATAAACACTTGTAAACGTCTAGCGATTCATTGATCAACTAATCATCTGTTGTAAGTTTTTCTTATGATACAAATTCAAGAGCAAAAATTTCTGCTAAGTACACAACAAAACGCTTCACTTTAATAATCGTAATTTGCCAATTCAGAATGTAACCTACATTTAATCCAAAAGAAAGAAATATTATAACAAAAATTGTACCAAGAACGATACGAATCTAGGTTAAGGAAAAAACAGTTACATTAAAAAAGTTGCAATGGGGAAGTTGAAAAATTGATGCGTTGCAAAGACTTTACACTTCCTTCTTCATACGTTTACGCATATTTATGGAGTAAATATTTTTCAATATGTCAAGAGACGCCCTTTGCGATGGATGGATGAATCAGAACATAATTACATACACAACAAATGATATATTATATTTATTGTTTCACTCGTGAATAACTATTTAATGACATAGTGCGACAGGTGTTTTATAATTGTAAATATAATGGTGTACTTTCATACATATATTTATGAGTACATGGCCATTTCTTTACTTTAAAAATGGTAATTTATAAATATACTTCACTCCTGGCATACGTACTGTATTCGTTTTTAAGAATCGTTTACACGACGCAAAATGATTTTAATTCTTACCTTTACTGGAGCTATCATAGAACATTTTAGCGGGATAAAATTATTAGTATAGAGATGGAATGGATCCATAAAGATGGAATGGAAAGTCAGCGAGAGACTCTCATTTTTACTTTCATTAAAAAAAAAACACTTATCATAGATAAATACCACAGACAAAGAATTGTAGCTATGTCAGATAGTATCAATCAAACTTACTTTTTGAAATGTAAATAACAAAAATAGAATGTGAAATAGTAAACATTACATTTTACGATATAGCTTTCAAGATATTAGCTTGATTCATACAATAATTATAACGCAATAAACAGTGAAAATAAAAACAAATCACTTCACAGCTCAATATAGCTGTTACAAAACAAAACATTATCTGGTGATGATTACAACAAAATCTTGTAATCTTACAGAATAGATTTAAGCATTTTTTTTAAAATTCTGTAATGTCAACAATGACATTAAAACGGAATAATTAGGTATTTACCGCAATCGCGGTCTTTATCAGTTATAATGATAACCGATTGTCATTGAAGTTCATTCGCAATTACTAACTCGATGCTAATCGATAATCGTATTTTACACAAAATACTAATTTAAAAAAAACTTATGGAACCTTTATCTATTCTTCAATTGACAATATGTATTAATTCCTTCGCCTGTCCTATTAGACGAATATTATTACATATATTACTAGTATTTATTCTTCAACATAATATAATAACACTGACAACTACAATCTGATTGAATATGAATCAATGAATCACTTGAATGAATACTAACCAGCTTCAACATCCGTAATCCCTGGGAGTCACTCGAATGAATTATTGACTTACAGACAAACTTACAACAGTTCTAATTGAACCATCAAGAGTCCACAACACACACACACACACTTTTAACAAACTAATTATTACAGAGGACCATTCGGAATCAGAGACGTGAGTTTGTTTTTATGTTCCGCCACGCGTCGCTTCTAAGATTGATGTTAAACAATAGTTTCACTTGTTCACGACACCATTCAATATTCGTTATTCGATAATTGTTAAACTCGTCAATATTACAAATCGCAAGCGCCCCGAAATGTATTTTTTAAATTACGTCGAAAGTTTGTAACTGAGCAATGATAAATACGACAGCCAATAAAGTCAGTGGTTGGCACGACACTGCAACGCCGGCTGCGAGTTGCCGCACTTGTGAGAAATCGAGAATGAATTGAATTGAACGTCATCGGGCCTGCGATGATCGTGCCTCTCACTCGATCGCACTACTGTTCTTGTCTCGACTCCGTTGACCTGCCTCCATACGATGCTATTATGACCTCATGCGTGTCTACCTTTTTTGTCAAAGTATCCTTCAGAAGATTTCTGAGCTCCAGGTGCATTGAGTTATTACTCTATGAATATCACTACATATCAAGAAAGAATAATTTTACACTTTTCTACCCGTAACCCACTGTTATTTCAGCCATTACAACAAATTTAAAATAATATTAAAATTATCACAATTATTATTGCGTAACGCATAAATTATTTAAAAACACGCCGTAGACATGTCCTAAACACTTGTGTTGACAATGAGTCATATGATTAATCTTACTCATCACAATTATTTTCGATAAATGTCTGAATTATATTTCGTTTAAAGTAATAAATTTTAAAGATCAAAAAATATACCATAGACTTAACTGTCAAGACATTCATAAAGTAAACCATTGCAGTATTGTGAACAACTTTGATCAGTTGGTGATGTTTTTCACGGTAGATATTGTGTTGAAAAATTAAGAATTTATATATTTATTGTGAAATGTGATATGATGCAAAGAAGTAAAGAAATAATGTAATTATTCTTATATGACTTACTTAGTGTTGTTATTAGGCTGCAAAAGTTCCAAAACAATATAAAAAAAAAAATCGCGAGACATTAGTACGTTAAAAACACTGGTTTTATATTTTAATTAACTTGGTGTTATTTGATCTTATAGTTTATAATATTGGAGAACAGCCTTGGGTTGGAGTTCTGTATGTATATTAATGTGGTGTTATTAGTGTTTAGACGATTTAAATTAATTTTTAACGCTTTGATATTTACAGTTGCAACATTACATCACATCAAATTGTGTGTAAAGAAATAACTATTCATGTAGGTATGACATGCATATTATAACTCGGTTTTAAGTAGCAAAATCACTGTTGATCTGACATGATTCGTTACGTGAGCAGTTGCGTCGTGTGGAAGAGAACTTTTCCACGGCTGTCAAAGATAAAGTCAATTTTGTATATGCAAACAGGCACGTGATATCTTACATATTTATTTTCTCGACTTCTCTCGTATTATGACTGATATTTTATATGAACCTGACAAATTAATTGCGTCCAAATCCTAAAGTACAGTCAATCTTTTGACCGCTCTGAACTTAGCATTCTTGTGTGCTTCACTAATTCATCGTATATGTACTTAAGTAGTTTAGCTTAGTAAGATTCGCGTTCTTCCATCCAAGCCGAGGTTCGACCACTTTGGCACCCTAGAGCTTGTTGCCAAGCGGCTGACGGCGCTCGCCACATTAGTCCGATGAAGCTGTAAAGGCCCATCGTGCCAATCGGGTATAGTCAAAGGAATGTCAAATATACGAAGATGATTTATAAGTAACGCTCCTGATACACACAAGAAGGACTTAAAAGTAACATTTAAATGTGAAAAGCGACCACAACTCATAGTTTGACCTTTTGCTAATATTTTTGTACAATCGCTAACTTTTTTTTATAGTAGGCTCTCCGCAGTAGGTTGCACGATTCCGTAATGTATCAAACTAACAAAAAGTCACTATATGTGTGGTTGTTGCGATCCAATCATATACTAATCCTTACCATACCATTTATTACTACTTCGGGGCCTAATGGTACTCGCGTCTGCAGGAAGTGTACCTCTCATTCCCCTGCACATGCTCCCCGGGTGCTGATAAAGAGTAACAAATTTTTGTCCGCTGCACTGTTCCATATAAATTGAACCACTCAACGACAAGTTGAGTAATTAATCGACGATAATAAAAGATGGATACTCTATTTAGCCATACGATTAAATAATATTATTAGATATATACCTGTTGATTACGGAAAGCTTCATACTTAAGTATACCATCACAACAAGTGTGTTACTTAGTGTACTGTGGCTGCAATTCAATTACACTCAATTAGGTATTCAGGCCACATTTTTTTAATTTCTAAAATAAACCGACAAATCAAAACAACTTCTATATAAATACTTCTCTCGATTGTTAACTTTTGTACAAACACCGGAAACTGATAAGGGATACGAAGATAACACAAAAAATAACTTAATCTTTGACGTGTTGTTATAAATATTATTGTTCAACTTAAAGATACTGGAGATTATGGTAAGCGTGAGTGCTCCGTCTTCGATAGTCGAATCTAACAGGTTCGTGTTTAAAATAGACTACAAATGAAATAGATTCAGCATGAATTGGTCGGCTCGCCCGGGGTACTACCACCCGACCCACAGAAACACCCACGTGAAGTAGGGTGCTTGCTTGCTTTTTTTTTTTTTTTTTTCGAACTGACTACGCTATTGACCAAGCAAGGTCTTAACAGCTTCACCGGACTACGAAATGCTTGCTTGCATTGTTGCGTTTCGTTAGGTTAGTAAGAGCGCCGGAGGACCACTTCCCGTCTCCCCCTCCCCCTTTCCCATACACAGGCTAGCAACGCACTTGGTATGGTGTTGGTTGGATTTGCTAGTGTCTATGGACGGTGGTGATCACAGGTGAACCACCTGTTCGTTTGCCCCTATTATATAAAAAAAGAGATAAGTCAGTCCTTATAAAGTTGCGTATTTTTTTATTATGATATCTATACTAATATTATAAAGAGGTAAAGTTTGTGAGTTTGTGACGTTGTAGGGGGTAATCTCAGGAACTACTGGCCCGATTTGAAAAATTATTACAGTGTTATGTAGCTCATTTATCGGGAAGGTTATCGGCTACATATCATTACGCTAAAACCAATAGCAGCGGAGCACCAATGAAGAATGTTTCAAAATCGGGGTTCTTTTTTCTCTTGAGAGCTTCCGCAGCGTGTTAGTGTTAAGCCCAAAGTAACTATTCCACGCGACCGAAGTCGCGGACAGAGGCTAGTATTATATAAGCTGCCGACCGTGATATGCACGGGGTGCGGGTGTAACGAAGAAAATGGGATCAAATCTTCCATTTTCATTACGACCATGTAGTAAGTCCAAAAATTTGATCATGTGGATGAATAGCGCTCAAAGCGTAAATGGCTGCCCATTCGGCACCTTCGAAATAGCCACAACCTATCTCTCCTGTATAACGTTCTTCATAATCGCAATTGTCCTCTCTACCTAAAAAAATAAAATCGAGATGTTAGCTTCGAGAAATCTTTTACTAGGCCGCCTATGCCCACAAAATCTACTGAAATTTCCCATATATCACACTCCATTTTATAACAAATCATTTGCGGTCCGAGCTGTATGACTATGGAACTCACTTCCTTCTAATATTAGGCAAGCAAGATCTGTTACAATGTTTAAAAAAATTGTTCAGCGATATTACCTCTCGTTGGCCTGATGTATGCTGCTTTACTGAGTTATTTATTTCTAATCTTATCAGTCCTTTTTGTATTTTTTTCTATTGTCACTGAGTATTTTGAAAATTAAATCTCTCCTAAGGTTTGCCTGTAAAAGATCGCTCTAAGCGATAAGGCAGTACTGTCTACGTGTACTGTATATCGCTCTTAAATTTTTGTATATTTTTAAAATGTTCAATAAAGAGTTTTTATTATAAAATACAGTGACAACTGAACATCAATCTGACAGTTCTGTCAATATTTTTGAAGATCTCTCCGATGCCTTCTATGCACTAACTCACTCACTTTTTATACTAAGATTTATTAACACAAAATTTTCCACTCTTTTATACGATATTTTAAACATTTATTTTCAGACAAACCTTGTCCTGGCAAGTATAAATATAACCAAAAAAAAAATAGCCAAACAGGTGTAATCGTTCTGAAGTTATGTGCTGGCATACATTTAGCAATTGATTTTTATTTAGGTTTATAGATTTTTGTGTGTACACTCGGAGGAATTGAAACTTCTTTGCCTTTTATGTATTACTAGCTTACTTCCGCGACTTCGTCTGCGTCGCTTATTATCTCAATTGTTTTGTTATATCACAAAAACATTAATCAGCCAGCGCTTTCGACGAAAACTCTCAGGCGGCTTCACTTTTTTCGACACTTTCAACATCTATCCTCATATCTCAACCAATTTACAAAAAATCTTGACACAATATATTCCTAAACTCTCCTCGTGAACCACTCTATCTATTAATGAAAACCCGCTCAGTAATTTTTGAGTTTATCGCGAACAGACAGACAGACGCGGCGGAGGACTTTGTTTTATAATATGTTAGTGATATTATATACATATGAGGATGCTTATAAACTGTATTCTGTACAAAGGCCCGTAGTATAATTACTTAACTATACATTTACTCATTTTGGTATACTAAAAGACCCAGACAGACACATACATATTTACACATACACACAAATACATACGTTTAACGCGTAACGTAAGAAAATAATAAATAAATAATCAAAAATATCGAAATCAATCATTTTAGAATAATGCACGCATAACGACAATACCTTTATCATTCTATTTATATATTTTTTTTTATTTACACATGTCTTATAATCTACTAGCCCCTGCCCGCGACTTCGTCCGCGTAGTAATAGTTACTACTCTGGGCTAAAGCTGACACACAGCAAAAGCTCTCAAAAAAAAACATCTTTCATCTGTGCTCCGCTCCTATTAGCCTTAGCGTGATGATATATAGCCTATAACCATTCTCGATGAATAAGCTATATAACACTGAAAGAATTATTCAAATCCGACCTGTAGTTCTCGACATTACCCCTTACAACGCCACAACGTCACAACGTCACAAACTCAAAAACTTTACCTCTTTATAATATTAGTATAGATAGATGTCTAACACACGATATTCCCAAGAAATGGTATACAGTTTTTTAAATTATATTAAATAGCTATAAACTGTATTCACCACTTAAAATCGCCACCCGATTGCACATAAAAACGATATAAATATACAATGTAGCCGTATCTAATAATATAACTTAGATCTAACTTTATCCTTCGAATGAATTACTTTGGAATGACTAAGCGCGGTCATCGGCCGGCGCGACGTGGTAACTTCGTTCACTTTTTTGCCCAACACTGTTTAAGTCATTAAACTTATGTAAATTGTAATTGATGCGTTTGAGGGTAGAAGCCACTAGAACAGCGAATATACGGTGTCGGAGACGATCTGACGGGGTCAGCTGATTAGAAACGCAACTACGTACGGGCCATGTGATACTAAAATAAACACAACTTGGGCTATGATAACTAGATAGAAGATTTTAAGACAAGATAATTAAACAAAGGACTGCCAATCATGCTCACCATAATAAGGTTTGTTTTGTGCAGGAATCGAATCAAATAGGATTATTTTACGAAACCCTTTAGCTAACTAGTATTTTCTTTGCAACTGCCTTTTTCTCGCGTATTCGTCCCCCTATTCTTTGGTAAATTTAGAATAAAAATTAGCCTATAACCATTCTACAAGTCTTAAGCTATCTATCATTGTAATGGCTTCAAAGGATTAGTCGTAAATGGTAATGAACAGAGAGATAGGATTTTGTATTTATAATGGCTTTGGCTTAATCCAAAAACCGAAGGTTTTAGGATTAACGAAAATGTAATACGTTGGGAGAGTGTTTTACAACATAAAATTATCGAGGTAAAATCCTTGGCAACCTCAACATTTTAACCGATATTTTATCAGGTTTATTTCTCAATCCTTAATCAAGAATGTACGATAATAAAATAGTTTATTTGTTCCACCTTAAGATAAGCCTTCGATTACACGAAAACTAAACCTATCAAATTAACGGTGCCTTACAAAATACTTTTAGATTATTAAAATACCGTGTTCTCACAGGAAATTTTACCAAAAATAAAACATAATAAAAAACAGCCCTCGTTAAATACATAAAACAAATGATTTAATTGCAAATGCCTTTCACTTTTTATGTGAGAGTAAGCGATTCGACGTTCCCACATCTAGATTGCGTTTTCGGATGTTCTTAGATAGAAAGCTTTCAAAGTCGACATTCAGACTGAAATTTACTATTACATTCATTATTACAAATCTTACACCGAGATCTACATATATAAATAAAAGTGAAGCGTTTGTTTGTTTGCGCTAATATCCGAAACGAGTCAACTTGATTGCACAAGCCTTTTTCTGACAGGGAATTTTACGATGTATTATTTCGAAAATTTGTATCATTGGTAATGTTTATAGGGGTTATTTACTAAAAGTGTTTTATAGGTTACACTTTGGAGAATGTGCACAGGAATTACATAACATTCCACCGTCCCCATTCCATCAGAGGATGACTAGACGCCGTGAGGGTTTCCACCGTTACGTAGTTGGTATTCCCGTGATTCGTACGAAGCGATTTGCTCCCACATTTATTATACGTATAGCTAAGGAGTGGAATTCACTCCCGGCGTTTGTCTTCCCGTCATCCTATAACTTGGGAGTAGTCAAGAGAACGGTAAACAGGCATTTAGCGGGTAAGCCATCTGATCTAAGCCATCACCTGCCATCAGATGAGATCCTGGTTAAACGCGTGCCCGTACTACATAAAAAAAAAACAACCAAATGACGTTACATATACCAGAAAGAGTTATCTAGATGAAGGAGATATTGATCCAATGTAGTCGTGTAGAATTCACATATATTTAACCCTATTTAACCATCTAAATATAAATAGTGAAACAATCACCTGATAATAATAATGGAACCTTGAAGAAATTTGTACGCTCAAAATTGTTCTCCAAGACCTCATTCACATCCGGCCTTCCTTTCCCAATCGTATCCAACTGTTATTCAAGGATTGTTACTCCGTTTGAATAGATAATAACGTTCAGTTTTAAAACGATTTCTTGTGCCTTATATTACGCGATTTTCACGGCCTGAGATGAAACGATCCGTCTTAAAAGCAACCTCCGTTGACCCTACGAAGTTTCTTTAAAAACACGTCCGGGAAACAAAAACTGCTGGTCACATCCTCGCATTCAACGACGTCGTCTCTGGTCAATGTTGTGCTTTTAACACAAAAAAAAGTAGTCATAAAACTAATATAGCCTAACGCATAAAATTTACATCATTAAATAATTTTAATTGAAGGAAATTATAGATTTTTTTTTAATTTTGCCCTCATGAATCACTAGTCTCTGAAAACAAAGGACCCTTAGGACTTGAATGCAAATTAAAAGAAATACTTGTAGCCTGTTGATTGGTTAATTTAATTACCTTGACGGTATAGAGGGCCAATTATAGTGTGTTTAGACACCGCATCGATCTACATATCTTTGAATTCTATATTGGGTCTCAGAGCTGGATGATTATGATAAATCCATAGCATGGTAGATTTGTATAACATTCGTTTGTCTGTCTATCACGCTCAAGTACAAGATCTATTACTAAATATCAGTAGATGTTAGGGTGTCCGTTATTTACCAAGTTAATTTTTACTAAGGTAGTTTATCGTCTAAAAAATGTCAGACCAAAAAGCCCTTAATATTCATAATAAACATCATCCTCAAGACTATACATAAACCTATTTAAATTACATGAGATTTTGTAACTTCTTACAATTAATTTTCTTTTTTTTTCGACGAAATGACTTACAGTAATGAGACAAATATTTTTATAAGAAATTGAATGCCCTACAAAAAGCTCTCTTATAGTTTTTCAATTAATGCATTCTTTCAAAAGTTAATGAGGTGAGAATTGAACTCGTGTAAATTTTCAGTTTTTTTTTACTTTTCCAGGAAAATTATTATTATTTTGTTGAAATTTATTAGTTAATTTCTAAAAATCTAATTGTTTGAATTTTTTTTAGACGATAAACTAAAAGTTTAGGTTGCGTCACATAAAAAAAATCAACTTAGAAAATAACGGACGCTCTAATAGACATGTTTCTGCAGAAGTTCTAAGAACCATCCCTCAAATAACTTCGCGTGTTACCATTTTAGGATAGTATCGTAGGATTGTGACCAAGCGAGCTATGATGGTCTGTGGTACTGTCATATATCTATCATATTATTTATAGATATTTTTGTTTGAAGTAACAAACTATAGTAGAATATTAATATTTTATATTACAACTAGTGTCCCGCCCCGGCTTCGTACTCGCATTGTATTTATTAATGTGACGTAATGAGTGTTGCACGATTTTGATATGATGTCCTCTTTAATGAAAGTACCTGTAAATCTAAATAAAAATCGCATCAAAATCCATTGCATACTTTAATAAATTACAAGATTTTTTTTTAACAAATGCGGATAGCCACTTTGTTTTATACTTAATTATAAAAGTATTCATTGATAGTACGTTAAACCTGTTAATATAATGAAAATATTGTATAAAAATATACTGAACGAACACTTTCTTTTAGTGCCACTTACCGTGTCTAATTTAGAAAGTTAAGCGACGCCTGCCGAGTCAAGGGCTCTGTGACATTGAACTGAATCGACGTAACGATTGACAACAAACTTCAAAGACAATCCATTCTAACAATTGGGTAATGGAAAAACCTTTACTTAGATCTGTTTGAACAAATCTGTAGTTTTTGTTGTAGCAGAATTAAATGACGGTGTATTTTAAATACAGCCACTGAGTCACTGAGCCTCTGTGTAATCTGTTGGTAGTCGTTGGTACCCAGCATGACATGTCGCCCTGTAAGGCTCTCGCAGATTATCTGGATTAGCTAGTCCCTAAACGCGAGAAATTAAAAAAACAGTCACTATGACGGGTTTATTGGTCGCAATCCATACAGATACAATTATCATGTCCTACTTTTTTCTTTTTTTTTATATCATAGGATGCAAACAAACAGTCGGGTTACCTGATGTTAAGTGCTCACCACCGTCCATAGACACTTGCAACATCAGGAGAGACGCAAGTGCGTTGCCAGCCTGTGTTTGGGGGAAGGGGGGAGGGATGAGGAAGGGGGAAAGGGAAGTGGGCCTGCGGTGCGCTCACTGACCGAACGAAACGCAACAATGCAAGCACTGTTACTTCACGTCGGTTTTCTGTGAGAGGGTGGTAGTACCCCGGACAAGCCAACCCATTCATGCTGAAACCAGCAATAGCTTCAGCGTGGCTCTACCACCTACAAAACATACCTACTAGTTGAGTACATGTTGATTTTTCTCTCGCTTAATTTTATCGAAGGTTTATTCAAAAAGAACACTCCACCCTCATCCGTACAACATACAACAATCAAATAAACATGTTACAAAAGAAAAGAATAGCAAAAAAATAATAAATAACAAAAGCTTCCAATCACTTTCTTGCCCTTATACCGACGTCCACCAAATTATGGATTAATTTGACTTTTTCCGATACTGAGCGAGACAATATTTCCTTACAGACGCCTGTATTAAAATTCTCCTTAAATATCTGTATTAGTTTTATTTTCAAAATGGTATACTATCACATGCTATAGTGGCAATATCCAGACACACCTATACCTCTGTCTACTATACCGACGTGACTGACGACGCAATTGGTAGGTTCATCCATCGGGCCGTGGACGACCTGGCGCGGGAGATTGTGGATTACAATTTTAAAAAAATGGCAACAAAAGATAAGAAGGAAGCCGCCATAAAGCAGATAATCTCAATGAAAAATATGCAATATAATGTAATGTAAACTAACGCAAAGTAGCAAACGTATAATATTAATAGTTTAGTATAATAATAACAATAGTTATTTTAAATATTTTTAAAAAAGGTGCGAACAAAATGTACCTTACAAAAAAAAAATGGTTTACTAGAATAGCTTTTGCTTGCGGCTATGCTCGCGTTATTGTAAATTCGACCTCGGAAACAGTACATTTTTTCTGGATGTTTATGGCAAATTTCACAATATTAGGTTGAGTAGTTACGGCGTCAAAGCGTAGCAAGCAAGCAAACACACAAACACACTTATAATCTTATTTATAATATTAGTTAGAAAGTGAGGATAACCGTTTTACAGAACACAGATCTGAAATTTGACATTTTTTTTTTTTTTATCTCTCTGTATGTTTGTTTGTCTGTATGCATGTTTGCATTTAACTTAGAAACAGCTTCAAAGGTTTTTCTAAAATCTTATAAAAGTAAATTATATCCTATTCCTCAATTAATAAAGTACCAAAAATATTTTGAGAAATCTTTAACAAAATGTATTTGTTATCAACCGTTACTAATATAATCTATACTAATATTATAAAGAGGTAAAGTTCGTGAATTTGTGACGTTGTAGGGGGTAATCTCTGGATCTACTTAACCGATTTTAAAAGTTCTTTTACCAATAGAAAGTCACGTAATTTGTGAGTGTTATAGGCTATATATTAATACTTTGTTAATTTATTGTTAATTGATTTTTTTGTGGTAGTCGGATTCGCAAATTAAGTCGAAGAACAAACGGTCGAACGAAAACGTTTCTTATGAACGCAGCCTTTACGATGGCAGATATATGATTGAATTCTTGAGAAAATTTGTAGAGATTGATAATGCCTACAAAAAAGTCAGCGGCAGCATACGTCTAACTTTTATATTTAAGTCACAAAAAGTAGTTTTTATATTAAAAAAATAATTTAAGTCGTTAAGTGAAGATTATTGATCCTATTATCACACTCATAATTTCATGACAAGTGTAAATGTTTACCGCCCAACGAAGTGGGCAGGGGTCAGCTAATTTTGTATACAGAGGTCTATTTAACATTGCAAAATTGATCTATACATATAATAAAAATGTAAATCTATTGTGTCCGTAGATTTTAGATTTTTGTGAAAAAAAAATTGTTGCAGGTGTCTTGGAATAAGTAATAAAATACATGTATTACACACATCCATGTCTGTCTGTCTGTTTGTTTGTACAAACATCGCTGCTAAAGTACTACGTTCACGATAAAACATCACCAAAAAACTCATAAAGTATATCCTCGAGTAACATTCAGTCTTGGTTTCATTAACAGCAGTCCACTCTATCAAAAGTTATTGTAATTTTAATGACGACGCGACTTAAGTACGAGAGATAAATAGATAAGTAAATGGATTTAATGCATTCAGATGATTTTATTAGTCACTGTTTTTTAAATTACGTTCCACGCGGATGGAGTCGCGGGCACAGCTGGTATCTTATAAAATGATCAATAATACTTCTAAATGAGATGGGTAACAATACAATTACGCGATTAATTATTGCAAAATCCCAGTGTTCTCAAAAATCTCATCTGAGGGACGGCACAAGCTTATCACTATACGTCACAGCCAAAATGCTCAGAGACATTGGTATTGGTAACTTAAAATACTGAGAAATATAGAAATTAGGGTTTTCCCACCAAATGCTAGTCCAACAAGAACATGTCTAGAACTTCCTTGAATTTTTTCCTTGACCGTCAACTGATTAGACTGCTAATTCAAATCAAATCAAAGATACTTTATTTAATTTAGGCCCTGAGAAGACGCTTATGAATGTCAAAGCTACCACCGGTTCGGACAAACAACCCAGTCATCAAGAAGAACCGGCAAAGACTTGATCTTGTTTGTCTTTTTATTATATATATTTTTACAAACATAAACATAGATAGTTACAATTACAAACATTGATTTTTCGGATCGATTTAAAAATTGATTTTACTTGCGAAAATTCGCCATCCCTAGTAGTTACATTCGTTTTTGGTGGATGCACAGATATTGGTGTTATTTTCATACGACACCAACGTTCACATATTGATTCACCCTATAATAGCATTTAGACATTAAAACCCGCTAGGCATGGTGCTTGAGCTCACTATCATAATTACTTTTTCTATCTTATCACTAATTCAGTTTTAATTGAAACATATACCTATAAAATACTTCACCAAGACACTATAGACCGGCGTTTTCTTGGTACTTTAGAAGGGCATTTGTAAATTAAATCTAGAATACAGACACGAATATTCTTAAATATCATATTCGTAATAAATATGTTTTATAATAAACGAAGGAGCATGTCATCCTTCGTATGTATTAAATGTAAAGTCTTAGTCAAATCTTTATGGCCGCTCTGAATATAACCTAAGTTCGGGCTTGCCTATTATAGTAAGAGTAATACAAAACAAAGTTAAAATAATATTATAGGATTCTAAAATTGCTATTTATTTATCCTTAAGTTATCGCAAAGTTATACATATAATATAATACATATTTGTACCCAAATTTGTCTTCTGCGCCTATACTATATTCAGAGCGATCAAAAAGACTGACATGGAGTGTATTGATATGACGTCATCAGTGCCTGAACGCTTTAAATCCATTTCTGGTGCTACATATTTACAGTTCATCAAATAAATACAAGCTAAGCTTAGGTATTCATACAAACAACTTTTGATGTCAAACATCTATAGTTGCGAGTCAGACCGACTGTCAGAGTGGCGACGCATCGCCACGCTATATGATTTTGAATTTTTATATCCAATGAATTTGTTAAACAGTCATCTTTTTCTTGAAAAAATCTTAATATTTTATTTTTGATTACTTATGTCATATTTATTTCCTGTCGTCAACTATTCTTTCATGCATATTATCTGTGCAAAATAATTTATATGTTTCACATCTGCTACTCCTAATTTTAAATCTGTGGCATCTCCAATTGAAATGATATGCAGTAAAAGCATTTTGATGTGGAAGTTTTTGGCGGGATTTTGGTCTGTCATGTTGTGGATTTTATATTTTATTCATAATCTTGTGTTACTTGACTCTATATTGTGTAAAATTGGTGGTGTTTTCTCTAATATAGTTTGTTTATTGTGCATAAGTGAAGTGAATGGAAAATAATACCACGGACCATTAATTCTGAGATGCCACAAAAACTCCATGGAAAGTTCTAACAAGATGGCCACCATCTTGTTAGTTCATTGAAATTATATCAATAAACTTGTAATATCGATAATCACTTGCCAATGGTAGTAATTGTCTACTAGAAGACTGGTTGCCAAAAATGGAATGGAAGAAGAACTTGTAATACTATTAACTACTCGACAATGGCAGTAATAATCTAAAAGATTGGTTGCCAAAAATAAAGTTAAAAATTTGGATGTGCTTTTACTGCCCAATGTAAATAAATAATAGGTAATGAATACTACATTTGTAAAAGCAGCATCGGAAATAACCTATATTATTTTAATAAAATGTAAATTATAAATGATTATCTCGTGTTACCCTCAGGAGATACCGAAATCAGAACCGGAAAATTTTGAAAAACAAAAATCTATACCATTCAGCAAAAGTAGCAATTTTTCGACAAATTCTTCAAAACAATACGCTTCATCACAAAGCCCATTGTTGAATTCGCAAAATATAACAATAAGGTATGACGTATATACACTTAATTTCCCGTAATTGTTCTGTATTGCTTTGATTGCGTTTTGTGACATTATTGTAGATAGTAGAGAGCATTGTGTCTACTTAGGAACTAATTAGGACGAACCAACATAATAATTTAACTAATCTATCAATAAAAATACTATTTAAATCACATATATAGGAACACTTGTATACATAACACTTAACACTTATAACAGAAGAAGTTAGAAAATAAAACCAGTGACAGAGAAGTTAAGGAGTAATAGGCTAACATGGTACAGACATGTCCTGGGAAGACATGAAATCCATGTAACTAGAAAAGTTTTGAGTATGAAGATGGACGGATATAGGAGTAGAGAAAGACCGAAAAAGGTATGGATGGATTGTGTAAAAAACGATATGTGTATAAAAGGTGTGAATACTGAGATGACCATACGGCCATACCAGATTAAGCCCCCTTCGGCAGCGGCTCAAACCTAGGTCCGATCCCTCGGCGGGGAGCCCTTGAGTACGCTGCTCGCGCGATACAGTGACACAAAATTTTACATCACTGCTACAACACTACACATGTCACCTCCACACACGTGCACGCCCACACGCTTACACATGAAAGTGGAAGGGTTTTATTTTTTTTCCCTTATAAAACTGAAATAGTTTAGAAAATTATCCGATACGAAATATATTAATATTATAAATAATATTTACTATAAGCTCATAGTGCCGTCACTTTGTCGTGCTACAATAAAAAACAGGTTCCAATTAAAACAGTGCCTCGTTATCAATGATTAAAATATCTTCAATCTCTCATACGTCTCGTGGCGCGGCAGTGAAACACGTTTTTCAGTCGATAAATCAGTCCGCAACGCTTTCTGACCAACGTATTAAATATAAATCAAGGTAGAACGTTTTCTAAGCGTCAGCACACATGGCGACAGCGACGCGTTTGTAAACTTCAACATATTCTTTAATTAGCTGAAAGAAAATTTCACTTTTCTACACGTACATCGTGTGAGGGATTGCGACATCTCATATGATTCGTTTCGCGATATGTTTTTTCTAGTATCGTATAATATATGACGAGAATAACATTGTATAGTATACTACCTTTTGTCCGCAGCTTCACTCGTGTTAATAAAGATTTAACGTATGCCGTATGAGCAGTACTTTTTTTAGATTAAAGTTACCTATGTCCTTTCCGTGATAACATTTATGTCAAATTTCAAGATGATTGGTTCAGTATTAGAGGCGTGAAAGCGTAAGAATTAAAATCGCATTCACATACAAAACGTAACTAACTTGGTAACATTATGAATGTGAATGTCAGTTTGTTTGTTACGTTTTCATATTTTAACTACTCAACCGATCTTCATGAAATTGTATAGACGTGTTATCAAGGGACCAAAAGAGGCATAGAGTATCTTTCATCGAGAAAAAATAGATGAAATATAGATTAGTGCGAGCAAAGTTGCGGGCTAAAGCTAGTTTATAATAATAGTTAGCATTAGGATACAAAATGAGCCCAACAAGTTGACTCCTCAAACGCCGGACGATTATAACCGTTCGCATTGACCTAGCGCGGCGGCTCGTCGGCCGCGTGGTTCACGAGCGTCGCGTGCGCTATGGTAATCACAAATCTCCTCATTTTTGCCCCTAATCACTTTCCGTGTTTTCGCAGTCCGGTGAAGCTGTTAAGACCTTGCTAGGTCAATAACGTAGTCAGTTCGAGAAAAAAAAAACATTTTCCGTGTAAAAACGGAAATAATTTGCCATAATCGTTTAATAATTATCGTTTTATTAACCGATTTTATTATTTCAATGTTGTTTATTTTTATTCTTTCTGACGTTATACTAATATTTGTAGAGACCTAAGTAATATTTCAGTTAGAGTTTTTAATTTTAAGAATATCTGTAACTTCTATTGAACACTCTATTTTAGTGTCAGTTGTACAAATAAATAAAAGTGAAGTGTAGGCGTGTAATGTCAAAACAACATTTTTTTACTGAATGGCTTTGAAAGTACTTATACACAATTTACAAAAAAAAATACAATTTTTTTAAATTTTTGTTCGTCTGTCTCTTTGCTCTGGTTGATCTTCGAAACGGTTGGACCGATTTTAACGAGACCTTCACTGGCAGATAGCCAATATTATAAGGAGTAACTTTTATGTTATAAAAAAGGGTTCCATACAGATATAATAAACTAAAAACGTTATGTCCAGAACCGCGCACTCTTAGAAAGAACAAATATTTTGTTGATAAACTTCACAGGGATGAAGTCGCGAGTTCAAGCATATCACTTATCAATTACTACCCGTAGGCACATTTTAGCGATTTGGCTATTTTTTTTCTATGTTATTACTAGTAATATTATTATATGCCCTTTTCAGATCCTAGGACACCTCTGCACCAAATATAATCGTATTCGGCATACCTTTCGCTTATTTTTGAACTGGATTAATTTACATTAGCTTAGTTGCCAGAGACGAAATACACGTTTGTATTCGTGACGCTCACATGCTGGTACACATGTGTGTCGCAGAAATTCTTATATGTATGAACAACTAAGTAGCTTGGTTTAGCTTAGGCAGATTCACGAAGTTCCATGCAAGGCAACAGCCCAAGCCGAGGTTCGGTCACGCTGAAACCCTTGAGCTTGTTGCCACGCGGCGAAGTGCCCTAAGCACTCGCCTTAATCCGGTGAAGCAGTGAAGGCCAGTCAGTTCGAAAAAAAAAGTATTCAGTATAGAGATTTGATCATGGAAATGCAACAGATATTTCGAGTTACTTTAGCTATATAGAAGTTTTAAACGAATCACTTCGAGTTTAGTTTAGAACGTTATCCCTTCCCGGGACTAGCGCTTTCTATATCGCTAACTCTTCTGCTTTAAACCGATAAACATACTGTTTAGAAGTTTGTCTAGCAATAGAAACAATACAAGGATCATCTATAGAATGAACACATACAAATCTTTTTAGGTGTAATGTAACAGTTTACGCGTCATTATAATGCGGTAAGAATGATGTTCTGCGAACACGAACATCTCCATTAGGATTCTACTACGAAAGTTATTGAAAAATATAGTGCTGAGGGAGAGAGACGAACTTCTTAGCCTTCTATGGATTTACCGTGCGGGTGTCGGGTCCATCGTGTGGCAGAGGGAGAAACTCAGAGCAGTTCCCAGGACTTGCGGCCCAGGTGTAGGTTTAAGGATAAATATAAAAAAATAGTGTAAGTAAAAATAGTGTAGTTGTGTAAATAGTTACAAGTTCTTGAAGCGTTAACGTTATCCGCAAAATTATTATAGATTAATAAGTATTATTAATTGTGAAATACATACACATTCCGTTTTCAACTGCCGCCAAGACGTGAGGCTGCTGCTACGTCGAAGATGTACCCGATTCAACGACATTGTGTAGTTATCCTAAAACAAATAAATAATTAACTCATTCTATACCATTTACTAACAAAAAGTTTGTACCATACGCCACCGATTTTTATGGTGAATTACAGCTGGAAATATATCACTGAATCTGTGATAAGACATACTATCTTCGTTACGATGTTACTAGATGAAACATATAACATATATTGTACAGTGGAATAAAAAACGGCAACATGTTTGTGAACGCAATAATAAAAACGCATCTTTAGCATCAGGTATACCAAAGCAAGTTGTAGGCACATAGATCAAACAAGTCAAAACGAACAAGTGCTGGCACGGAATGAGTTAAGTGTTTCTATCGGAATAAAGACACCAAAATAGAAAATCGACACAAAAATATATAATTTTTGTATTTGCAAATATTTTTCACACAAATTATATTCAGTAAAAAAAATTATTACGTTATAGCTTGAAATTCGATAAATATCTTCTTCGTTAGATCCAATATTTAGGAAGAGCGAAAAAAGTTACTTATCTTAATATATATATTTCTTGTGTGCGTGTGTATGTGACTGAACTCCTCCTAAACGACTGGACCGATTTTGATGAAATTTTTTGTGTGTGTTCGTGGAGATTCGAGAATGGTTTAGATTCACAATTGGACCCGGCAGGTGGCGCTGCGATCGACTTTTAGGATTTTTTTTGTTTTCAAGGCAGGATAACGTCCGCCCGGTCCGCTAGTAAGTACTAAAAACGCTCAAAGATTCTTAATTAAAATTACACATAACATACATTCGAGGTCCTTCTCAAATATCATATTTCAATGAGGCAGTCATAATTCCAGAGAGCATGAACAAAATGCCATTGGCAGATATATTTGAACACATTCTCGGTATATCACGACAAACCTATTATTCAATACCCAAACACAAGTAACATAATTATGTATTTCATAAAAACAAAGCGATAACAGAAATGGTTATACATCGCTTCAAAATTATAAATTTAGATTATGTATTAGGAGCTCTGGGAAGTTAACCCAGAGAAATTTCACAATTTGTAAAAGGTATGTCCATCGATTGCCCATTTCTGGATGCAAATTGTCGATATCTCAATTTTTTTTTCCACCCCCATTCACACCCCTTGGGAGTTAACTTATCTTTTACTTACTTACTTTCATGGTCACGCTTTTTTATACGCAATAGATATTTATAGACAAATATTATATAACTATGTTTATAGAGGTGAGCAAAAAAATTTAAATGATGGGCAAAAATGGGTAATCTATGGGCATACTCTGTACGGATTTTCAAATTCTTACGCGGTAAATTGGGACCAACTTCCCAGTGCTTGTATTAGCTATAATATAAAGTATAACTTAGTCCTTTCTCTTTGGACTTATTTGTAGGAAAATTTTAGCAGTACTGTTACTGCTTTGCTAAATCTTGGTTATCACCGATAGATAATCTGAATTTGTTATTTTGAAGATTATATTTAGCTATTGCTATTGTGGCACGCGTAATTAGAGAGCCGAGGCAAGTAAACAGTAAGCACGCTATATTAATTCGATTATGTTTATTCGTGCGTTCATTATTAATTAATTGTAAGCAAATATATACACTGACTGCCTGATTAATTATGGCCGAATACATTTTATATTGTCAAGGTTGTTGTATAATAAAGGGGTAAGCATCAAGGGCATAGTGACCATCGTATCATTCGTATAAATCTATACTAATCTATACTAATATATAAAGCTGAAGAGTTTGTTTGTTTGTTTGTTTGTTTGGTTGAACGCTAGGATCTCAGGAACTACTAGTCCGATTTGAGAAAATTCTTCGGTTTTAGATAGCTCATTTATCGAGGAAGGCTTTATATATCATCACGCTAAGACAAATATAAGCAGAGCACCAATGAAAAATGTTTCAAAATCGGGCACTTTTTTCCTTTCGAGAGATTTCGTTAGCGTTAGTTATTATATACGTTGCCATGGTAACGTGGTAAGTTTCTATCGCAAACGTTTTCAAAGTTTATTTTGTTTTCCTATTCAAAAAGTTTATACTATTTTTATTTCCAATTTTTTATTTGTTCTCTATTACGTATTATAAAAATAAAGTTTGTGTATATACAATTAAAATAACAACTTTTTGATGAATAGATATGGCTACAAATGACCAAAAAAAATTTTTTTTATACTTTGTCTATATTTTGTCTGTTTGTTTGTTTGTTTGTAATCTCCAAAACGGCTGAACCTATTTTAACGGGAATTTTACTTTTTACTGCCAGATAGCCGAAATTATAGCGGTTGACATATTCTATTTTATTTGTCCGCGGCTTCGTCCGCATTGCTATTTCCAAAATGGTTAGTTTCACGGGGTGTTCACTGTTAGATAGCAGACCTCATAAAAAGTAATTTAGGTTTTTTATTCGCCTCCGGCCACAGTGGATTATCCGTAATGCTTGAACTGATTTCCACGGGACTTTCACTGGCAGATAACTCACCTTATAAGAAGTAACTTAGACTATTTTATTTTGTTTCTCAAGACTTCGTCCGCAATATCCTACTATCTCTTAATTGGTTGGACCGACTTTCACGGGACTTTTACGGGCAGATAACTAGCGGGCTCGGAAGACGTTGTCCCGCCCCGATAATAAAATGAAAACCTTGACAAATTATACCTAAACCTTCCCCATGAATCATTATTCTATCTACTGGTGAAAACGGCATGAAAATAGTAGTTTTTGACTTTCTTTTTAATCGACTTTGAAAAAGGACGAGGCTACTATGTTCGGTTGTATGTATTTTTTTTACGTATGTTAATCGATATTTTCGTCAATTCTGAACCGATTTTAATGATTCTTTTTTTATTTGAATTGGTACACTATGTAGTGATTAACTGATACCTGTGCATTCCTCCGTGTGACATTGATCAAAAATATCTTACAACCGCGTGAGACGTGTGCCTTACTGGACTCCAAGAATAAATATACATAATTGAAAGTCATATATTTGTATGTAATATTAATTATATCATCTTTTTGGTCAATTTGGTGGCCATATTGTTTTAGTTACTGCGTTTGCGTCTACATAACTCAGTGATTATAGCAATGTACAAAAATAACTTAAGTATATCGGCAATACGGGCATACTATATCTATATAATAAAAGATTTAAGATATATTGTTCGATAATGTATAGCTTATAATTTTCATTACTTTCTTATATAGTGTTAGTGAGCACTGAGTTTGGTATATAATAGGTTGAAGTTCCAGTTATGTTGCTGATGATAAATCGTAATGTACACGTTACATGTTACAGTAGATGGCGTTCGTATCGTAGTTACAAATGTTTTTGAAAAAGCGTTTCTGTAATGTACACACCCACTCACAATTTTACATTTCTTAAATACACTTTTAAAAAGCGCGTGCGGAGCCGCGGGTAACGGCTAGTAATATTATAAAACTGAAGAGTTTGTTTGCTTGAACGTGCTAATCTCAGGAACTACTGGTCTCATTTGAAAAATTCTTCCAGTGTTAGATAGCTGATTTATCGAGGAAGGCTATAGGCTATATATTATTACGTTAAGACCAATACGACCGGAACACCAATGAAGAATGTTTCATAATCGGGGTTCTTTTTTCCTTTTACGAGCTTCCGCTGCGTGTTAGCGTCAGCCCAAAGTAACTACTCCACGCGGATGAAGTTTTATTTTGAACCCAGTACTTTAGTAGTGACGCGTGTTCATATAAACATACAGACAGACATTTCTAAAAATGATTGAAATGTATTTACACCTGTATTTACATTCTTGTTACATGTACAAATTATTACAAGCTCTTTATTAATAGGAACTAGTCGACTTCAAGTACAAATGATCAGTCTAATTATTGACATTCGACCATAATTAACCATAATAACTAGAGTTTCAATGTTGAGAAAAATAACTGAAATTTATAGAAAATATTTATTGATAACACGAAAATTCGTCAATAACTACTAAATAAATAAAATCGGTTCATAAACAGAGAAGGTAGGATGGTAGACCAAAGTAACTATTCCACGCGGACGAAGCCGCGGGCAGAAGCTAGTTTTATAATAAGAGAGACGTACTACTTAGCATACTATGGATTCACTGTGCGGTTACCGGGTCCATTGTTGTCCAACATAAGCTAAATTTTACTAACAAAAATGGATGTAATATTTGAATCGAATAAATTATCATCATATATTAATACGTGAAGCCAAAACTTTGTATCCCTTTTTAAGAAAAATTGCGTGAACGGATGAATGTGAAATTTGGCATAGTTAAAGTTTATATGGAGGAGAAGTGCAGAAAGCTATTTATTTTATATAAAATGCATTATAAGTACATTAAATTAATTAAAATATGCATTACTCACATTACTGCTCCAATTTTACACAACATATACACACATGTAAATAAAAAAGACATTTTGACATCCGTCAATAACGGACTTCAAAAAAGTAGTAATAATATTCGTCCAATACGACAGGCGAAGGAATTAATCCATACTGCCAAACTTCAAAAAAGGTTGCGAAGGAGGTTGCTATGCTCGACTGTATGTATTTTTTTTTACTCTTACATTCGAATTACCCTTTTTTATTCTACATTCAACAATGATAATATAACATATCTTATATATTAACACATGAAGCCAAAACTTTGTACCCCTTTTTAAGCGAATTGCGCGAACGGATGAACTTGAAATTTGGCATAGTTAAAGTTTATATGGCAGAGAAGCGCACAAAGCTATTTTCTTATATAAAATGCATTACAATCATATTAAATTAATTAAAATATACATTACTCACACTACTGCTTGAATTTTACACAACATATATGTAAATGAAAAAGACGTTTCGAACATCCTTCAACCTTCTTACGTTCCAATTACCTTTTAAATATTTTTAACATGACTGACGTTGCATGCCTTACAATATGCCCTTTGAAATGAACTGGTCAAATTATAGGTTAATTTTAGAATAATATAATATGTAAATTCATAATATGTATACATAATATTAATTGATAAATAATTTATCTTTAGTAAATTTATGGAACTACTGAAATAATTATTATTCTCTTTGGTTTTATTGAATGTCAAATTTAGCAATTATATTTAGTACAGTTAATGATGAATTATGAACAAAAATGAATTCATTTTGAAAAGTTAATGGTAATATTATAAACATCTTTGTTTTGGATTCATAATTTGATTCTATTGTTTATCCATTACTTTTCCAAATGATGATACTGGGCATATCACTATTCCTCATAATGTATAGACTTTATTTAATTCAATATCACCCAGAAATACCACGCGCCCATGATGTCGTGTAAAATTAATTGAAAATTGTGTCATGAGGGGATCCGATATTTTTTTTTTTATTTTCGTAAAGTTATGTTTACTCAGTATTTAAGAGCTTTACCACCTTATGTAACCGCCTGTTTTTTGTTTCAAATTTATAATTAATTTCAATTTTCATTTAGACATAGATTTTTTTTATGTTTATATAATTGAAAAAAAATAGCAAATAACTGAGTAGGCATGATGAAAGCCTTTGATTATAGAGGTTATAATACTCTTTGATAAAAGAACCCTAATAAAGTTCGAACTTAAAAAATTCAATGAACTATGGTCGAATGTCGACCACTGGGCGCCCACTAGTTATTATTATTGCGCGGCAGCGAGAGAAACTCCGAATAGTTCCCAAGACTTATGACAGGGGTGTAGGTTTAAAAGGCCCCTTTCCAAAATACATTAACACTCACCTTAACTACTCGTGTTTCTTTCCCCGCCTATCCAAATCTGGTACGAACCTGTTAATGCAGTTTTAGAGGCTCGTTCTAATCTAGAACTAACTGCAGTTCTGAAAAAACCGAGGTCTTTCAACAGGTTACAGAGAGATTTTGCTGGTATATCTCTCGCTCCCACTTCTATGGCATATAGATTAACTATATAACCGTTTTTAGTCAACTCGTTTACAAAGTCGTATTACCTATCCAGCTTCATCTTGTGATCTCTAGGATACAAAGATAAAGAAAACACGAAATTCAGTAACACGAATCAACCCCCAGAACAAAACCTCCAAAAAATAATGCAATGTACTATATGAATCCTATATAATCGAGAGTGATTAGGTGAGAGGTCGTAAAAAATTTGATAAATATCTAGGAACAAAAAAGATATTTATTAATTTTGTCGAATTTAAATTTTGGCCTAAATTCCCCAAATATATTATTAAGATATTCATCATGAGTACACAGATACAATTAATTCTTATGAACTTTTTTTTCAATTGCCAAACCATAGGTCAGCCTTATTTTGCTGGTTTTTATTTTCTACGACTCGTAACAAGAATAATAGTCATTTGTAGACGACAAAAATGTTTACTTAATATTTTATTATAATAGATTAATATGATAGTGCAATGATTACATAAGCTCTCATCATTACACTTTTAGATTTTGATGATAAGCAATTAAGTTACAAAACTGTACAAAAACATAAAAAGATTTATTCTAAAATGTTGCCGTGTAATAAAATGTATTGTCTAACATCTCAGTTTATAATGACGTTGTGTCATTCGATGTCATAGCACAACCTAATATGGTCATAGAGTCATATAGATGTGGTGCGCAGGCGCAGGCCGAGACGTTGCGCGCCGAATGCTAAATTCGTGAAAGTGTCGTGAAAGCGCGATCTTATTACGCGCGCGCGCATCATAACAGTCTATTCCGCTTGAGTCCGGGCATTTTTATACGATAACATGCATCTCAGATATAATAATATGAGTCTTAATAAATATACGTTTTTTGTTTCATGCTACTCCAATATCAGCTCGTATCGCCATGAAGTTTTTTTTAAAGTAACTATACGCTGTTGGCCTGATGTGCCTTTATAGCTTCACCGAGACTTTTTGGTGAGCGCTTAAAGCACTCAGCCGTATGGCAACCAGCTGAAGGACACCAAAGTAACCGAATATCCGTTTGGGTTGCTACCATGGATGCAACAACGCGAATGAGTTAATTAAGCTAGTTTGGCTATACATGTAAGCATTATTGAAAGTCACTTGCATACCTTTATATGACCCTCAACAACACGCATACGTATTTGGAATTTGGCTAAAAGTTACTAAAGAAAATTAAAAAAAAAACAAAATATAACTTTAATATTTTATATATATAAACAATAAACAACTATAAACAAAATTCACCACCAGACTACGGCAGCGCATCTGTGACTGCGAACCCTGTGATCTCTTTGAAGCATCGGAGAGGTACGAATCCTTCGCTACCATTATTTTATGAGGTGAAAAACATGACCAAGTTTTGTGTATAGCCGTAATAAATGCAGGTTTGGGAATACATAATCGTCGTGCGTTACGAGCTCTTGATCTAAGTGACAATGAACGCAACACGATATCTGGACCGGCGATTTTTACACGCATCAATGAAGTTTAGCAGACGCTAATTATGACACAAGTGTTGTAACGTTTGATTTACGATTTTATCGGCATAACTATTGTGGTTAGTTTTAGCTAGACAAGTTTTCAAATTTTTGTCATGCAGGTGTTAAAGTAGTCTGTGGAACTATCATATTGTACCAAACCCTATAACTTCCACAATATATTTATTGAGAAAGATTATATGCTGTTTAGCATCACGATACAACTTTTAGGAGTGAAGCAATTATCATACAAAATGTAGATCAGAAAGTATACGAGAGTGTAATTATAGTGCGCAGAGTCTATAATGATAATAGCTAAGGCTGAGGGCGGGAACAATTAAACTGCCAGATACAGCCAGCAGATAGATATAGGAAGCAGTGATAACTTAACGACGCATCAGGTGGACGAGAAACCATAAAAAAAAAGAAATCCATCAGCGAACAAAACACGCTGTGAGTAAAAGCGGAACAGAACAAACTCGCTTGCGTACGCGCGGCGAGCAATTTGCGAGCGAGAGGCGGCAATTAATTATATTGTTTTAATCAAAAACGTGTATTAGTGCTACGAAAGTGCTCTAATATATAACTGTATTGCTAATTTTCATTTTTAATCGATTCACTTTCTTATGTATTCAATTGTTTTATTTCGCCTTCACCGAAATAAGAGACCGTGAGCTCTCGCGGTCATAATAAGCGATTTAAACAGAATAAATTAGCATTTGAAATAAAAAAAGACCATTCGACGCCATATAAAGTAACACACAGCAAATCTAGTTTTAACTTGGTTTTAAACTAGCGACGCTTAGTATAGGGGCCTGTGGACATATAATATTGATATTTTACAACTCCTCACCATACGTTTGATCGATTAATAGACTTTATAAAAATTTATATAATTATTACTCCGAGTACCAATAGATATGAAAACCACGCTAATTTTAATAATTTCAATAAACAAATTATGAAATTTAAGTATTGTCATCCACACTATAATTAATATGAAAATTCAAAAGAGGACACATTTATTTCATTGTTTTGAGTTTTCACTCCTGTCAGCAGTCCTTATGACTGCCTCGACTTTTTTGGACATAGCAAGACAAAATAATCTTATTTCTGTTGGGAAGCACAATACTGTAAAAAACTGCAGATACTAAGATATAAAGAACAGCGATAAACGTCAATCGCAGTTGTCAAGCCGACGTGCATAGATGTATCTATTACGCTTAAAGAACCTGCTATCATAAGAAACATGGATCACTTTACCAAGCTCAAACCAAAATCAAAAATACTTTATGCAATTAAGCTCTGAGAAGACGCTTATAAACGTTAAAAGTACCACCGATTCCGAAAACAAGCTAGTCAACAAGAAGACCGATGTGCCATTGTTTCTAATATTCAAATTATGTCGTTTTTTACCAAATCCAGCTTATCTAAGTTTTTACGGGCATACATTAGATCATCTAGAATATATATAACCAAGAGATTATTACTGAACATTACGAACTGTATGGTTTGTGCCCGCAAGGAGAATACCAAAGATTCTGACTGCAAACGTCAGCATGTATGGTTCGTTCAGGCAAAGAGTCTGCAAGAGAAGACTGTTGCTTCAAATTAAAATAATGATACCTTAGTAGTAGCGTGTTCTTACAGTTTATGGGTTTACTTTCTACAATAAGCTGGAAGTATCTTCTAGCTACAATAAATTTCTACCATTTTTGCATTATATTTTCAGATTATTAATCCAGTGAAATATGACAATAATTGATTCAAAATACCTACATTTTCTTAACTAGATAGCAACTCTAGCAAGGTTCGATAAATTTCAATGACGTGACAAAACACAACAATCAATAACGAAATGTCTTCCCATACGTGGAGACGAACCGTATTATGTTGCAACATAATTTCTATTACGATGATTCATTTAAAAGCAGCGTACACAAGAAAATTCAATAAGATTGTGCACTTCATGTGAAAAGGTTTGTGAAACTGGAAATAGATACTGTCGTTAGAATAAAAGATAATAATACATATTAAGTCATTTATTACTTCATCATGTAGCAACACGATAGATAGAATAGTAAAACAGTATAAAATATTTTTAAATGGTTGAATTTATACATATATAAATTTTTTATGCACTTATATTACGATGATATGAGATATATTAAAGCGTACCAAATAAAGAAAAAATGCACAAACACAACCTTCACAATAAAATCATGGAAGCATTATCGATTATCAAAACTCAGTTATCTTTAGAAGTCGCACGAAATCGCACTCTGACGTCACGAGGGTCACGATGTTACACATGTTTATACACTCTAACTGATTATTATATAGATACTTCTAACTAAAATGATTATTTCCCCTGTAGCTTTTTCGGACACCGCATCGATCGACGTAAGTTAAAATCGTTGCGAATAAGATGGGGCTTTCGATGTAGGAGATTATCGTGATGACACCATACCATGCTGCAGGGATTTTTCTATGCCCGCTTAGCTAGCTACCACGTTTAAGCAGAAAATTCGTGGCCACGCACCTATAGGTGTGTTGCAGCAGCTGTACTCGAGAGCCAGTTCCTTTATATATGTAAAAAAAGATGTACCCGATCGAGTATCTTGCCGGTTCTTCTCGATGACTGGGTTGTTTTCCGAACCGGTGGTAGTTTTGACGTTCATAAACGCCTTATCAAGGCCTAAACTGAATAAAGTATTTTTGATTTGATTTGATTTCGGTTTAGCGTGTTTACCATCTCAGACCACATCATCTTTTAACATGATGTAAAATTGTGAGCAATCGCCAGGGCCTAATACTTAAAAAAAAGTGTGTGTGTAATTACTGAAGAGTATTTAGTGAATAAGCTGAATTTGATTGTTTATGTCTACAAATAGAATCGTAACGAGATAAAAGTTACATCTGTTAGTGCATGTCATTTGTTTTCAAGTGCTTTTTACATACTTCTCCTATCGGTAATCGGCTTCGTCCATGTCACATGTACGTGAGTCATAATCAGGTCATAGAATGTAGTCATCTCACAGGATTACTTATGTATAAAAGTCAATCTCTTACCACGTCATACATTTTTAGTGCTTTCTATGATAGTTAGCGTTTTCAAAAATTGCATCGCTTTACATAGGTTAAGCGTAACTCTCTCTGAAGCAAAACGCCACGATGAAGTATAGGGATAAGACATTTTGCAAATACCATCTTGGCTTGCTTTCTGCCTTCAGGTTGAAAATATGTCTTCAAGCATCAATAACGTTTTCCGTCAGCGCTACTTGGTGCTTAGTTTGTTTAGAATTAATGTGTTAATATTTTAGAACACATCGTCAGTTAACATCAGGTAAGCTTTTTTTAAATACTTGCACATGTTTTAGCGCTCCATTAAATAAGGGTGTGGTCTAAGATGGTAAACACGCTAAACCTAGACGGTGTTATTACAAAAAAGTTAAATACGTATTAAATAGTTGGTTTAAAAAAGTTTACTAATAAATGCACCGCGTACGCCCGAGGCAAGTTCGCGTTATCCTTTTTCACAAGTCTAACCTAACGTAACCAAAGCGAGACAAAAGAACAAGATGGCGAACAATCAGCGACTGCGGTGCATTTAATATGAGACCTTTTTAAAGCCAGGGTTCAATACCTATTTAACTTTTTTGTAATAACACCGAGAGGGGTTTACGACAGATTTTCAAGTTGAGGTCAAGAGATTTTCAAGAGTGTTCAAGAGTTACTAGCCAGACGTTAAAGTTCTGGAATGTTCGTAATATATGAATCGCTAAAACCGCTCCTTGACCTTGATCGTCAACTTGTTAGTCTATCTCGACTTCATTGAGATAATAAACCTGCATGATACAGCTAAAGTTAATTACACGAACCGCAATAATAGTTATTATTTGATACCGGAGAACCGGGAGTGATATAACAGTATTACGACAATAAACCTACATTTGTTCAGTCAAGACACCAGTGTCATCTTTAACGTATTAACCTACTCTTTTCTGGCCCCAAGCCACAGATTAAACAGAGAGGTAAATATAATACCTTTTTGAAGTGAACACTTTTTTACCCTGTTGTGATTTGATTGTGAAACTCAATGCAACGAAAAAGCAACATTAGAAAGAGACGAACATATACATCTGTAGCATTTAACGTGCGAAAAAATTAGATAGAATACATTGTACAGTGTTCTTTATACTAGCGGTCTTCTAATTTATTTACCTATATACAATTCTGAATAATGTAACAGTCAACTGTCCGATGAATAAAATAATAATAGTAATAATGAAGAGCATACTAAACTGAAAAACTACAACTCTTTATCACATCGATACAAATTACATTATTAATAATATTGAAAAATGAAATATTAAAAAATAAAAGTTATTATTTTACAAGCGAGCCTGGCGGACGTTGTCCTACCCTGATAATTAATAAAAAATATAGACAAATTATATACTTAACTACACTACTATACTACTATAATTACCTTCCTCATGAATCACTCTATCTACTGGTGAAAACAGCGTGAAAATATTTTCAGTAGTTTTTGAGTTTATCGCGAACAGACAGCCAGTCGACGCGGCAGAGAACTTTGTTTTACACTACGTAATGATATTAATCAATCGAAAACATATGACAACTCTGTTTTATAATTTACAGATTTATCTACCAAGTCGTGGCTTAAAAGTTATCTTTATCGTTAACTTAAGTATTAAACATAACTTAATTTTCTAAACACATATATTTTGTTATGTAAGCCGTTATAATGTCGTCCGGTAAGTTCCGACCCGATCTGACATTTTACAATCTGATTTACAGTTTCAGATTCAAGATATGTGTGGACGTATTGTAAATATAATATAGTAATAAATTACCTTTATTTTTGTTACTTTGTTATAGACTAGTTGTGTACTGTGGATCCACTAGTGTCTGTGAAGACTTCTTTTTGGCAGGAGATAAACTTCTTATTTCGTATGATGACATGCTACTAGCATTACTAAAGCCTTACTAAAGCGTGACCGTCAGTACCGCGTTTGAACGGCTTCCGTCCGACTAGCGATGCGTACTATAGGAGTATATTTAATATTGATATTTTGTATTCAGATTGTGCAGTCTATCATATGTTTGATTAATTATTAAACTGTATAAAAATGTATATAATTATTGTCCGTAGCGCCAATAGATATAAAAAGCAGAGTAATGATAATAATTTCAATTTACAAATCATGAAATTAAATTAATTTATATTATAATTGATTTAAAAAAATAAAAAAGAACGCAGTTGTTGTGTCAACTTATAAACTAAACGACTTATGAAATTTCAATAGTTCACACTATAATTAATTTAGTAATTCAAAAGGGAAAATAGTTATTGAGTTATTCCATTGTTTTGAGTTTTCAATTCTGCCGGCAGTCCTTCTGACTGCTTCGACTTTTTTTTTACTAATATCAACGCAGTTAGGTAGGGTTAAAGGAATTAAATATCAATCATGACTTAGCCGCGCGGTATAGTATCTCGCTGACATAGGTAGTCACAGTTCGGACTTTTCCGATAATACTCAGTTATTATGACGCGGACAATCATCCCTCGGCCCTGATACCCCATAACATGTTACACGGCTCGTCCACACCCTTAAATTATTCTCGTTTGAAATACTTTCGAACATATATAGTTTTTGTATTACAACTGCTCTCCTTTTGAGGATGATTTTGTGATATCATATAACTCTCCTCTACAAATACACTATACGGCGTAATAAGAATTTTAAACAAGTATATCAGAGGAAGTTTGAAAATAGCACCAGTGACAGAGAAGTTAAGGAGTAATAGGTTAGCATGGTACGGGCATATCATGAGAAGATGAAAATTACACGTATCGCGCGCTCTAAATCTTGTATTTACGATAATATTATACATATTATCCACTTTGTAGGTGGTAGAGCCACGCTGAAACTATTATTGGTTCCAGCATAAATGGGTCGGCTCGCCCGGGGTAGTACCACCCTCTCACAGAAAACCGACGTGAAGTAACATTGCTTGCATTGTTGCGTTTCGTTCGGTCAGTGAGAGCGCCGGAGAAACACCTCCCCTCCCCTTCCACTTTCCTCTTCCCTTCCTCCCCCCCCCTCCCTACACAGGCTGGCAACGCACTTGCGACTCCCCTGGTGTTGCAAGTGTCTATGGACGGTGGTGATCACTTACATCAGGTGACCCACCTGTTCGTTTGCCTCCTATGATATAAAAAAAAATAAAAAAAAATACTTGTAAACTGTATTTCTGTTTGTATTTTTATATAGATTAAAACTTGGATTTTTGGCACGTCCTTTTTTAATATGGGTTGTGTACACCACGCGGCCCACACTAGAAAAGTTTTTAGTGTGATGGTGGACATCGCATAAATTATATACGATACTGTACACCTCTTAACTTATTTAAAGGAAGGTGTATAAAATTATTATAAGACCAGTCATGCAGTATGCATCTGAGTGCTGGAGTGCGAAAGAGACCGATGAGAGATATCTACATGTGGCAGAGATGCGAATGTTAAGGTGGATGTGTGGTGTGACTAGAACGGATAAGATTAAGAATTAGTATGTCAAAGGAAGTGACAAACAGCACCAGTGACAGACAAGTTGTGAAGTTTTGAGTGGTTTTGAGTATGACGATGGATGGATATAGGAGTAAAGGAATACCGAAAAAGTATGGATGGATTGTGTGAAAATGAAATGTCCATAGTAAACGTGAATACTGGGATGACATCTGACAGGGGCGAGTGGAAAAGGAAAACATGTTGTGCCGACTCTACTTAAGTGGGTAAGATGATTTATCATTAATGCAATAAGAGTTTTTCAGATTTGGCCGATAGTGTATTCAAACAAACAAAAGAACAATTTCTTAAGCTTTACGTCGCGTCGGTCGGAAATTTTAACTCCATTAACCTAGAAAATTGACACATGAACTCGTCAGAACTCTCCAGTAAACTTCCTACTCTATGGTTATAGATTATTGAGTGATCACTTTAAGATTCCGTCCACCACTATGGTTACATCACGATGTTTACTTTCACCAAATCTTAGACATATTGCAGGATTTGCATATTGTTACTGTTAGAGATAGTTATTATTACAGGAAATAATAAATAGATAAAAGATAACAAATTATTATTATGCTGTTGATTAACCGTTGTTCGTTATTATTATTGACAATGACAATCGTTGGCGGGTGATATCACGACGTCCGAAAAAACAAGCATTATGAAATAACTTGTAGGTGGGACAGAGAGAACACTTCACATTTCTCAAATTTACAACAGGAACAAGGAATAATCATTTCATTATCCCGTCGTTTTTAGTAACCACATAGATTTACTTACTAGGGAATTGCGCACCAGCAGTATAACGGACAACAATTTATAACAATAATTTATGTAAAATAGCACAACTGCGTAACTTATTATTTCAGATTCGGGAAAAATGTTTGAAAATTAATATCACGGTCTAGATTATTCTTTGCGGTATATGTTATTATTGCATAACTGAACAAGAGCGTTGTCGAAGTCCGTAGCATTTTGATGTGTAAGGAAGTAGTTTAGAATGCGCGTCGCGTATTTGTACAACGGACCCGAGTGACTGACACTTTCCCGATTAGGGTTGCCAACTGCTCGTATTTGCATGTGCAGTTAGTTGCATAACAACACCACCTTTATTTACCCCAGAGGCAACAACGTAAGTAGAATAGGTCATTTACCTACCTACCCATTTAAGTACACAATCTTACGAAACTATTCCAACTAACCATAAATATGATGATGCATGCATGCATATGATGCATATTGGGTAGAATCTATACTAAATTGGTGATAAGGTTTTATCTAAGCCCACCTAACTAGACACCAGGTACTAGTTGGCTAAGTAGGTGCGTTCCGACAGCTGCACTTGAGAGCCAGTCTCTCTAGATTTAACACGTTTTCCATCTTGTACCATCCCAAATCCTGAAGCATCCAATCCATGACGCGACGCGTCAATGATACCACAATTTTCGCTTATTGAGTAAGTTATTAGCGTGTTTTCGCGTATCATTAAAAATATCAGAAGAACTATTTATTTCTTTTCCTGTTTGATATGAGGTATCAGTTAATAACATTATAATGATTATAAAAATAGAACTTCATGAAACTTTATCTACATCCTCTATACATATAATAAGAATGTCTAACGTGTTTGTAGTTTTTAACTTCTTGTGAAAAATACCGTTGCAGGTGTCTTGGGGTAAGTAAAAAAATACATTTCGAATTTTAGAAATGTTTGTCTGTTTGTTGTATGAACATGCAGTACCGCTAAAGTACTACATTCACCATAAAACCTCACCATGAAAATCATAAAGTATATCCTTGTAACATTTAGTTTTATTAAAATCGCTTCACTTTATCAAAAGTTATTAAAATTTTAAGGACGAAGCGACTTAATTACGTAAGAAAATTAGATAATTAAATGGACTTAATACATTCAGATGATTTTATTTTATTAGTATTTTTTTTACGTTAGGTTCCACGGACGGAATCACGGGCACAGCTATACCAAATATATATATACATTGTTATCCCTTTCCAAAATATTCCCTAGTTTCCATGTTCAAAAGGATACACATTTTTTATTAATTATCATTCTACTGCTATTAAAAATAGTACCGTGTCCTTGCTTCACCTATTATTAGTGTGCACGATGTCAACATCACATGGCGTCTTAAAAATGTGCTTCTCCCATTAGTTACAATCTACTTAGTTAATCATGATTATGAGCTGTTAAAAATGTATAATATTAGTTGAATTCTATATAACACAGTTTAGAATTCCTAAGGCTTGTGCGAGGTTTCACAGGAGGCCACTGGGGTAGTTTCATAGCAACACTTGATTCTGTCTTAAAAATATGACATAAGTAAAACATGTGACAACCCTATCGAAATATGCAGGCGAGGCTAAGTGTAACGGTAATGTTTGCAGAAGCAATTCAAAGCGATGTGTTGCTTCAATTTGCCTTAGTTTTGTTCGCGGCTACCAAGCCAATTCAATTTGTATTCTATTTTCACCAATTGTCACCGCGCGGTAAGCGCGAAGCGTTCTTTTTCAATTTAACGATTTTTTAAATCAGACGTTAACTCCGACGATATATTCACTAGACGCCTTTAACAGTGATAGGAATCTTTATATAAAAACAGACAACATCCAAATTTGACGAAGAATGATTAATAAATAAATAACAAGCCGTTTTTATCGTAACTCGTATTTGAGATTGATTGCATATTACTTAATAATAATGTGATATCGCGTATTATTAGAGCACTTTTTTTCGAATCAGTCGCAAAACTCGAATGCTATAATAGTTAATATCAAAAGTTCGAAAAATAAAGTTATTTATTTTATATACAAAATAACGAGATCATCCATGTTTAATTATCCTAAGAAGTTTATAAAGATTTCACTGCTTTAAATTGTCTATCCAAGAACATTTATAGCATAGGTCATCTTAATTAATGGACTTAAGATTAAATTTATTTTGAAGTATGTTTTAAGATGACAAAATTCTAATTATGTACATAGATTCTTGATTGTTACATTCAGCTATTAACTACTTACTGGGTTATTAATTACTTCATTTAAAAAAATGTATAACTGAAACTGAAACACTAAATTAAAATATCAGTATAATATCTGAGGGAAAAGAGTTTTTTTTTTGGCAACCAATCTTCTAGGTTATCACTAGCATTCTCGAGTAGGTAATAATAACATTACAATGGTCTTGGGATAATTTCACTGTTCTGAAAAGATGGTGGCCCCTTGTTAGAACTTTACAATGAATTTTTGTGGCATCTCATATTTCAAACTCCGTGGTATTATTTTTCATCCACTTCACTCGTGCACATTAACCGAATTATATTACGTTCAATGCAACAAATATTACAAAATATAGAATCAAACAACACAAGATTATGAATAAAATATAAAAGCTGCTTTATGACAGACTAAGATTCCGCCAAAAACTCCCGGGAAAGAGTTGTCATAGGTTGCTAAGCAACGCTTTGTTAATAAATATTCTTTATCCAACTTAGTTCAGATATAACCGCAGCCTGTGAAACCAACGACGAGAAATATAAGAGTATAATTGACTGCTTGAGACAAAAAAGATTGAAGTATAATATGATTGTCAGTTACTTTCTTCCCTAAGGTTCATTAATTATAAAAAAATCGCTCGTCATCATTATCCGTCTATGCGGATATATCATTCTTTCCACAGTGAACGATTACGTGAATATTTTCACTTATTTCGTATAAGTGAATATTATTAAATAATATTCAGTTTCTGGTATTAATTATATAATACAAAGAACAGCGAAAGCTTTTATCGCTCTTTGTAACTTATGACTTACTAATTTTATTCTCTTAATTGTATTTAAATCATGATTATATAACTACTAATATATTTATTGTAAACCATTCACTATCATTTTATAAATGTGTAACATGTCTGTTGATCCGTTTATGCTTTCACTAGCAATCTTACTAGACGGTTCAATTGTTAGTGTGTTCGGAAAGCGCGTTGATCCACGTAGGTTCAATTCGTAAGGTTTTTTAAGCCCGTCTGACTTGCTTACAATATAACACAACGCTGGCAACGCACCTGCGATTCCCTTTCATGTTGCAGGTGTCCATGGGCGGCGGTGACCACTTACCTCCAGATGACCAGCATTTAAGTTTGCCACCAGTCACATAAAAACAATTCAGAGATAATTTCCTACAAATAGGTGTAGGTACAAATATCGTGTAAGTGGTAGAGCCACGCGGAAGCTATTACTGGTTATAGCATGAATGGGTCGGCTCACGCGGGGTACTATCACGCTACCTACGGAAAACCGACGTGAAGTAACAGTGCTTGCATTGTTGCGTTTCATTCGGTCAGTGAGAGCGCCAGAGGCCCACCTCCTCTCTCCTCTCCTCTCCTCTTGCCCCTCCCTCCCTTTCCCCCAAACACAGGCTGGCAACGCACTTTGGACTCCCCTGGTGTTGTTAGTGTCTATGGACGGTGGTGATCACTTAACATCAGGTGATCCATCTGCTCGTTTGCCTGCTATGACATAAAAAAAATGCTCGAACAATAAAAAACATTTCAAGAAAACTAAATATTTAATGATTTTACAGAGGTAGAGATTGAACATAAATAATATGGAAATTAACAAACTATAACAAACAGAGAAAGAAAATATTAAAACTAATGAATACCCTAAAAGTCTTATGAATGACCTGAATGTCTCTACCGTTGTTTTGAATTTATTTCGTTTATTTAAGAAAATGTCGTTCGTTTTAATCTTGGATTAAAGTTTGTTATAGGACTTTATTGAAGACATCAGAATTGATATAACCATCTTATGTTTTATACTGTTTTCAAGTTTTTTGTTATTCAGTTCTCAAAGTAGTGATAAGGGGGATGAACTGACGATATAAATAATAATCCCACACTGACAAACTCATTGACAATGATTATCTTATCAGGGAAACCCATCGGAATATGAGTAGGAAAAAAAACAGAAGCCATGCGTCATATGTAGGTTTGGATTCGTGCTAATTCTTTTTAACAAGCGCTTTTTGGTCACATGACAAAACGATATATGTAGTTTTTTTATAGTTTACTTTATGCTGCACGTGTTTTATTCAATGCAACATGTAAGCCACAGCAACGCGTGTCTGATTTAGCTAGTAAACAAAAAAATTCTTAAACTTGAACATTCGTATAGATTTTTTTCTGATTTCAATCAGACGTCTGTCTCATAATGAAATAAAGAATTTGTTCACAAAAACAAGCGATTAAATACAGACCAACATATTCTCAGAGTAATACTAAGTATTTAAGTGTTAAATACCCCACGAGTCCGTGTAATTTTTTAGACTCACGTTTGCGTACAACCGTGACACAGAACAAAGCGTTAATTGAATCAGCTACCACCGATGCAATGCAGCGCGCCGCTCGGTTCCGCAAATTTAGCTCCGAAATGACCGTAATACCGTCGAAGGCTGCAGTTAGAAACAATGGCCGCCTTATTCGATTTTGTCTATTAAAGAACCATCTATACTTATAATAAGAATGTAAATTTAACGTATCTGTACTTTTTACATTTAGGTAAAAAAAATATTACAGGTGATAAAATACATTGCAATCATTTTTTAGAAATGTCTGTCTGTCTGCTTGTTTGAACATGCATCACTGCTAAAGTATTGTGTTCATGGCAAAAATCACAAAGCATATCTTCGAATAACATTTAGTCTTTGTTTCGTTAAAATCGGTTCAGTCTATCAAAAGTTATTGTAATCTTCATGACAACGCGACTAAACTAAGAGAGAAAAGTAGATTGTAATTATACATTCAGATGATTTTATTAATCATTGTTTTGTACATCAGGAAAAATAGCTGTGATATAAAAATTCACAGTTATCAATTTTTTTATTCGTTATGCTATCAGATACATATTTGACTGGCACATGGATCTAATTTATTTATAGCTTCGTAAACAGTTGTATTGATAAAACTATTTCGCATTGTATCGCATCGCATGGACTCTGTCCACTACGAACAAATATAACATAAACCATTCGCATGCGTTGTACGTTTTACAAAGAATTAGGTTTTTAAATGTTAACAACAATGCCTTATAAAGGCATTTTGTATTCGTAAAACGATGTAGGAAGTTTTGCAAGGTTTTGGGCTCGCTTTAAAATCTTACATAATCGAATTAAGTATCCATGTTGAGTCTTTGACCACTTCCTATTTTAAGGGACTGATGTTTTGAACATTAATTACCTTTTTATTTCGTACTCTTTTCTTTGTATCTGTCTATAATATTCTACGAGAAATCCTGACTATCAATAATGCGTTTAATTATGTATTTACAGTCTTGCACATTTAAATATAAATTTATATAATAATACGTGAAGACAATCACAGGAAAGTATAAGATTGAAAGATTTAGATTTACAGTCCTTGCCAAACTTTTTAACTCCTTTGAATATAGATACATACAACAAGAATAAATATACATACGTATTACATTATATGTATAACATGAAAACATCTTAAGGATAAACAAATACCAATGTTAGATTCTAATGACTGATAAATGAATAAATTCTTTGACGATATTATTATCAAGCCCGAACTAGTACGGCTTTTAAAAAAAAAGCGACCAAAACAATTGACGAGGACTATAAATATATTAAATGAAATTAAAAAAAACATTCGTAGTCTATTTCCATGCCGAAAGACAAAGATACATTAGTCTGTGGTGTAGTAATTATTTATGCTTCAATAAATCGAAAATTAAAACATAATGACGTATTTACTTGTACACGATCCCAGCTGAAGTAACGGAATGAAATTTAAAAAAAATGCATAGATTATAGAGGTACGACGTAAGATCTTTGACAATAGAACCTCATTAACGTTGAAACTTTAAAATGTTATTGAATTACGGTTCAATCTCGACCATTGTAGAACTATTATAACTACTCTTAAACATCAATGTCTTTTTTTTATAATTTACAAGAAATAATATTTTACCTTTCTTTTCTATTAAACTCTTGACGATATTATTCGCAAGACCGAACTTAGGGCTATATTTAGAGCGGCCAAAAAGATTGACGAGAACTATACATAATATTAATAGGACTTCAAATGTTTTACTTCTCCGATTTAAATCATTAGAATACATAAATCGTCATCTTTGTTTGTAAACATGACGCGTAAAGTTAGTGAAATATTCCGAGTTTGTAATTAACGGACATTAATTATGTCCATGGTTCGTTGTCAATGAATTTCCTTTTTAGATTTTCAACAATGCAAAACATTCGTGTTTAGAAAACATTAAAAGAGAACATCCAGTCCTTGTTCTGTAATTCACTGTTTACAAAATATTATAGACTTTCATACAACAATTTACAAATATTTACCTTTGCCGTGGTGGAAAGTAAACAATACTGTAAAAAAGTTTATTTTTAAATTTAACGCTTCCCTTAACTATGTATTAATAATGGTGTTAAGTCAATTGTGCTTTGATAGATGGCGCTGTACAATATCTTGGTACAGCTGTATCGCGCTGTCAAAAGAATCCTACCAGTGCTTGTCTACAAATGTGGTTTTCTATATCCCATTCACTGGGAGGCTTCAGTAACCAGTTGATAAGGTTTTTTATCACCCAGTCGATATCATTTAGATTTTCATAAAAATTGAGTACAATAAATCTATACTATCTATACTAATCTATATCTATACTAATATGATAAAGCTGGAGGATTTGTTTGTTTGTTTGCTTAAACGCGCTAATCTCAGGAACAACTGGTCCGATTTGAAAAAATCTTTCAGATTTAGATAGCTTATTTATCGAGGAAGCCTATAGGCTATCATTACGCTAAGACCAATAAGAGCGGAGTACCAATGAATAATTATATTTTTTTAACTATAACATTTCACGTACGTAGTTTTGACCAATGAAAGGTTAATAAAAAAACAAGCCACTGAAAGTTATTGAACGTTAGTTAGCCTTTACACGTCACTTTTTTATATTATAGATATTTTTAATTTTCCCTAATTCTAGATCAAGATCAAACCAGCAACACATCACCATAGCAGGATTAGTCAAAATTAAAACTCTTATCATATATATATAACAAAGTTATTTGATGAAAAATAGATTAAAAAAACAGCGTACTATTTAATTTCGTATCTTTTATTAATAACCAGGCAACCACAAATCACTGTATCATCTGTGCTATTTGATTTCATATCTGTTCTTAATAACAAGGCAACATTAAATCACTGTATCATCCCAATTAATTTATTTCTTATCCGTTATTAATAAGGAAGTAACCTTAAACCACTGCGCCATCTGTACTATTTGATTTCATATCTATTATTAATAACCAGGCAACCTTAAACGTTTTGGAATATTGTTTCTGACTGATATACTTAAAAACAGAAAGTTGCAGAAACCGGCTGAATCTATCTTAAAAACCGCGGGACTACTTAACAAATTTAGTACACAATAAACATAAAGTATTTCTCAATTTATATACTACAAGGAGACTATACTCTTAAAAAATGTAAAAAACGAAAAGACACATATATTTATTCTCAACGGATTTTAAATCAAATTTTGTATAGACAACGAATATTATGTAATTCCCAAATCTATTGTTATAAATATTATCAATAATGCTTTGAACAATCTTAAATATAAGACCGAATAAAATGATGACGCGAAAATAATGACTACGCAATAAACGCGTACTGCGTCAATGGCACAGATAATGTTTTATATGCACACTATTCAATAATAAATGAAGTGTAAACAATAAATAAATACAAAATACAGAAGCATCAGTATGCGGCGAGGAGTCGAATCTACTAGAACGTTTAGTCTGGAACACTGACATCCGAGTTTATCATACTAGTCGCGCGTCGACATTGCAAACTCCTGCATATTTGCATAACAACTTAACACGACATATTAACGTCACGAGTAGGGTTGTCACCATATACATAATTAAATAATTAAGAGTTTTTGGCGGGAACTTTGTCATGTATTTTTTAATATTTTATTTATAATTTAGTGTTATTTCTCTCTGTATTTTATAATATTGCTAGTATTTTACGTAATATAGTTCGGTTATTTTGCACAAATGAAGTGGATGGAAAATAACACCCTACCGAACATGGATTCTGAGAAGGCACAAAAACTTTTTATAAGGGGCCATCATCTCGTTAAAACATTGAAATTATCATAAGATGTTTATAATATTATTACTTGTTCGACAATGGCAGTAATTATCTAGAACATTGGTTGCCAAATATGTAGGGTGTTAAAAATGGTAATAGACGACTTCATGCCCAAAAGGCTTATAGGATGAATCAATATGGAAACGCTGGTGATGTCTGGAAATGGTATCCGTCTCTGTGCATCCACTAAAAACGATTGTAACGTTAATGTATTTCAAATGTATGTGTGTTACAAAGATAAACTCGATAGAGTTTCCTGCCGGTTCTTCTCGAGGGTTGAGTTGTTTTTTGAACCGTTGATAGTTATGACGTCCATAAGTGCCTTCTTAGGGCCTAAATTAAATAAGGTATTTTTCATTTGATTTGATATATAGTATTATACTTATCAACTAAAATCGGAAAGACACCAGGTTTTGTGTTAAATTTCGATAAAATCTTTTGAAACGGGTGGGGTCTGATTTTCGATACAATCGTGCAAATTGTGATAAATCAATCAAAGCGACTTTCTTCTGGATTATTACGTTATGAAATTGAATGCTGGATGGTTGTCGTTTAGATTGCACTATGCTCACTATCAAGTGTTGTGTCGTCATATCGTTGTGCCACATTAAAGGCAAAATTATAATTATATAAAGTATAATAACTGTCCAAAGTAAGGTATCATAATTTATTATGAATTCCTGGTGACAACCCTAGTCATGAGCTCTCAAAGATGAACATCGCTTTGTGTATATCTTCTTGTATGTTTACAAGGAAAATTCTTTAAAGTTGTCTTACCTACTTTATTCTTTGAATATTTCGAAATCAATAGGTAATTATGACGTCAGTTCTTCACAATTTGCAGCTAAACAATGGTACTCAAAGTTTTATTCATAAGCAATCGATTGACCAATTTTGAAGTCTAAAATCTAGCACTTTCTATAGATTCACCGATTTTTTGGAAAGCGCAAATAGAAAATCAATATATATACATCATATAAATATTATACACGATTATCATCATCAGTAAGTTACCAACTGCAGGACCATAGGTCTCATCCCGAAGAAAAGTATGTGCATAATCACCATGTCAGCCCACGACGTATTAGCAATTTCAAACTCCGAGAAATCCAGTTCTATGTTTTCCCACAAACGGTATTACTACTTTTCATGAAGAATAAATGCACTATTTCCGAGGAATAGGTTAAATTTACACAAACGCGAGCGAATCCGCGAGGAAGTGCTAGTAGTTTTGTATAATTAAATCACAAAACCAGTTACACAAACAAGCGTCATTATCAGAGAAAAGAATCGCATGCACGAAACATGATCCCCATTTCTCGAGGAAATTAAAAACAATAACATACCGCAAACAAACGATTTATCGTCACGATCAGAATCAATCAGAGCGTCACTAGGCGCTCACATTCCTAATTATAAGCGTAATGTTTGAGTTATGTTGCGTAAACATTACTAATTTATAAGATCATGTTATTTATAGTCCCTTGATATGTACAGAAAACCAGGAAAGCGTGCAATTTACGCCCGTTGGTTCTATTAAAACCTTACAGTTCACGATTATTTATAAAAGAATGTCCATTTCTGTAATCTAATCCTTTTTTTTTTTACATTATTTATAGGGACTTTTATTACACCGAACATATCAGCCCCATTGTTCCCCAATCTTTCTAGCTCTATCATGAGAGTCGCTGATGAGTTATCATAACCAGGTCATACAGCATCTTAGCTTCACCCGCTTTTCTTGTTATTAATTATATTGTCCAGTCAAAGTGAATAGTAAAAAACAGACTATACAATCATAACCTCGTCTTTTTGGCGGCTCTGAATATGGTCCTAAGTTTGGGCTTGCGCATAAAATCATCAAGGGTTTACTAGGTAATAAAGTTAAAATATATATTGTAGGGATTTAAAATTGGTATTTATTTATGATTAAGTTTTGTCGATGTTATATACATATTATAAGTATTTATACCTAATTATTTTTTGAACTGACTACGCTATTTGCCTAAGATACGTTTACAGCTTCATCGGACTACGAAGGCAAACGTTTTACAGTATGGAGTGCTTCAAGGGGAAAATAAATAGGTTACTTAAGTGTCGGCAACGCGCATGTAACAATTCTGATGCTACAAGCGTCCATAGGCTGCGGTGACCGCTTTACATCAGGCCGCCGCATGTTTGTTTGCTACCGTCATGGTATAAAAAAAAAAGTTTAAAGCACTCAGCCGATTTTATTTTGCCTCTAGCACACCTCGGCTTGGGCTTGAACACCGCGAATCTAACTAAACTAAGCTAAGTTATACATATATGACTATTATACTTGTATGACTCACCAACGTTTACATGTAATTTGAATCTGTCAGGATAACTAAAGTAATTAAGTTCGAATAAGGGAAAAAAGGAAACCCTTCCACTATATGTGTACTCACTGTGTGCTCATATGTCGAATGATCTGTTGTGTTTATATACCTAAATTTGTGTTCTTCACAGTATATACAGGCCGGTAAAAAACGCGACTGAGATCAGAACGAATCAATGGAACAGATTAATAAGCACCAATATTGTCACAGTATTTAGCCACCAAAATTGGTTTGAAATGGGCTCGTTCTTACAATTACCTCATAAGTCAAAATTGATAAAGAAAATCATTCTTCCACTTCCTCGTTGTTATAGAGACTCTTTTTTACATTATAACTGAAATACTTATCTATGACGTTATCTGTGACAACGAGGTGTTTAAATAAAATGGAACGAATAAACAACAATAAAGAAAAGTTATTTATACTATTGATAATTCGTCACGTGAAAATGGAACCATGAAGGCTGTATTGACAACAATGATCATAGTCAATATTACCTACTGATATGTCCGTTATAAATTATTGTCTGAAAACAATGAAGAGCTGTCAACTCGCGACCGTTCGAAGCAGATGTTTCTAGTCCAATGACCCAGTAATTGTTGAAACCTAGATTTTATAATACACCTACCGCCTATTGGGCGTGGACTTATTTTATGTGCAAAAAGTGCGACCCGTGATTGAATTTAACGTGCGGAACGTTTTTTTCTTAAATACTTTTAATACAATCTCGTCTGATTTATATCTCGTCTAAGAAGTTAAACACACTAATTGTAGGAGACTGGCCCTCAAGAGTAGTAGCCGGAATATAACTTAGTGATCGCTCGTGTTAGCATAGATTTTATCTGTACCTATCTAAGCAGTACATTCTCTCTGGATGGGTACCTTTACCCTGTGTTCTTTTACGTACTCCTGACATGTGACAACACATATGCAAAACATGTTAATCTATTGAATGGGTAAGGCGTAAAAGCATAAACAAACAGGCTTACATTCGCATTTCTTTAATGAAAACTTTAGGCGCGTTGAGTGGGATTTTTGGCAGGAGATAAATTTATAATTTCGCGTCATGATATGCTATGTAAGCATGAGCGGCCGTATTGCGCTTGTGCGGCTTGCGTCAGACTAGCGACGCGTAGTATTATTGGTATTTTGCAGCTCATAATACGATTTATTGATTAATAGACTTTATAAAAATGTATATAATTATTACTCCGAGTACCATTAGATAGGAAAACCTTAATATTAATAATTTCAATAGACAAATTCTGAAATTTAAATATTTTCATTCACACTATAATTAATATGAGAATTCAGAAGAGAACACATTTACTTCAGTTTTGAGTTTTCACGTCTGCCGCCAGTCCTTATGACTGCCTCGACTTTTTTTGTATACTTTATAGATGTTAACGTTAGACAACCTCTCATGTGACGTTAAATAACGACGCGGCTTCAGATGGTAAACATGCCAAACCTAGAGAGGACTAGCTCTCAAGTGCATCTCCCGAAACATACTAACAGGAGCTTGTCGACAGATTTTTAACTTGAGGTTAGCTAGCTAGCTAGACGGAATTAGAGAATAAACGCTAACACCACACTATGGTTTCATCACGATGTTTTCATTCACCGAACATGTCCAGTACTTTATAACTGAGCTACGGCTACATGACATTTCTATGCATAATTATCAACCACATATGAAAAATATGTGTAAACGAAACTGTCACTTATTAAACTCCGACTCAGTTGCAAGGATTCGAATCTATGTCCATCGACGCGGTGTCCGAACACGCTGTCTACTAAGCCATCATCGCTTCTTATCATATGCAGGTGTGGCGTCGAGTGCTAATAGGTATATAGTTAATTACTAATAATACTGTTATCGAAACATCAGTCATAGATTGAATATAAAACGCAATGTATCTCAAATAGCTTCTTTTTTATATCATAGGAGGCGAACGAACGAGCGGGTCACCTGATGTTAAGTGATCGCCGCCGTCCATAGACACTTGCAACAGAAGAGTCGCTAGTGCGTTGCCAGCCTGTGTTTGGGGGAAAGGGAAGTGGGCCTCCGGCGCTCTGACTGGCCGAACGAAGCGCAACAATGCAAGCACTGTTACTTCACGTCGGTTTTCTATGAGAAGGTGGTACTAGCCCGGACGATTTCCTTTTTCCCCTTAAATTTTTTTTTTTTTTTTTTTTTTGAACCTACCCTTTAAATAAATAAAGTATTTTTTTTTTTTTTTTTTTTTTTTTCTTTTTTTTTTTTCCTTTTGTTTAAAAATTGTTTTGTTTTTTCTTTAAAAAAAAAAACTTTTAATAGCTGCGAGCAAATCTTAGTCCAATATAATGAAATCAATACACAAATGAATATCCAACGAACAAGCACGGGGCTTGACATGCAAGGTTACCCTTGAAGTGATAACTTACACGTGTTTCCTAGCTATAAAATATTTATTGAATAGTTAAAGTTATTGCGATGGAGAGTTACCACAAATTCTTTACTGTGTTCTCAGTTAATATTGAAGACGAAACGTATGAACATTTTGTAAATTACAAAATATTTTACAATTTAGGATTGGGACAAAATATTTACTTTGAATAAAAAAACATACATTTTTGTATATATTACAGACCGTGGTAATCTACAAATATATCATCTAAATAAGCAAAAATAAAGCAATGTAACATCTTTTTCTTCTCCGTTTATTAACTGACTTTCTATGTTTTATTTAATAATTGTTTATAATCTTTAATGTAGACGTAAGAAGTGAGAAGTATGCCGAATTAGTAATAGTAATTATAAAATGATGTCGAACCGATACCAAATGTCTTTTCAAACCGAAAATTTAAAACATTTTACTATGAAGCTTAACGACTTGAAATTCATTCCATCTAATGAAAACAGAACGTATCTCACAAGTACTACGTATTATATTAAATAAGATTGTTTAGTGCGATTGCCAAGTCAATCTATTTTATTTAAAACATAAAATATTTTAATATTGATATGGTCACTATAAGATGTTGTTAGGTTAGCTAATTAAGTAATAACTTAAGACAGATGGATGGATGGATCTCATAACTTTTTACGGAAGAAGAACCGAGTTGCGAGACTAGGTTTTTGAAGTAAAACTTCTTTAGGCGCGACTAGGTGGTAACTGGAATTCCGTTACGGCAATATGGCGTTACGTTTCTGTACCATCCGATTAGATAATAATTAAACATAACCAAAACTTTTATTAAATCATAATTAATTTAATTTATTACTTATCATAGTAATCTGTTCGTACTTTTCTATATTTTTTCTATATTTACTTTATAACAAAGAGTTGCTAATAATATTTCTTGTGTTATTTAAGTTCCGAATTAGCTGATAGATGGCACTACATATAACAAAGCTTTGATTTAATTTGTTACTTACTTACATTGAAACCCGGTGGCAGCACGATCTCGCCCTGTATTGTATTATATTGTATCATTTTTATTATTATTCAAATTACTTTTTTTTTCAAAAATTCTTGATAGATTTTTTTATAAACTATTTATTGACAACATCAAAAATATCTAAAATGTTTTACTTCAATCGCGTGTGACGGTTACACGCTCTCATTTTTTTTATACAAGTTTTGTTTTTGATGGCATTAAAATTAACAGCAATTGACAAACTTTCCACCTGGTGTAAAATGACAACCTTGACAAATGTATGTAATCGAATTAACGGAAATACGCATCAGAATATTCTCACAATGTAGCGATATCACAAGTCGCAAAATTCCCATAAACATGCGACTTCATAACTTTTACCTTGGGTAATAAGTCTTAAATTGCGTTTTGTCTTGAGATTTCTTGACTGCTCGATGTTTTTTTTTTCAAAAAATTTCCTCTTTTTTTCTCCCCTTTTTTCCTTCCCCTCTTTTTTTATTCTTCTATATAATAAAATCCTTTTTTTAAACTTTATCTAATTTAACTTTATTTAACCATTTCTAAATTATATAATCATTTTCAAAAATAACCTTAAACAATTTCACTTCTTACGTGTGTACACTAGTACACGCACACATTTTTTATATAGAACTAATCTTATCAGACGTTTGCTGTGTCAAGATGAAACTGCAGATAAGATTAAAATATTCGTAGCTCTGAGGAATATTGAGATGGTCTCTCTATTTATAATATCTAATAATTTCTTTATTACTACTGCTGACTGCGCAGTAACCGTTCACACTTTGATTAGACGAACGTTAAAATTGGTAAAATTTATTTAAAAATAAACAGTTAACTTATAGATTTAAGATTGAAGGGTCTAGAAAAATATGCACTAGAAAAGAGAACCTGGCCGCTGAACTTGCTGTTTATGTCTTGGAATATTGATTAAGAATATTGTAATCAGTTGTTCCCTTTTTATACATCATGTAGTCATTTTTCTCTATGTTTACCACTTATGAACCAGTGATACGTATAGCTCCATTGGGATGCCAACGTTCTATACTAATATTGACGTAACTAAGGATTTTTCAATAATACGCAGAAGAATTACGTGTATTTGAGAATGATGGAACTTTTTATGATATTTTTCTTCACCGAAAACTCCATTTTATTGCGAAAATCGAAATAACGATATTTGTTCCGTCTTACGTTACGTTACAATTACGTAATTCCCAAATACACAGCGATATCATAGTAAAATTGTACTATACTAGCGGGCCCGGCAGACGTTGTCCCGCCATGATTATAAAAAAAATCCTAGACAAAATATATACCAAAACGTTCCTCGTGAATCACTTAATCCACTGGTGAAAACCGCATAAAGATCCGTTCAGTAGTTTTTGAGTTTATCGCGAACAGACAGACAGACCGACGCGGTAGGGGACTTTGTTTTATACTATGTAATGACATCAGTCATAAACAACACCTAGCAAAGCAGACAGAAAATCGCACAATTTAGTTTCCATTATGGATAATAAATAAATATGAATTCGCAATTTAAAAGCCGAGATGACCGATAACTACTCATTCGAGTTTTTGACGGGATTTTAATTTTTCATGTAATGGATTTTATATTTTATTCAGAATCTTGTATTATAAGATCCTGTATTTTGTAACATTGGTGATATTTTTTCATTACATAGCTGAGTTATTGTACACAAGTGAATTGGATTGGAAATAATACTATGGACCATAAATTCTGGCTTGCCACAAAAACTCCCTGGAAAGTTCTAACAAGACGGCCACTTGTTAGAACGTTGGAATTATCACAAGAAACTTATTATATTGTCACCTACTCGATAATGGCAGTAATAATCTAAAATATTGGTTGTCAAAAATAAAACAAAATAAAAACTAATCATTCTGCTATTGTCTTGCATTTGCGAAATACGTAACAATTGGTGCATTGTTCGATCACCTTACAGTTCCAGATTGTTGTTGTTATAAAAACTGATCAATTTAAAACTGTTTTATCATTAAATATAGAAACAACAAACATAATCTTACCTTCAAAGAATCAATTTCACACTGCAACATATTAGTGACACTAAAACAATAACGTTATTATTAATCGAATAACAAGACAAATATTAGCAGCTTATAGCAAAACATAAACGATGAAAAACTAAGAAAAACCAAAGATAAGTGTAACACAGATGACATATACAATGATAAGAAGAGATAATTTATCTATATATCTTTAAAAAATAACGTATTTTATAAATTTCCTTTGCCTGCAATATCTAGATGAATTTATTGACAATTCAACGATGTACTTAGGAAAATATATCGTTGTTATTATAGCCACCATTTTTTTTTATTAATATTTATAACAAAGACAAGCTTATGATAATAAATACCTCGGATTTAGTGTCGTTGTCAGAGGTACTGTTTTCAGAGTTTAAACTAATTTAAAAAAATGAATTCTTAATGCTAATTGCAAAAGTATCTTTTATAGATATTAATCATTACATAATATAAAACAATGACTTCTGCCACGTCTGTCGTTCTGTCCGCGATAAACTCAAAAACTACTGACCGGATTTTCATGCGGTATTCACCAGTAAATAAAGTGATTCATAAGGAAGGTTTAGGTATATAATTTGTCAAGGTTTTTTATTATCAGGGCGGGACAACGTCCGCCGAGGCCGCTAGTATTTTATATAATTTAATATTATTTGTGTTGTTACAGTCAAAGAAATTAATCCATATGAAAAGACTATTATAAAGCTTTCCTTACAATATTTCTAATTTCGTACGCTTCTAGAATGTTCTACGCGAATCTATCTGTATAATAAAAACAAAATATGTAGGTTTCATTCGCGGCGATTTTTTATAGTATCCATTTTACTATATATCACCACTAGGTGGTGCTGGGCTGTATTTTTATAATTAAAATTTATACAGTAATTTGCCACGAAAAACGTCGCGGATTATTAATAACTTTGGTTTAAATAAACAGTGCAAGGTTAGACTGTTATCTTAATACCCAGTTGTTAACAGAACTCATAACTCACAAAGTATCTGCAAATCACTAAGAAAAAATTACATTAATCTGTCTATTCGTTCTTCGTTTTTTATAACATTTTTCACGTAAATATATGGTACATGGTCATAGTTGAAAATATTAATGCTGAAATAAAGTTAATTTAACTATTTACGACTTTACGCGATTCACAATAACTCGACACAAAGTATATAATTTTTTTTTATGCCAAAAGGCAGCGATCAGGTACATGGCCCATCTGATGGTAAATGGTTACCGTCGCCTATGGACAACTGCAATACTAGGGGTATCGCTGTTGCGTTAAATCGGCTGGGGCGAGAGGCGATGGACACGGGCATGTCCGTCGCCCTGGCAGTTTAAACTGCACAGGCCCATGTCGATGCAACTCCCACAGTTCGTCAGGAGGGTCTAACACCCATACCCCCTTGAAGGGTCTATCATCTTTACTTCTCAGATCGCAGTCGGGGCCCCTCAGAGAGGCTAACACCTGTCGGGGGAGCAGACGCGGTGCCAGTCGGCAGTATGTGCTCCCACGCCTAAAAGGTGTGTGTCGGGGTGGTAGGGTGTCTGAACCCGACTGGATCGCGACCACCGTACACCAGGTGGAACACCCGCCATAGTGGCACGTTTGGGCGTGTCGCGTTCCGGGATCAGCCGGTGTATATCCAGCAACCGGGGTGGGGGGGGGGGGGGGCTGTCCCTGACTGGGTCGCTTTCAGGCCGGCATGACAGCGGCGACCGGCGAGGGATAGTATGTCTTTCGGTGGTCGCCATTGTTTTTAGATTGTACTGTGCTTACCATCAGGCACAGTACAGTCACTTTGCCGAGCTACAATAAAAAAAAAAAAAAAAAAAGGTGTATAAAGGCACCATGGGGTTTTAGTCCGTGCGAATCGGACATAACCCTTTCTTAGCTTCCCGGCGGGATGAGTATCCGATAGGGATCTCTGCATGTAAAAAAGGGTTTCGCTGTTGCGTTACCGGCCTTGAAGAGCTTGTTTCAATCCCTTTTTGAAGACACCCATAAGTCTCGGAGAATATTTAAGTTGCGTAGAATAAGTTAAATGTTTTTTTTTTTTAGTTTTTCAGTATTTCGCAAGTAACATTGCGATAATATACACCGCAATACATTGTTATGAACTACGCCCTAATTACACTTAGACCTGTACACGTGACCTACATTCACTGCTAGTCAGTTGATATGCAAATCCCAGCAGACAGCCTGTGCATTTCAAGTACTGCCTATACCAAACAGGTGTGAAATTAGTAAACCTCACGGGGGTCAATAACTCATTATCGAAATTTATATAGAAATTATTTTTTATTCAGGCTTATGCATTCAGACCATTCGTAATCCCTCTTTGATCCTTTGAACCACCGTAAAAAGTGTAAATGCCTCGGGTTGTATTTATGTCAGTGCAAAATAGACATGGTGCGAAACATATTTGATAATGTATCCTATTAATATTATAGAGTATTATATATTATATTATGATAGGGTAGAGAAAAAATAAAACAAAACAGGCTACAATATATAAAGATATTGTCTAAATTGGCCAAAATATAACAATAAGTGTTAAGTAAGTTAAAAAAAAGCCTGCCATTTGCGTGCGCTATATAAACCGATAGTTAACCGCAGATAAACAAAGATAAAAACACAGTCGGAAGTCACGAGCAACTTTTATTATTACACATTCCTAAATTACTATAAGCATTAATAATGGTTATTTTCTTCAGCAAATTATAGAATTTGAAATATTTATACGTGTACCTTCTTTAAAATATGAAGAAGCAAACAGGCATGCAATTCATATATAAAAAGGGATAGCAGTATTGAGACCATTTGTAATATACTGCTACTCCTGAGGATTGAGGTTATAAGCCTCGTCTATCACATTTTTGGACTAGAACAAAGTAATGCGACCGTCGCTGTTGCGGCAGAAACGAAGATGTGTACATATTATGTGTGAAGTTTTATTTTATATAACACATCTATGTATTACAAATTATAACGTTTAATTTTCGTTTTATATGTAGACTAGCGGGCCCGGCTGACGTTGTCCCGCCCTGATTACCCCCCCCGCAACCCCCCTTGTGGGTGGAATTTCGTAAAATCCGTTCTTAGCTGACCTCTACTCGGCGAAAGGAATATTCCTACCATATTTCAAGTCGCTACGCCTTATGGTTCCAGAGATATCGTGATGAGTCAATATATAGGTGGGAATCTCTAATATATATATAGATAATATTATAGAAGCGTCCAATACGTGAAAAAATACAATTTTATTTTTACCTCGAAACAAAGTTATAGATTAAAAGTGTGAGGCTTAGTACCTACAATGTTATCTTAATCCGTACCCAGGTCAGTTAACTAGGTAGCAGGCTTAACGGAACTACATCACTGTAGCTTAGAAATCGTTACTCTAATGTTATGTTAAATCAAAGCATTTCGTGCATCGAATGAAATTACTAGAATTGCAGATAAAACCAGATGTCTATCTACGTCCCACTTTCGACATTCTCAAATCGATTTGCTGTCTGTCATCAATTTTCTTGTAGTCATTAAGAACTTACTAAAGACCTTTCGTTCAAAATAGGTTATGTTACTGTATATATTATATTATTTTTTTAATTTATATTTAATTGAAGTTATACTTTTTTTGGCGCGTTGGAGAAAAATGTTGAGATTAAATTTTTAGGATGATTTTGTAATTTTTTGAAGGTTACACTTCTACCTCCTGTGAAATACGTGCTTTCTTAAATTTTATCTATACCAGAGTCGTTTTTCAATAGCCCAATTCCAAATTTCCGAATGCCCAATTTCAAATAGCCTTAAAAGACGTTATGTCCCTACGCGTTCGCTAGTATATTTGCATGTTATTATGTTTTTTAGGCTAACACGACAAAGTGATTGGACCACAGCTGTCCGTAGTCCAATCCAAAAATAACCGCAACTACGGAAAGCTACCCATTGCTAGTCTAGTTGTCGTGTTATACCGGCCTGCGAGCCAATCTACAGCGGGACATATATTGGCAGATTCCAAAAGGTAAAAAACAAAAGAAAGTCACTCTGACGATTATATCACCATACGCATGGTAGTAGCGATCCCAGTCATACGCAGATACCAGTGACACCCCAAATAAATACTGGATATAGACCAATTAATCCTGGAATTCGACGCGACTAAGCTTAACACGTTTCGTGCTAAGCCATTTTTGCCTGACATGTCCTTCAGGCCCTTTGATATTTTGACAAAAAATTATTTTATTATCATACTTTTTTTTTTAACTGTCTACGCTATTGGCCTGACAAGCCTTCACAGCTTCACCGGACTACATCACGTATTATTATACAATATTATGTTATAACATCAGACATAACATGACATAAGTAATTCTTTCGTTTTCAATAGTTATCAAAACGTGTACCACCGGTGGTACACAGGACGTAAAAATCAAGTTTAACGTGTACCACCGACGGTACACGGGACACGGAATATGTTAACGACTATTGCCGGTGTTACACCTAATGTATAGTAGTCGGATACGATTTTTTAAAAATATATTATAGGTTTTGGCGTTCGACCACAATCTCACGATGTTACATGACGATGTAGTCTAAGATGGTAAACACGTTAAGCCTAGAGGGAATATCTCTCAAGTGCTGCCTGAATACACGTATAGGTGCTTGGCGATAGATTTTCACTTGAGTGTGGTAGCTAGTAGTGGTCTTTGAAAAAATCACACGACATATTTCTCTTAAAAAGAGAGAAGAGCTTTAAAATATTGCACCTAATTTTGATGTATTTCTGTATTCAAATATCCATATATCGCACGAATAGAAAGTGATACCAAGTCATTCATCTTCCGCTTCATTAACATAGTTTAGAACTCGAAAATGCTAATGACCGTACGATTAGTAAATGATTAGCAGTTTACAAAGGTCGACCTTGCTTTGTTACATTCAGTGCGGAAACGTTTTACATTGTCGGTAGATGCGGTAATATCAATGATATAGCTTAATTAAAAAAAATATATTTTTCATAAAATCATATAAAACTCATAAAAATAATCATAGAAAAAAATGTTGATACGTTTCCTAATTCATAAAAATATATTTGGCTTTGTTCTTAGTTACAGAAACATTTTTATGATTTTATTGTATGTACGGTAATTAAATAAAATACTACATTCTATCTATACTTAATATATAAAGCTGAAGAGTTTGTTTGATAGAACGCGCTAATCTCAGGAACTACGGGTCCGATTTGATAAATTCCGTCGGTGTTAGATAGCTCATTTATCGAGGAAGACTATAGGTTATATCATCACGCTAAGACCAATAGGAGCGGAGCACCAATAAAGAATGCTTCAAAATCGGGCATTTTTTTTGACAGCTTTCGCTGCGTGTTAGCTTTATATACGTTTCCATGATAACGTGGTAGTTTTTCAAAGCTTATTTTATGTTCCTATCCAAAAAGTTTATTCTATGTTAGTTTTGTTTCCGATTATAACGGAATATTATCTATAACGTATAATAAAAATAAAGTGTGTGTATGTAATATTAAAATAACAACTTTTTGGTCAAATGGATACGGGTACAAATATAAAAAAAAAAATATTTTTTAATGCAATCGACATGTCTGTCTGTTTGTTTGTTTGTTCCGGGTAACCTCCGAAGCGGCTGAACCTATTTTAACGGAAATTTTACTGGCAAATAGCTGAAATTATAGCGGGTGACATAGGCCTAATATTTGTCTGCGGCTTCGTCCGCAGTGCTGTTACCAAAATGGTTGGACTGATTTTCACGGGACGTTCACTGGTAGATGGCAGATCTTATAATGAGTAGCTTAGACTTTTTTCTTTTGTTACTCGCGACTTGCTACGCAGTGGTATCTTCAAAATGGTTGGACTGATTTTTACGGGACTTTCACTGGTAGATAGTAGACCTCATAAGAAGTAATTAAGTTTTCTATTCGCCTTCGGCCGCAGTGGAATATCCGAAATGCTTGAACTGACTTTCACGAGACTTACACTGGCACATAACTCACCTTATAAGAAATAACCTGTACTATTTTATTTTGTTACCTAAGACTTCGTCCGCAGTACTGTCTCCAAATCGTTTGGACCGATTTTCACAGGACTTTTATTGGCAGATAACTAACTAATGAGTTATTTTATTTTAAACTAGCAACCTCGGCAGAGGTTGTCCCGCCCTGGTTATAAAAAGAAAACCTTGATAAATTGTACCCAAACCTTCGCCATGAAACATTTTAACTACTGGTGAAAACGGCGTGAAAATCGGTTTTGTAGTTTTTGAGTTTATCGCGAACAGACAGACAGACAGACGTGGCAGTGGACTTTGTTTTACACTATGTATTGATATGTAGTGATGAACTGTTAACCGTCCGTGTGAAATTGATCAAAAATGTGTTGTTTACTCTAAACAATCGCGTGAGACGTAGGTTGTACTAGACTCCAAGAATAAATATAGTTGAAAGTCGTATGTTTAATTACGTATTACCTTTTTGGTCAATTTGGCGGCCATTTTATTTTATTTACCGCGCTTTCGTCTACATAACTCAGTGATTATAGGAACGTATAGGAATAACTTAATAATATAACTTAATTATAAAATAAATAAATAAATAAATATATCGACAATATGAGCATATTATATCTATATAATAAATGATTTAACACATATTGTGCGATAACGTATAGCTTGAAATTTTAATTACTTTCTTATATAGTGTAAGTAAGCACTGAGGGTAGTATATAATAGGTTAAAGTTTTTTTTATACCATAGCAGGCAAACCAATAAATGGGTCACATGATGTTAAGTGATTACTGCCGTCCATAGACACTAGCAACACCAGGGGTGTCGCAAGTGCGTTGCCAGCCTGTGTTTGGGGGGAGAGGAAGGGGAGGTGGGCCTCCGGCGCTCTCACTGACCGAACGAAACGCATCAATGCAAGCACTGTTACTTCACGTCAGTTTTCTATGGGTCGGGTGGTAGCACCCCGGACGAAACGACCCATTCACGCTGGAACCAGTAATAGCTTCAGCGTGGCTCTACCACCTACAATAAAAATTCCAGATATATTGCTGACGGTAAATCCCATCCCATGCAACACACTGTAAGTATTTATATATCTTATGTACAGTCTAAAGTACACGTTACATGTTATAGTAGATGACGTGCGTGTCGTATTTAAAAATGTTTTTGAAAGAGCATTTCTGTAATGTACACACCTACTCATAATTTTACATTTCTTTAATACATTTAAAATAAACGCGTGCGGAGCAGCGGGTGACAACTAGTTTTATATATTTTATTATAAATATGATACACATACGACAAGGTTGTGAGGGCTCAAAAAGCTTCTTTATAATTTCGTGTATGGTATCTGTGGTATTAGAGCATCATACAGCCAGTGCCGTTCTGTTTCCTTGAAAATTCAAATTAAGGAAGTCATTCCGAAACGGTACATTTTAAGAAGGTATCATTTTTTTAGGCTTTCCATTGAAATGTGACACTCCCAATCTCCCACATTGAAACTGTATTAAGATATACGTTATGTCATTTTAAGGAAAAGTACGTTATGATTTTACAATTGTTTTTTTTTTCATTTGAATCGAAACTGCACATTTTTGAGAAATACCATCGTAATCTGAGATTAACTAATTAAATACACACAAATCTGGCATCAAATGTCACCCTCGTGTCGCCACATAGACTGACTGGTAGTCAACTAGACGGCGGGACATCAGAATTAAACATTGTAGATTACCGCATCCACGCTTTATTTATTCTGTGTACGGGAAAAGGCCCACGTCGCGCACCGGTTTCCGGCTGTGCGGGCCACTTCCCATAACGAGAGTCCCGGAAGTCATTCTGATGTTGGCTCGACGCTCTCTATAGCTTTATCTACTATACTATCCTCTACATAAAGCGATACAATAATAATTTAGTATACATATTTCATTTGTATGTCGCTAGTAATAATAAATATTAGAAACGTAAAAACGTATCTACTTTGTACATATAATCAACAATAAAACAGTTCAGTACTCTATTGTTTATATTTGATTTTCTATCTTTGTTTATTAGCTATTGACGAACTTTATTGTTATATATTTTAAAAAATCTCGGGGCTGCCCTTAGGTCTACTGACAGAAGTGAAAACTCAAAAACGATGGAATAACTGTGTTCTTTTTTAGAATTTTGATATCAATTATAGTCTTCATTATTTAAATTTCATAATTTATAAATTGAAAATATTAACATAAGTTTTCACACCTATTGTCACTCCGAGTAATAATTATACCTATATACCAAAAATTTTACATATATACAGGCCGCTATATGTGACATGATATGTCATGAGGTGCCATATTTTGATTTTGAATTTCTTATCAACTTCATTTTATTTTATTGTTCACGTGTTCTGTTAATCTATTTACTATGTAACCTCGCCTTTCTTACCAAACACTTTATCATAATTTTAATTAAACATGTACTAACTTAGCCATACGTGTGCCCGGGTCATCCAGTCTTTATATATAAAAATCAATGTTTGTATGTTTGTCCTCAGTGCATGCCAAAACCACCGATCCGAAAGTGATAATAATTTTATAGGATGTTCTGGGGACGACCGAGATAGATACTGGCCCAAAAAATCTATATACGTATATATAAATGTTTTTTTTAATCAATAAAATTGTTTGCCTTCAAGAGAGAAAGTGCTTTTTCTTCTTATTGAAACTTTTTACACTACATTTGATATTGTTTTGACATGTTCGACATGTTTCAATGAAACATCAGTTATCACAATTTATCAATTCATTACAATTAAGCAAGTCATATGCTTCCATTCAGAACAACATTCCTGGTAAGGCATGGCCATATAAATTTCGTGACTGTTGCAAGTTCGCTGCGTCTACTATCTATAGACTGAGGATCTATCTGTAGAGGTTTGCTCTCCAGTCCATCTTGCAGAATCAGGAACAACTCAATATGTGAATGTGGGTTGGATGAAAGCACTCTAGAATACATTTTTTTGCATTGCCCCGTTGTATGATGTTGTATTGTTTTTTTTATATATATCATAGGAGGCAAACGAACAGGCGGGTCACCTGATGTTATGTGATCACCGCTGTCCATAGACGCTAACAACACCAGGGGAGTCGCTAATGCGTTGCCAGCCTGTGTTTGGGGGACGGGACGACGAGAGGGGTTGGGAGGGGAGGGGAGATGGGCCTCCGGCGCTCTCACTGATCGAACAAAACGCAACAATGCAAGCACTGTTACTTCACGTCCGTCGTCTGTGAGAGGGTGGTACTACCCCGAGCGAGCCGACCCATTCATGCTGAAACCAGTAATAGCGTCAGCGTGGCTCTACCACCTCTCAAATCAAATCAAAATATTGTATGATATTTTACCTAACAATACGTCTGATTTTAACAAAGGCACAAAGGTGACCGTAAATATTTACTGACTTGTAAATTTAGAACTTATTTCTTCGTAATAAAAGACGTTTTTGGAGTATAAACTAGCTATGAACTGGTTTTTTTTTAAACTGTAGTCTGAGATGTAGCGGTTTGCAATTTTTCATTCTTAAATTTAAATTGTTTATAAATTTACCCTAAACTTCTGAACCGTGACAGGGCTCAAAAATTCATCACAATATCTTCATTTAATACTTATAGAGTTATTCACTTTTTAAGAATCTACGATTATTATAAGTACTACGTGTCTAAGCTATGCGTGAAGTGGAGCAAACGATGTGGTACGCATGCACAGGAGAGAGGAAATAAAGTTATAATATTGGTTACGAATAAATTTTGTAGACAAAGCATATTTTTTCTTTATTCTTTTTTAATATTTTTTTATAAATTAAATATATTGTTAATTTAATAAACAAGGCAGACGACGTCGAAGGTATCAAGGAGTTATAGTAATATCGGTACCATTTCGTCTTATATAGTTTGTTTCTCGTCAGACGAATTGGATTATAAATAATATAATAGTACGGACGGGAATTCTGAAATATCTTGTTTCTGGAAAGTTCGTACAAAGGAACCATTTGTTTCAAACGCCGAAATTTTGATACGGCACTAATCGTCAAAACCGAAACATTCACTCTACAATCACGATAATCATCCTTATTTGTTGACAATGTAAAGAAACCATTTCTATTAAACAGTAAAGATAGTAAAGTGGAAAATATTATACGACATATCGTAAAATATCGGGACATCCGGAAAAAAATCCGGAATCATGTTAAATATCCAATCAAATATCCTATCCATTAGTTTATTTTACGTAGTCTTCAGGCTCTCTGACTATACTCCGGAATCACAATATATATTAACTAATACTTTCACTGTGATATTCGCTTGAAGGCATGACTATACACATCAAAATTAACTCTTGCTACACACTCATTCATCTCTACGCACAATTTTGCCCGATTATCGACATATTCTCATATCGAATTAATTAATAAAAACGTGAACAAACATATATAACTATATATTGTAATCAAACTATCTTTTTAATTGTTGTAATAAAAATTTAAAATATAAATAAGTATAATCGCAAAATTTACCCAGTAAAATTTGTCAAAAATAAGCTTTTATAATTACTTTCTTTTCTTAAATTTATATGTTAGTAGTTCTCTTCTTAGTATATCTGAGCAGTAACAATATGACGCAATTTTTAGTATATTATTATAAAAACACTATCCATATTATGCAACACAAAGCCAAATAACCAAAATTTATAAATAAAAATAAAGATAAAGATCCCGCTAAAAATCTTAATATATATATTTCTTGTGTGCGTGTGTATGTGACTGAACTCCTCCTAAACGACTGGACCGATTTTGATGAAATTTTTTGTGCGTGTTCCAGTGGATCCGAGAATGGTTTAGATTCACAATTGGACCCGGTAGGTGGCGCTGCGGTTGACTTTTGGGATTTATATTTTTTATTATCAAGGCAGGACAACGTCCGCCAGGTCCGCTAGTTTTCTTATAAATTCTTTTAAGCCAAACTGAAAATCATAGATACGATTTTGTTTTTATTTTATTTCTTAATCCTCAGTTGCATTGATTGCCATTTTTTATAAATTTGACATTTTAGGACTTCGAAGTTGTTATAAAAAATATTTAACTAGTTTTGAAGGCAAAAACGCGTCAATCTATACACAGATTATAATGTAATCAAACGTTATTGTGGACATGGAGATGAAAAAACTTGAGCACATTAAACAAGATTGATTTGGAGCAAACAAATGGGCTATAAAAAAGGTCCGCAGGCCACACCTGCAGCTTTCACCGTCGAAAACGAAAGTGTAAATGATAGTTCATGTAATACACTATAACGGTTAGATTGATGTTTGTCACAGTACCATGAGGTAATACGCTATAATGTTTGTAGATATCATGCGTCGTGAGACTCATACTCATGAGGAAGACTGTTATGTAGTCTTCTACTAATTCTAAAATATACTAGGAATATAATGTTAAAGAATACGTAGCACGCACACTATAACAATGAAATCTATAAAACATATGTAGTTGTTATTCGTGTCTGTGTTCCCTTACTTCTTTTAAATGATGCAACCGTATGGTTTTCACTCTAATTTAGACAATTTTGTTCGGAAGGTTTGTATGGATGATATAACAAATCGATGTTATATTTATATGAGTTAGAGAAATCCCAGTATAGTTTTATGAGCGCCTACATTACGACATAAGTCAAAATAATGTGGTACTGATTTGTGACTTAGACTCACAAAATTCCACAAAGATAAAAATGATAGATATCTAGTAACGGTAGGCCACAGCAGGCATTTTCATGTTTCATATATAATTTTTATGTTAAAATATAATGGATTATTTGCGAAGCTGTTTTGATCAATATAGTAGTAGTCTTTATCAAATTAGATTTTTGTTACTTTTGGCATTTGGGCAGTGATGTGATGAAAACTGACGATGAAATGTTAAATAATATCACAGGTTTAAAATTGCGTGTACTAAAAAAAGTCGTGTCAGTAGATTTAGAAAATTTCTTAGATTTTGATAAACTCTATATGTTAAAGTGCCAAAAAAGTTGCGTGTTTACACCGTCTATCTTATGATGTCAGATTATCTTAAACTTGAAACTTAGAATCGATGCTACAATAATCTTGAGCTTTTGGTGAAGGAAAATCTTGATGTAAGCAATAAACGGTTACTGTACCAGACCCTGAACAATGGACAATCGTACGATGTGTGCAATAAAGCGATCAAGCTGAACTATGTAAAACTAATTAAGTTAGACAAACAAGGCAATTAAACCCCTCTCGAATATTCTGTAGAATTTCTATGTAAACGGACCGCACCTAACCTACAATTTCATTTTAATCGAAGCGACATCTGAAAAGCGTCTGCAAGATTAATACAACCACATTATGTGATCTAACCATTTGTAAACTTAGCCCTCAGTGGTCATCTCAGCCCCCCCCCCCCCCAACCCTCTTGCGCAGGCGGACGAGGAAACTGTTCGAGGCATATTGCCTCCTTCAGTGGCTTGTCCGTCGCTGTCCGTAAACACGGACAGGTCCTTGGGTTTCACATATGTGTTATGTGGTGATGTGGTGGCGCCTCTTTGCGGTGGTTGTCAGGCATCTTGTAGTGGCGCAGGTTGCGCGGGTATTTCTAGGGTGAAGTGCCACCGAGTCTTCACTTATAGTCTCTGGTTGTAGCGCGTCCTTCTGGGTGCGAGGTCTTCATTTTCTTCTTTTTGACAGTCTTCTGTGCGGGAGGGTAGTTGGCCAGCGCCATTAGGCTTCTTGCCGCTGACTCCTCGATGTTCACATGGGCTAGAGTAGTATGCGCCTTCGCTCTTCCGGTATCACCTGACCGGGCGACTGTGCTCGCTTTCCGGTTTCTAGATTCGCTCCTGTACACCGGATATAATGTCGCGTTGTTAGAGGTGTAAGCTCCCCCACAGTTTACGCAGTTTGGCGTACCTTCGCTTGGGCGTGCGCATTAGTACGCAAAGTGCGGTCCTCCACACTGCATACAGGCGAATGGGCGGTGGCAGTTGTGGGAAGAGTGTCGGAACCGCTGATACCGGTGGCATTGAGCCGGGCCCTTCTTCCCACGCCACCCTTCTATCTTCACATTCATGAGAAGAAGTTCCGTTATTTCGTAAACTGTCACGGTTGTATTTGGCGATCTTTTTAGGGAGCAGAAGAAGATGCTCCCTGTCTTCCTCTCCTTCCTTTTCTGTCGAAGGTGCTCCGGGTGCAGTCCCTTTTCCAGGAGATCCTCGGCGACTTCGTCCGGGTGGGTCTCTTCGGGTAGGCCACGTATTGCTACCTTGAGGTTGCGTTCGGCGGGGAGCGATTAAATGAACCAACTTACTCCCTCAACTCGCTCTAGATCGGTGAGGTACTCGGTTAGGATTCGGTTTTCCGAGGGATTCGTCGGGATGAATCGAATACCTTTCCTGTACGGTCGAGCGTTCGGCGCGCGTCTCAACTAATCCGCCAATCGTCTAAAGTGCTTCGTCCATTTGGGCAGGCGCTCGACGACGATCGGAGGAAATTAAGCGCTGTCGAGGTGCCGTGACCATTGGTTCCTGGCTTAGTCCGTGTGGCGGCGCTAGCGGGAACTCGTTTCTTGACTCTGACTGGTCGGTTATTTTTGGCTGCATTCGACGGAGGAGGGGGGGGGGGGGGGCAGACCATCCTGCGCCTTCTCGCTCAACTTTGGGCAAAGTATTCTCTGATTATTTGGTTGTCCTTGTAGTTCGTCGGGGTAAAATGAATAGCACCCCTGACAACTCGTGCGGGCGGCGTGCGTCCCAACATAGCCGCCAATTGTTTGTAGTGGTCTGCCCATTGGAGAGAGAGAATATCACTCTCGTACGCATCTGCCTGTGTTGATGACCCCCTATGCTACCTCTGTCGCGCTTCCGAAGACTGCTATTGCGGCGTAGGCACAACGGTGCGGAGTCCAGTAGGCGTAGCGGTAGTCGTCGTTGTTGAAGAGGCGGGTTTCGTCGGCAGGCTAGGTGTCGTACGTCGCGATGACGTGCAGCGTGGAGGGTATTTTTAGATCCTCCACTCGCCGTCGCCGAGGTGGAGGATGGAGCGCTTTTAAACTTAGCGTATCGAACTTTCGTCTCACGTGCCCCTAGAGGCATACATACACTTGTCACACTCTATCACGCCTATTTATCTCTCTCTCTCGCTCTTAATGTGAAATAGTTCTTTTTCTCTCAATAGATCAGTATATATTTCCGTCCTTTTTATTTCAAACACGTTTCGTTAAGGAAAACGATACAGTAACATATAACTTATTTTATTTTCCAATCGTTTCCAAACAAGTTCGATTCAAAAACCACTGCCACTGTAAGATGACTAGCAAAGATCAGGTGTCAGGATCTCCGAATATCAATAATAAAAACACTTGTAAAGCAAGATTTTTCATTATGGTCTTTACTATAATGACATGTTTCGATTGTTTTCCAAGTTACCATAGATAAAAATAAGACTCAAGGTAAATAAAAAAAATGTATTATTTTATAACAGTTGTTTATTGCAATTGTAATGGCACGTACGGACTAGAGGAGTTTTAGGGTCCAGCAGCATTAGCACACGCATTTTCACGCTACACACGTCACATAACGCTACGACACATCACGTCATGTGACGTGACGCCACGTCATGCCACGTCACGTCACGCCACACCACACATCGTTTAAATCTTTAACTATCAGTGTACTAAAATAAAATTTAATCCATCATTGGCTTTAAAAACCGACTTATTCAAATAAATCAACAGGAAAATATGTCTTTATACTTGTATTATGTTTAAAATGTGTGAAATGCATTTTATGTATAATCAAATATTACTCTTAGATCCCAGATGGATTGTATTGTCACACACACTCTAAGATACTTCTTTACCAGTAGCACTTTCTTTGTAACCTGAAAAATATGACGTCTATAGCTAAAAAAGACTTCCTCTGGATACAATGTATCTGAAACACTCAGTTTTTCTTTTTTGAGTGAAACTCAACATATGCTTCCATTTCACAATTCTGTCAGTAAGCATCCAAGTGATTCTGTTTTCATGATATCTTATATGTCACATTTAATTTTGCTGGAGGTTCCTCGCATCACCAATTCATTGTTATTTGGTTGCTCCTTCCAAAGTTGACAATCCTGTTTGCCAAGACCCACACCAGATAATCCGTACGTTGAACAGTATACAACGCTCCAACACTACAATTAACTTCTATTGTGTCGGTTACCCCAGCCCCTTCGGTGGTCATCCTTGTATTCATCCATGTTACGCTGCCGGTCTAACTCTTCAGGGTCATCATCCTCAATAAGACGCTCCTGGAAAAGAAGAACACATGCCAATAATTTGCTGTGTTAATTAGACATATCATATGAATCATATAGAATCATAGGTGGCCATCTACATTTTAGGGGAAAAATAAGTTTTTATGTGGCGAGAATTTTGAATATAAAACAATGTATAATCTTTTACTTATTTTAATCTATCGACTAAAATACAGTTTATATATTAATCATTACTGCTATACTTTAGAAAAGAAACATTTTTTCCACTTTGCCAAAAAAAACTTTTGATTATATACAACTCATATGAGGAGTACTTATAAACCCCCTTAATTCGGCTTCATTATTTTATGAAACGCAGTAACTTGTTCATTGAACTCTATAGCTAACTATATAACCAACCTCAAAGAAGTTACAGCTCTGGCAATAGCATCAATAATGACTCACAGTGTTATTTTGCAATAATTATCGATAAAAACTGTTGTTAGTTATGCTGCTGTTGAATAATTCACTGTTTTGTATCATATAGCAATTTGTATTAATGACAGTAGCATAATTTTAAGTGTGAAAGTGCTTTCTCTTTCATACCTATTGGTTATTTTATAATGTTTGCTTACTTGCACGTTACAATAACGTCGGCTGATCGTTATCTTGGCCCATAACAATATGGACAACATATAATTGACAGTAGAATAATATCTTCAATGATGTGTTATCCATTTCATAGGTATAATGACACTATAATTTTTGTTCTTCTAACAATGAACATTTTTAGCTCTGGGGCTAATCGCTACTTATGAAAAAGAGATTTATATATCAGCAACCAACCACTTTCATCAAACTGACAAACTATTGCAACAATATTATTTTACACCTGATATAATAGGTCTTTACCTATGAAATTGCCGTTCTGCAGTACTGGCCATTTCAAATCAAAATAATTTTTGTTTGGCTAGGAATTCTAATTTCAAATTAATTTTATTTTAAAAACATGGAATTTTTTTCCAAAAGTAGTAATTTGTTTATTGATTACATTTTCATCGCATTTCAATCTTTTTTGTCATCATGGATACGTTAAAAATTCGAGTAATTATGGAATATGAGTACCGTCGTGGCAGCAACGCGGCACAAGCGGCACGCAACATCAACGACGTTTACGGAGCTAACACTACAAACCAACGCACCGCCTGTTATTGGTTTGCTCGCTTCCGTTCTGGGAATTTCGACCTGAAAAATGAACCTCGCGGTCGTCCGAAGACAATCTACGGCTGAATTAGCAGCAGCTTTCGACGTTAGCGTCAAAACAATATTGGTCCATTTGCGTCAAATTGGCAAGGTAAAAAAGCTTGACAAATGGGTGCCCCACGAACTCAATGATCGGCAGCGCGAAGTACGCGTCGAGACGTGTCTTGCACTGCTCAACAGACACACAAATAAAGGAATTTTGAACCGCATTGTTACCTGCGATGAAAAATGGATTCTGTTTGATAACCGCAAGCGCTCAGCAAGTTGGTTGAATCCTGGTTCAGCACCTAAACAATGCCCTAAACGAAAACTTACCCCTAGAAAAGTGATGGTCACTGTTTGGTGGGCTAGCGCCGGTGTGATTCATCACAGCTTCTTATCAAACGGGGTGAGCATTACTGCAGATGTGTACTGTGAAGAACTGAACACAATGATGGAGAACCTGTCACATCTCCAACCAGCATTGGTCAATCGCTCGTCTCCGCTGCTCCTGCACGACAACGCGCGACCTCATACTGTACAGCAGACGGTCTCCAAGTTGCAAGAACTGGGGTTGGAAGTTCTCCGTAATCCGCCCTACTCACCAGACCTTGCGCCTACAGACTACTACTTTTTCCAGAATTTGGATAACTCCTTGACGGGAAAAAAATTCAATACCCGAGAGGCAGTACAAAATGTCTTTGAAGAATTTGTTGCCTCCCGTCCAGCTGATTTCTTTTAGAAGGGCATCAATAAACTGCCACTGCGTTGGCAAAGATGCATTGATTGCATGGGTGATTACTTCGATTAATACAAATAAAAAATACATGAAAAAAAATCGTTTAAATTTTTTCATACAAAACGGCAATTTCATAGGTAAAGACCTAATTTATGTAGCAGTATGCAGTGAAATCTTCCACAACGAAAGTCTTCGGCACCAGTAATATGGTGACAGTTATGACCACGATCCTTATTGTTATATTAGAAAAGCTTAGTCACGAAGCCACAGCACTAAAATCACTATGCATTCACCAGCTTCACGATTTGAAATGTATGAAAACCACACGAAAATGGATGCCTAGATCTTAACAATCAATAATTCTAATGGAATTATATCCATGGACAAAAAAGTTAATCAACTAATTTGAAACTGATATATGTAGTATGTATATGTATATGTAGTCTCTCAATAGATCGTATCTGTGAAGTGGCTTGTGCAGAGATGGATAAATTAATTATACTTTGTGTTTATAGACCTCCATCATCAAATATTTGTCAATTCCTACAAAAAATGGAGGAAATTCTTATGAGAATATTGAATAGTAATAAGCGGGTTTTGGTCTGTGGTGACTTTAATATAGATATCTTAAGTATGTCACCGGAGGTCACTAAGTTCACATCTTTATTCAAGTCGTTTAACCTGGATCCTCTTTTTAATGAGCCGACCAGATGTACGTTTCAAACTGCATCTTGTATTGATAATATTTTTAGTAACTTCAAGACCATTGGCAGTAGTATTGTTACTGGGATCCGCTCTGATCACAAAGGACTCCTTGTTAAAATAAGTTATGATAAACCTAGTGCTGACTGCAAGAAACAAACTAGACTTATATCGAAAAGTAGACTAGATCTTTTAAATCATCATATTGCACAATGTCTATCTTCCAAAACTTTTAATAATCAAGATCCAGATTGTTATTATGACAATTTATTTAGTATCATAAGCACTGAATTCAGTAAACATTGCCCAAGAAAGGTTATTAATGTAAAGGAAAAAACTAGTTTTAGTGAATGGGCAACAACAGGCATTAAGAAAAGTAGAGATCGACTGTATGATCTTTATTATAGGAGATCACTAACAAGTAGTGAATCCTTTCATGCTTATGTTAGAAATTATTCTAAAGTTTTTAAACGTGTGTGTATTGCTGCCAAAGCAAAGTTTTTGGGAAATAAAGTTCTCGAATCTAGAAATAAGACCAAAACTGTTTGGCATATTATAAATAAAGAATTAGGTAAAAATAAAATAAATGATAATTCACTTAATCTAAATGTCGACGGAGTACATATTTCCAAAAGTACAGAGGTAGTAACTGTTTTCCAAGATTATTTCACTAATATACCTTTACAAGTAACAAAAGATATAACATCATCAGCCCAGGGTGCAGCAGCTCTTTTAAAAAATATGAGTGCACCTATAGATTCAAAATTTAAATTCTTATCTATTAGCACAGGTGAAATAATAAGGACCTTCAAGCAATTAAATTTAAAACACACCGAAGACATATGGGGTATATCGGTAACAGTAGTACAGTCTTTAATTGTTACTATTTCACCACATTTGGCTAATATATTTAACCAGTGTATAGCAAAAGGAACTTTCCCCAATTTAATGAAAATAAGCAAAGTAGTTCCTTTGTTTAAATCAGGCTGCAGAAGTAGTCTTGGAAACTATAGACCTATTTCTGTACTTCCGTCCTTAAGTAAAATTTTTGAAAAGATTATGCTCAACCAATTAGTAGACTATTTCAATATGCAAAAGTTTCTGGATGGTCGACAGTTTGGTTTCACGAAATTGAAATCCACTACTGACGCGGGTGCAACGCTTATAAGTTATATATTGAGGGCCTGGGAGGATTCGCATGATGCAATTGGTGTGTTCTGCGATCTGTCTAAGGCCTTTGATTGCGTTGACCATAGTACGCTTATTCTAAAATTAAAACATTATGGTATTTGTGGATCTTCTCTCGACCTTCTAGTCTCTTATTTAAAAGATCGTTGTCAGAAAGTTAGCATACAAGGGGTAACCTCTGCAGGATCCTTTGCGCGAATTGGTGTCCCACAGGGCTCTATTCTGGGACCGTTCTTGTTCTTAATATACATAAATGATCTGCCGCTAATGGTCAATAACTGTGCTGACATGGTGCTTTTTGCAGACGATACTTCAATTATATTTAAAGTAAAAAGGACAGATTCAGAGGTTGGGCACGTAAATAATACTTTAAACGAAATTTCTCATTGGTTTGCATTAAATAACTTAGTACTTAATACAGGTAAAACAAAATGTATGAGATTTATTTTGCCTAACGTGCCACAGATTGATAGTAGCATTAAGATCGAAGGGAATTTTGTAGGGTTAGTTGATAATACTGTATTTTTGGGTATCACACTAGATTCAAAATTACAATGGGGTCCTCAAATTAAACAATTGGCAAGCAAATTAAGTTCTGCTGCATTTGCAGTACGTAAGATTCGCCAGCTAACTGATATTGCCACTGCTAGGTTAGTCTACTTCGCCTACTTCCATAGCCTAATGTCTTATGGCATTCTGTTGTGGGGGACAGCAGCTGAGGTAGACACCATATTTTTATTACAAAAACGAGCAGTTCGAGCAATCTACAATATGAGACCTCGCGAATCCTTAAAGACCAAGTTCAAGGAGTACGGTATCTTAACTCTGCCCTCCCAATACATTCTTGACAATTTAATGTATGTCCGTAAGAACCTAGAAAAGCTAGATTTCGTAAAATACCGGCACAATCTAAATACTAGAAACTGTGACAAACTTGTTGTCCCACGTTTTAGACTTAGTAAAACCAGTAACAGTTTTTTGGGAAATAGTGTTAGATTTTACAACAAAGTCCCAAAAGATATTACCGATTTGCCGGATTGTGAATTTAAGCGCCATGTCAAGCGGGTTTTGGTGTCAAAGGGCTATTATAGAGTGGATCAATATGTGAACGATGGTGATGTCTGGAATTGACTCATCTCTGTGCATCCATTAAAAACGTTTGTGAAATTTACTATTATATAGAATATATTATTATTCTAAATATTATATATATTTGTTAAAAAGATAAACCAGATCGAGTTTCTTGCCGGTTCTTCTCGATGACTGGGTTGTTTTCCGAACCGGTGGTAGTTTTGACGTTCATGAGTGCCTTCTTAGGGCCTAAATTGAATAAAGTGTTTTGAATTTGAATTTGAATTTGAAACAATTAGCAATGGCTCAACAGAATAGTAATATTCCCGCCATCAATATTATATCATTACATAGTATAAAACAAAGTCCCACACCGCGTCTGTCTGTCTGTATGTTCACGATAAACTCAAAAACTACTGAATGGATTTTCATGCTGTTTTCACCAGTGGATACAGTGATTCATGGGGAAGGTTTTAGTATATAATTTGTCAAGATTTTTTTTATAGTCAGGGCGGGACAACGTCTGCCGGGCCCGCTAGTATATTATAATTTTCATAAGTTACCTTCTGTATAGCTTCCGTTTCGTCACCTTCCTCTTCCGCTGACTGTATCGTCTTGTGTGGTATATTTATACCAGAACCAGGGAATCTGGTTAAAATTAAGAACAATTATAATAACATAAATCAGAATTTAGAAGAATAGTAAAAACTGAAATATTAGTTAGGACAGACATAAGACATGACACTAGTAACCTTGGCTAGAAATTAACTCAAATATTCGTCACATTAATAATTCAAGGGGTTCAAACCACAAAATGTATAAAGAACTAAATAGATACGAACTATAAAAAGATTCATTTGTATTACATACTAGCTGTGCCCACGACTTCGACCGCGTGGAACCTTATATAAAAAAAAACATCTGAATGTATTAAGTCCATTTGCTTATCTACTTTTCGCTCATACTTAAATATTATTAAAATTACAATAACTCTTGATAGAGTAAATCGATTTTAATGAAACAAAGACTAAATGTTACTCAAGGATATGGCTTTATGATTTTCTTAATGAGGTTTTATCGTGAAAGCAGTACTTTAGCAGTGATGCGTGTTCATAGAAACAGACAGACACACATTTCTAAAAATGATTGTTATGTATTTTATTACTTACTAGACACTTGGAACAATTTTTTTCACGAAATCTAAAAAGTACAGACACGTTAGATTTACATTCTTATTATATGAATAGATTTTGGATAGTTAACTTATATTAATTCATGGAAATGATGACCTGGCTACTATTTTATCTATAGCTTATAAAATTCTTACGTTCCCTCTTTGACCCTCTGATCGTAGAACTCTTCAACTGTCATTGTCGGTATGGCTGGATAACCGAGTCCATACACAGCCTTCTGTATCGCGTCGCGGGTTATAATAACAGGTTTGAGTGGTTGGCGGGGAGGTTTCTCCTTCTGCTTTGGTTCTGTAATTAAGGTGATATATCTTAGTCTGATAATGAAATTTATTATTGTTAATGTTTCTATGTCCTTATGTCAATATTTTTAAATAGCAAGTGAAGAGATATACACAGCTATGCATACCAACTAATGCTAAGTGGTCACTGCAGTTTATAGCTACTTTTAACCAACATTAAATGGTATTTCATTCATAACTTAGACTAGACAATATTAAATTAATAATAGAAGTAACATGGGAATAATGATATCTTATCTCATATTTTGTTATTGTTAAGGAATGCTGATAGGGGTGATTATGAGTAGCCCAAAAAATATTATAAAAAAACAGGGTGTCTAAAAACACATGATAGAAGTAAAACTTTTGTATTATAGAGAAACTTAAAAAAATACATCAAAAAACCAACGTCAAGCTATGTTCTCAAGTGGTCACCCATCCAAATACTGGCCATGTCTGACGTTGCTTGATCGGACGAGAACTCATGCTCTCAACACTCAATGCGAAACAGTGTTTACCCCCACCACATTTCGTCACAAACAAATGTTGCGGATCAGAATATCAAAGCTCCTCTCATAAGAAGTTTCACTTCAAAATTGTGCCTGCATTTTTTTCACTCCTATGGGACATTCTTGTGCCAGATTTAATGCGTTAAGACAGTCTAACTTTTAAAAATTATTTTGTGATTTTGTATTTGTAATTCTATTTTGAAAACTATTAAAAACCAATGATATTATAACTAAAAAGCTGTAGATCCGTCATAAACGCTTTGTTAAAACTTGGCTAACTAACTTATTTTCGACGGCTGCCCCGTCAATCCATCCGTATCTAAGCAACATACAACTATGTCACTACCACTACCCCTACCACTACCACTATTGAGAATATGCTGTCTTACTTCCACATTTTATTTAAGAAACTATGCCGTTACAATATTACTTTACGAATGTGTACGTTATCGTGCCATTTGTTTTGTCAAAATATTATGTAGGTAACGTATCTACCTTATTCTTTATAATACTATTGTTAAAAACGGGACTTTGATAACATGGTTTATTGTGTTGAGTGCTTGTGAGTAAACAGGTGAAGGAAACTTCCAATCTTATAGGCTTGCACTTTTTAAACTCATCTGTTTATACAATTACACTACACACGAACCACTGGAAGCACAACAGGAATAATCGAGGCTATAAGGCTTATATTAGAATGTACTGTACATTGCAATTTTTAAGTCATTTCTAATTTAGCATTTCTAAGTAATTTCAAATGCTAGTCTATATATATACAGTTGAACCTGGTTAATTAGGATCTCAAGGGACCAAAAATGTTGTACCATTTATTGAGGGTTTCCATTAATCCAGTTTTCCAATTAGACAGGTTTAGAATTATAGTTGTCACATTTACAGAGGCTCCCGCTTATAGAGGTCGAAATGTTACGGCTATTCCATTTATGCTATGCTCCCTATACAGTTCATCCCGGGACTTTCCACAATCATAATCTGATAGAAGATTTAATTTTTCAGATACTGATAACGTTTTATATTTACATTTGGGCATTTTGTACACTTTTACTCTCGTTTTTAGGTCCAAACCTGAGATAATACTGACAAACAAAGCGTGTGCGAAAGACATTTTAATGTTTGTAAACATAAGTGTCAAAACCTGTCCCAACCCGATTAATTTGTCTCATTTATAGAAGGAGTTGAGTTACAGAGTCCCAATTATAAAGGTAAACATCGAATAAATCCTAGAAATCAGATCTCATTTAACCAGGTTCGAAAAGTCCCATTAATAGGGGTAATTCAATGAAAAAGTACCGGGACCTCATTGCAACTCTCAATAATAGAGGTTTCTCATTTATCCAGGTCCCATTTAACCAAGTTTCACTGTATATATATATGTTATATTAGTAAAGAAATGTAAAAAATACCTCCAGCATGCTTTGACATATATTCCAGTATCGGTTTCTCTTGTTCAATGCTAGCAAGTTCATCAAATGCCTGATTTATGGAACTCTGTATCATAGTCATAAAATACTCTCTTTTTGTCTCATCATCTACAATGGGAGATGATAATGCTTTTGTGAGTGTGCTCAATTTCTCCTTCAGCTCTTTGGCTTCCTTATACCTTTTAATCTTGGCTTCTCTTGTTAACACCTTAAATTTTTCACATATTTTTTTAATGATAATAATCTTGTTACATCTTAAAAACTATTCACTTTTAATAAATCTAATAAATAAGTAACACAAATAAGTAGGCATTTTTGCAGTAATATATTTGAGAACCCTATGTTAAATAATACATCATTATTCTATATAGTTAGTGAGTAAAGATGACACTATTCCTTACATAAGATACAATAAATTTAAAACTAGCACTATTAAAAATATGAAACCTTATGAAATATCTTAATATATCCACACAATTATTATAAATGCAGAAGTAACTCAGTCTGCTACTTCAGTTTATCATCTATCACTCGGGAAGTGCATATTTTTTCTCAAAGAAAGGTATCTTATGTCCTTTCCTATACCCCAGACAACATATACACAAAATTGCATGATGATCCATTAAGTACTTAAAGAATGAATGTGTAGGAAACATATAAACCCACTTTCGCATTTATAATATTAAAAACTAGTCCCATAAACCAATCACAAATAACTTTAGTCAAGCCTAGGACTTAAAGAAGAATATAAGCTACTTTACACAAAGAAAGAAAAAATGTATTATCAAAGAAATAAAAATCTACAAAAAACCTCTTAAACATAAAATGCAAATCTATGACAAGAGACCTGGCACCAGTGTACTGCCGGCTGTAAAAGCGATGCTGGTTTTAATCTAGGCCTCAAATATCCCAACAAACAAGTAAGTGTACATTACTCATTTTGCGCTCAAAAATCATAAGCATAGAAAAAAACTTAAAATACCTATAGCTTTATAGCTAAATAAGTACAACCTACATTCTGAATATACCAAAAAAAATGCAAATGTAATCATAGGAATACCTAGTAATAATATACTTTATAATATGTTTGTTTGCTTAAGTGTCTTCCTAAAATATCACAATCTTAAATATGTATCTTAATCAAGCATACCATACTGGTGATTTTAGCTTGTTCACTCTGAGATCTGTTAGAAGATGTTTGTGCTTCTGTATTGGGCTGAGGTACTTCTATATCTGTTATACCATAATCTTTGCACCTTTGAAGAAAATCTCTGAAAGTTAACAACAATTTCATCACAAATAAATCGTTTAGACACAACATTATATACATTATTTACAGTATTAATCACTCTTGGGATATTAATAAAGAAACTATAGATATACCAGCATGGTATATGTGAATAAACATATAGTATATTCTTTATAAACTTTACAAGCCTTCTATAATGGCATGCATATTCACAATACACAGACCAATTTATTATTATAGAATATACATTAACAATGATCATGATTTCAACAAATAAACAAAATGCAAGCAACTTTTATATAGAGTGTTTATAAAAAACGACTATATTTAATTTTCTTCCATCACCTAAAATAAATTTCAGCCAGGTCAATAACTTCTCTTCTAGATTGTGAACATAATTTCAAACTGAGTGTGCCAAGTAGTGCTGGTAGAAGTAGGTATTGAAGAGTGTCTGTGGGTAACTCGTCAACACTCTCATTTGTGCTAAACATGCCTGACAGAGACACTAACTTTGTAGCCTTCTCAAATTTTGATATTGCTGCTTTTATCGTCAGCTGAAATGACAAAGACATACATGAAAAATAGAAACTCAAATTAATTAGTAATCAAAAGATTGTTGGATTCCTATTCACCAGCAAGGAACATTGTTATATGGGAAGAAATTACAAATGGTCATAAAGAGAACAACTAAGTAATCACAAGTTTAGAAACCATATCAATTAATGTAAGTTTAAATTCTGTAATAAGCTTTCACATAAAAAAAATGTCATAATGAAACCCGACAATGGTGGCAGGTCTTTTCCCAACACCCACCCTGTTAGCTATCACCCACAAACTGATAATATATCACCAAGCACATACATATTCCTGCAGCTGTACTTTAAAGCCCATCCTCCATCCCTTTGATTTAGCATGTCTCTTGGGTTACATCATTAAATTAACATCATCTCACGTTATCAAACACGAAAACCTACAAAATATAAAAGTAAAAAGAACCCAGCAGCTATAGCATTTTTTTGAACATGCATTTGAAACCTAATACTTTTTCTATGTATCATTTCCATTTTAGTTCGGTAGAACGTTTGTGAGCGAGTTTGGTTACGGTAATTACCAGTGGAAGATCATCCAACGATGGCAATGATTATCGTCCTAGATGCAAGAATAGTATAAATTACAGAGACTAAACCTTGATAATGTCATTTTCCCAGTATAGTTAGACTTACAAAGTATACAACAATGTCAAGGTAATATAATTTAGGTCACAACGAAAATTATATTCAAGTGAGAACGTAATGATAAAATTTGCTACCTGAACTTGGTCACTATTTGTAGGTTCATTGCCTGTATCCACGATATTGAACAGTTTCATCGCTTCGTCGAACACATTCTGTAATGGTTCATCTGTAGATTGACCAGCATCCACTTGTTCCATTATAAATTGTAATTTTATTTCAGTACAAGTCAAAAATCATATGAACACAATATATTTCTTTTACCATGACTACTTGTACGTCTAATAGTCTGTGACCATGACTAGACGATGATCGATGCAAATCGAGTTTAAGCGAGTAAATATGAATAATACATCGATTATATTAACAAAAGCAAGTTATAAAGATACATTCATCCGTGAACAAATATATCTAAAACTGATATTCATTTGAAACATAAATATCAAATAAAAAAGCGATATTCAAGGGATTAGTTGTATAAAATGAAATGAAGTTTATGCGATATTTATATGAATTTATATCATTTATTGTGGAGGAATTTGGGATATGTAATCGATTTTTGATAAGTCAACTTACAAATGCAAATTGTGTAGTATTTTAAATAAAAGATAAATAATTTTAAATATCTATCATTGATTTTGACGAATATATATCAATTTTTTCTGTATCGATATTAAAGAGATCTGGCTATATTTATTTTTTTGTCCCCATTCCTAACCATACCACTAATGATGTCAGCTAATACAAAATTTAAAGTATCTTTGGAAAATTGAGAAATGTTCCTTATGCTAGAAATATGTTTAAAAACCTATTTTATTAGTACAAGTAACAATTAATATTAATTTTTTTTTTTTAATTTTTAAGTTTCTACTTTATTTAAGTATTAAATATGGTAGGTAAATTGTTGATTAATAATATTATGGTCTATATTATTTAAATAAGTATATGTAGGCCTCCTTTTGTCACATCCTTTTTGGAGGCACGCTAATTTTCGAAAGTTGTAAGTTGTAAGTCGAAAGCTGTATCTCAAAAAATGCAAAAATGTGCATCTTATTATTTTGGATACTTGCGGCATATACCTAATATATGCCTAATACCCCCACAATAAATGCCTTGGGTATATGTATCTATTACATACAGGTAAAACAAAATGTATGAGATTTATTTTGCCTAACGTGCCACAGATTGATAGTAGCATTAAGATCGAAGGGAATTTTGTAGGGTTAGTTGATAATACTGTATTTTTGGGTATCACACTAGATTCAAAATTACAATGGGGTCCCCAAATTAAACAATTGGCAAGCAAATTAAGTTCTGCTGCATTTGCAGTACGTAAGATTCGCCAACTAACTGATATTGCCACTGCTAGGTTAGTCTACTTCTCTTACTTCCATAGCCTAATGTCTTATGGCATTCTGTTGTGGGGGACTGCAGCTGAGGTAGACACCATATTTTTATTACAAAAACGAGTAGTTCGAGCAATCTACAATATGAGACCTCGCGAATCCTTAAAGACCAAGTTCAAGGAGTACGGTATCTTAACTCTGCCCTCCCAATACATTCTTGACAATTTAATGTATGTCCGTAAGAACCTAGAAAAGCTAGATTTCGTAAAATACCGGCACAATCTAAATACTAGAAACTGTGACAAACTGGTTGTCCCACGTTTTAGACTTAGTAAAACCAGTAACAGTTTTTTGGGAAATAGTGTTAGATTTTACAATAAAGTCCCAAAGGATATTACCGATTTGCCGGATTGTGAATTTAAGCGCCATGTCAAGCGGGTTTTGGAGTCAAAAGGCTATTTATAGAGTGGATCAATATGTGAACGATGGTGATGTCTGGAATTGACTCATCTCTGTACATCCATTAAAAACGTTTGTGAAATTTACTATTATATAGAATATATTATTATTCTAAATATTATATATATTTGTTAAAAAGATAAACCAGATCGAGTTTCTTGCCGGTTCTTCTCGATGACTGGGTTGTTTTCCGAACCGGTGGTAGTTTTGACGTTCATAAGTGCCTTCCTAGGGCCTAAATTGAATAAAGTGTTTTTGAATTTGAATTTGAATTTGAATATTTGTAAAATTATAATTTATGATCAATGTCTCAAACAACAGACTACTTGGTTAAAGCTCTTAGGATTTTAGCAGGACATGTTAGCGTTAGAATACGTCGCTACTCTATAAAAAGGTTTAATGAGACAAATAACAGATCTGACTTCAAATGTTTTGTTTAGTAACCCGCTATGAAGGTTAATTTTACATAATGATGAAAATTAACCTACCACAAAACATTTAAATGAATAAAAGAACAACCAATAAAGTGCAGTAATAATTATAGTAATAAAACGACTGAAATAAACGATATATCGCATTGTTTGCGGTTTAACTGCACAATTTTAAAAGTGCGGGCAATGGTTATGGTTCTCCTATTTACAAATGTACTCTGTGGTTCTGGTGTACATTTTAACCAAGTGACAAATCTCTGTCAATCATTTGTAATAAAACGTTCTTTTCAGATACGACGTCACTTGCAAGTTTGTAATCGTAGAATTTTGTAGCACACACATACGGTGATTCCTGTTCGTGTGTCTGTAAGGTTCATTTTTATTATTTACTAGCGGGGCCGGCAGACGTTGTCCCGCCCTGATTATAATAAAATCCGGGACAAATTATATACCAAAACGTTCCTCGTGAATCACTGTATCCACTGGTGAAAACCGCATAAAGATCCGTTCAGTAGTTTTGAGTTTATCGCGAACAGACAGGCAGACAGACGCGGTAGGGGACTTTGTTTTATACTATGTAATGATTTTGATAAAATAAAATTTGCTTAAAAATTTTTTAACGGTCGCGGCACTTTAAAACAAGTACCTATCTAATTCATATATCACGTGCCTAAAGTACTAAAAAATCATGGCTCCAATCATCTTGTTGCTAGCAATAAAAGAAGATCACGAGTTACAATTAGGGTTGTCGGATTAACATTAATGCATGTGATGCCATAATTTAACCAAAACATTTAGATGCATTCAGGACCTTTTCCACTGCTCCCATAAATATAATTAGTAGATACTGCAGGTTACAAGAATAGTTTACTGTAAATGTCTAGTAAATACTTATTATTATTATACATCTTAATGTATATATATTCATTCATTTACTACGTCTTACGTTTAATAATAGAATTTTCATAATCGGGTCAGACATAGACAGTAACTCTATAGTGTAAGACATCACCTCATACAAACTTTATCCTTATAATAAATAATCAAGATAAAATTAACGTCAATAATATAAAATGCTTAATGTGCGCAATTTAAAATTTACGGTTTGTTAGGTTTCGTTAGTGACAAGCGAATTCGTTTTTTTACTAACTTGATAAAGATTACATCAGCAGGCTTATACCAGGTGTTAGGTTAGTCGCTTACAATATTCTAAGAGATGATAGTTACTGGTCGCATTTAGCATACAAGATAATAATATCAAAACACGTACTAATAAACAACAAAGAGAACCTAAGTTAAAGTTTGTTCTAAGACTTTCAAAAGATAACGATAGACCCTTTTGTTTTGTTCATGCCGTTCCCACGTTCACTTTCAATTCACCCGACGGTCATTGACACTGTGTTTTAACATAGACACGTAGAAGATTGTGTATAAATTTGTATTTTTCTAGATAATTAGGTCAAATATTAAGCAACTATATTTTCATTGATTTAAAACGAGAATCGATTGCATAATATTCTCCATAGATATTGCTACTGTCTAAACTTTCAGTCTGTATAAACCAGATGTACTAAGATGTCTGTGTGGTGACTCTGCACTTATACTTACCACAAATAAGATATAAAGATAAGAAAGATTGTTTATTTATTTATGTCGTAAGAAGGTGATTTGTGATTATTCTTTTATAACCCATATTTCTTAAAAAAAAGTTACATTTCTTGCATATGTACAATAAATATAAAATTAATTACTCAGTTACATGAAATAAAACTCAAATAATGTCATTTTAAACTTCATGATAGCCACTGAATAAACGATATTAAGAAAAATAATAAAAATTTAGAAAATCTTCTTTGTCTCGTAAATGGCTGTGAATATATGAAGTTGAAGAGATTGACCAATTTTCAACATGGGATTACGCATCTGATATAACATATACTGACACCAGTAATCCCTTTTCTCCATAGTTTATAGTGATAACGACTCTGATGGAGTGGAAGAGAGATAGATAGTCTAAGCCGAACGCTTAGGCTAATCGTGCCTCTCTATTGCTTGTTCCGCGCTTTCGCTTCACGCTCGGCTTAGGCGGAACGTGACAAAGAGTCATGCTTTGCAGTGCGTGCAGCCTGCGTTCATCGATTTATAAGGCGTTATCACGTCAAAATATATATTTTATCTATCGTTAATACGCTACCATATAATAAGTAACCGATATAATTAACGCTTTCATATATTTTTATGATCTGAAAAAAAAACCTTTACTGAAACGGTTTACAATCTTTGCGTTTATAGCTTTATCCATCTATGCTTCATATAGTGTGCTACGATATACCACGTTATAAATGTTTATTTATACAAATAAGTATATAAGAATAGTATATCTTTGTAAATAAAATTTATTAATAACCTCACAAGGCAATCACCCCTTTTGGGATGATCTATATGTTTTTATACTGGTTGAAAAGTAATTCTGTAAATCAATACTTGTCAGGAGCGATGTACTGAAGAGGCGTATGACGTAAAACAAATTTTTCCCGCGCCTGATTAATATTTCATTGCAATTATATTTCTAATAACTATTACGGACATTTCGATTTCTGTAGAATCAATTCTTATTTGATTTTGCATCTAATCGGCTTTGAAGGGTTGATTGAAATAAGTCAAAATAGCATGTCTTATTAGATCATTTAGGGATTATCGATTATCAAAAAGACCCGAGTCTGTGTTTTAACACTTCGGCTGATTTTTTAAGACCCATATGTCAAAATAACAGGTCGTGTTTTTAAATATGTAGCCATTTTTTTTATTATTTTTTACATTACATATTTTGTTACTGTATAAATTTTATAATAAATACGGTATCCATTTTAAAACTTTTACTGCCAACAGTCTATTGACCAATGCATCATAAGGTTCGTTTGTATTGAGCTTTAACCCTTATGGTGTTATTACAAAAAAGTTACATACGTATAGAATACTTGGTTTAAAAAGGTTTCGGATTAAATGCACCGCGGTCGCTGAATGTTCGCCATCTTGCTCTTTTGTCTCGCTTTGGTTACATTAGGTTAGACTTGCGAAAAAGGATAACGCGAACTTGAATCGGGCGAGCGCGGTGTATTTAATTCGAAACCGTTTTAAAGCAAGTATTCAATACGTATTTAATTTTTTTGTAATAACACCGTTATGGTTTTTTTCATTATTGTAATACATGTAATCATAGTGACTGCACTATGCCTGATGTTAAGCAGAGTACAATCCTAAAACAATGGCAACCAATAAGAAACAAACTATCCATTGCCGGTCGCGGCTGTCATGCCGGCCCGCATAAGTGACTCTTCACATTACGCTTGAAGGACCCCATGTCATAAGAAGAAGGGAACATACTAGCCGGGAGATTGTCCCACAGCTTCACGGTACGGCAAAGATATGACGTGCTAATTTTTTAGTTCGTGCCTAGATATAATTTACCGTAAAACTGTGGCTCCTAAGCCCACCGCGCGTCGTTTGGTTATGGAGGGGGGAGGAAAGGATTAAATTAAATAACTCTTCGGAACACTCGCCGTGATACAGACGGCAGAACAAACTCAGTGAGGCTATGTCCCTGCGCAACTGAAGCGGCTCTATATACACTGTTACGTTTGCATCATTCACAATGCGAACAGCCCGCCTCTGCAACCTGTGCAGGGTATCCAAGAGGTACCTTCCGGAACCGTCCCAGAGGTGCGTATTCCACGCAAGGCCGAACTTGTGCCTTATAAAGGAGATATAGTTGTTCAGGCGTGAAAAATCGTCGCACCCTATTCATAATCGGTTAATAGAAAATTATCGACGTGTGGATATAACTTGCTTAATATATCGACAACTGGACAACACTACGCAATATGTAAACAGCAATGAATAAGTACCGGACCGGCGCGGCGCGGCTTTTGGTTCACTATGCTACAGATATTAGCTAGCCTTTTCACTCTTCAGTGTACTCGTTCGTTGGCGGGAGAACACACGTCTCTAATTCATGTGAGTTGTACACACCCACACTGACTTCTAATACAAGGTTATATTATTATATGTATACACTATTGTAATCGTCTTTTGTTAACAATATTATAGTCTGTTTTTGGAAATCGTATGTAAATTTTTCTTTATTATTACGCAATTTTTTATTACGTATCATTTGTTAAATATGTTTACATAAATATTGCAATGACTTACAAAGTTTTATATAGTTCATCTACATATAGATCAGCGGTTGTTTTAATTATTTACCTTTTTCCCGGTATTTGGCCTTTAAAAATTAGGGTTACGCCCATAGATTTTTTTATAAAACAACAGATTTTATATAAGAAAAAGTCGAGGGAATCATAAAGACTGCCGACAGAAGTGAAAACTGAAAACAATGGAATAACTGGTGTTCTATTTTGAATTTTTAAATTAATTATAGTCTGAATTATTTAATACATATTGAAATTATCAAGATCAGTCTGTTTTTCAATCTATTGGCACTCGGAGCAATAATTATATACATTGTTATACAGTTTATGAAGTAATCAAACATATGAGGGGCTGCACGGTCACTACGTGTCGCTAATTTGACGCAAGCCGTGCATGTGCAATACGATCGGTCACGCTTACTAGCATGTCATGACGCGAAATCATAAGTTTATTTCTTGCCATAAACATACCGCTCAACGCACCTAAAGAAGTGTTCAATAAATGAAGCGAATACGGGTCAGTGGACAGATTATTTGGAACGATCGACATAGGTTCAAATTCTTGGAAATGAACCCGAGCTTTCAGTGAATAAATCGTGATGAAAATATAGGGTGGTGGTAGGAGTTCATCTAAGCCCACTGCTCGATAGCTACCACCCTCAAGTTGAAAATCTGACGCTGAGCACCTATAAAATGTGTTCCGGCAGTTGCACTTGAGAGCCGGTCCTCTCTGGGTTTGGCGTGTTTACCACCTTAGACCACGTCGTTAGTTAACATCAGACGATACTGTATTCAAATGCTAAAACCTATAAAAGATGAAGAATTCTATCTATAAATATAATAAGAATGTAAATCAATCGTGTCTGTACTTTTTAGATTTTTGTTACAAAAATTGTAGCAGGTGTCATGGAATAAGTATTAAAATACATTTCAATCATTTTTCACGATAAAACCTCACATCAAAATCATAAAGCATATCCTAGAGAGTAACTTAGTCTTTGTTTCATTAAATCGGTCCGCCCTATCAAAAGTTATTGTAATTTGAATGACGGTTCGAGGTAAGTACGCGAGAAAAGTAGTAAGCTACAAGTATACTAATATTCCAAAGCTTATTCGTGTATGTTTGCTTGAACGCGCTAATCTCAGGAAGTACTGATCCGATTTTGAAAATTCATTCAGTGTTAGATAGCTTATTTAACGATAAAGAGGCTTTATATCTTTTATAAGCTATATATCATCACGCTAAGACCAATAGGAGTGGAGCACCAATGAAAAATGTTTCAAAATAGGTGTTTTTATCACGCTTTTATTAGCTTCACCTGTATGTATGTATGTAACCGACCCCTTTGAGCTCGATTTTGTCCTACTTTGAACGATCAGATTTCATTCAAACTTTGCACACCTGTCAAAGGTCGATGACAATGATATAATCCGAAAAAAAAAGTTAAAAAAAAAAAAAATTACTAAAAAATTAAAAATAAATAATAGTTTAAAAAAACAAAAAAAAAACACGCTTTCATAAAAATCCAACTAAAAAACAGAAAATAAAATTTAATAAATTTGGATTAAGAATAGTGTAAATTAGAAATAAATGTATATTTTTGTAAAAAGTGACAAAAAAATGATAAAAATACTGATATCTGGAGGTGCTGATATTAACATGCGATGCGTCACTTAAATTTATTACATTTTATTTTCTGTTTTTTTAGTTGGATTTTTTATGAAAGCGTGTTTTTTTTAGTTTTTTAAACTATTATTTATTTTAAATGCTTCTGAGAGCTTCCACTGCCTTTTAGCGTTAATTCAAAGTAACTTTCCACGCGGACGAAGTCGCGTTAGTAGCTAGTAACTAATAAAATAAACGTAAGCCGAAAGAACGTGCGGACCAAGTGTCTGCAGAAAAAAAAACTAGTAATCATATAAACTATATAATCAAGTACTATATGTCGTGTGTGTGAGTTTAGTATAAAATCCTATTAATAATAATTACCCACAAGTTCCGTGAAACCGAGGTATTTCGAGGCCAACCTACAAGGGTAGGTGCTTTTTGCGTAACAGTCTTTTTATATTTATAACATATAATCTGTTATGTTAACATAGTGGGTGCTTACTGATATTGGACTAATATAGTGAACTACGTCATGGACCAAATTATTAATTGTAACACTATCTATATTGCCCGTTCAAAATTAATAATAACAAATCGGGCTACGTATTTCATATTTAGTTAAACTACATAAATTTATAACATTTAACATCTTTTATTAAATTAGCGATCGTAAGTGTCCACTGGATTAGGTTAGTTGCGTTGAAAATGAGATAATAATGCCAGAAGTAAGTTAGTTATGGTAAAATCACATTATAACAATCTCCAGTAATAATATCTAGACATAACATCAAAATGTAAATAACTGTGCTTGCGACTCTGAACCCTTTTGTTGTCACTTATTATAACACTAGCTGTGCCCCGCGGCTCCGCACGCGTTTTTTTTTAAATGTATTAAAGAAATGTAAAATTGTAAGTAGGTGTGTACATTACAGAAATACTTTTACAAAAACATTTGTAACTACGACACGCACGCCATCTACTGTAACATGTAACGTGTACATTAGATATATGAATACCAATAGTATATCGATTGGGGTGGTATTTGTCATCAGCAACATACCTGGAACTTCAACCTACTATATATTACAGTCAGTGCTCACTAACACTATATAAGAAAGTAATGAAAATTTTAAGTTATACATTACCGAACAATATGTCTTAAGTCTTTTATTATATAGATATAATATGCCCATATTGTCGATATACTAAGTTATTTTTGTACATTGCTATAATCACTGAGTTATGTAGACGCAAACGCAGTAACTAAAACAATATGACCGCCAAATTGACCAAAAAGATGATATAATTAATATTACATACAAATATATGACTTTCAATTATGTATATTTATTCTTGGAGTCCAGTACAGTACACGTGTTACGCCGTTGTAACATATTTTTGATCAATTTCACACGGACGAATGCACAGGTAGCAGTTCATCACTACATAGTGTACCAATTCAAATAAAAAAAGAATCATTAAAATCGGTTCACAATTGACGAAAATATCAATAAACATACATAAAAAAAACATACAACCGAATATAGTAGCCTCCTCCTTTTTCGGAGTCGGTTGAAAACAAAGTACTCTGGTCTGTCTGTTTATCTGTTCGTGATAAAATCAAAAACTACAGATCGGATTTTCATGCCGTTTTCACCAGTAGATAGAATGATTCATGGGGAAGGTTTAAGTATAATTTTTCAAGGTTTTCTTTTTATTATCGGGGCGGGATAACGTCTTCCGATCTCGCTAGTTATCTGCCCGTAAAAGTCCCGTGAAAGTCGGTCCAACCGATTAGGAGATAGTAGAATATTGGGACGAAGTCTTGAGTAACAAAATAAAGTAGTCTAAGTTACTTCTTATAAGGTGAGTTATCTGCCAATGAAAGCCCCGTGAAAATCAGTTTAAGCATTACGGATATTGCACTGCGGCCGAAGGCGAATAAAAAAACCTAAATTACTTTGTATAAAGTCTGCTATCTACCAGTGAACATCTCGTGAAAATCGGTCCAACTATTTTGGAAATAACAATGCGGACGAAGCCGCGGACAAATAAAGTACAATATGTCAACCGCTATAATTTCGGCTATCTGCCAGTAAAATCCCCGTTAAAATAGGTTCAACCGTTTTGGAGATTACCCGGAACAAACAAACAAACAGACAAAATATAATAATATAAAAATATAGACAAAATATTAAAAAAATTTTTTGCTCATTTGTAGCCATATACATTCATCAAAAAGTTGTTATTTTAATTGTACATACACAAACTTTATTTTAATAATACGTAATAGATAACAAATTTTGAATAGGAAAACAAAATAAATTTTGACAATGTTTGCGATAGAAACTTACCACGTTACCATGGCAACGTATATAATATTAACGCCAACGATATCTCTCAAAAGGAAAAAATGTGCCCGATTTTGAAACATTCTTCATTGGTGCTCCGCTCCTATTGATCTTTGCGTGATGATATATAGCCTAAAGCCTTCCTCGATAAATGAGCTATCTAAAACCGAAGGGTTTTCTCAAATCGAACTGGTAGTTCCTGAGATCATAGTGTTCAACCAAACAAACAAACAAACTCTTCAGCTTTATATCTTAATATATATATTTCTTGTGTGCGTGGAACGATGTGACGTGTGAGTGAAACGACTGGACCGATTTTGATGAAATTTTTTGTGTGTGTTCGTGGAGATTCGAGAATGGTTTAGATTCACAATTGGACCCGGTAGGTGGCGCTGCGGTTGGCTTTTAGGGATTTCATTTTTTATTACCACGGCAGGACAAAGTCCGCCAGGTCCGCTAGTATTAGTATAGATATACTTAACACGTTCCGTGCCAATCCATTTTTACTACCCGACATGTCCTTCAGGCCATTTGATATTTTGACAAAAAATAAATGTACTATCATACTTTTTTTTCCGAACTGTCTACGCTAATGGCCTGGCGGGCTTTCACATTTTCAACAGGAGTACATCATGTATTATCATATCTTTCGTTTTCAACTGTTATTAAATCGTGTACCACCGGTGGTACACGTGGACTGAACATCAAGTTTAACGTGTACCACGGTAGCACGTAAAGTGTTAAGAATGAAGCGATAATGGCTCAGTTAAAAAGGATAGCGTGTTAGAATCATTCGAGGATTCATCGATCAACACTTAGCTCTCGGTGAAGGAAAACGTCATGATTAAAAAATTAAACGTTGACAGGACTTTTTCTAAGCCAGCTTTTTAGCAGCACAATTCTCTATTTTCCCACACACGATGGTAATACAAAAAAAATCTCAAGTTCAGGTTTCCTCGCGATGTTTTCCTTCACCGTTAGCCGATAGTTGGTAAATGTACACGAATTCCAAAAAAATCGATGATATAATAGATGTTTGGATCTGTGGGTATCGAAACCACATTCCACCGAACAACCACCATGATTTTATATATCTTATAAGTTTGCCATATCCAAACCCGCTTTATTAAACTTTGCATCAGTGACGCTTACGTTTGTCGATAATTGATAAATATCACCATGTATGTAATCCAAGAGCGGAGTAATCACAAAACTCATCGATCAAATTGCAAGGGGTGTGACTAAACGATCGTCTGACTAAGAGTTATTGTATATTTTCTGGAAATTTCCAGAGCGGGGACGACTCTTAGCAGTCGCTACAGGATGAAACCCATTAATTTTATTGTCCGAGCGGTCCTTACACAACGAATGTCAACGAATCGTCTAGAACGTCGTCACCACGGCGATTACAATCATTCCAAATTCTATATAATCTATGCATGCATATAAATAAAATTGACGTGTCGTTCATGGTTTAATAAAAAAAGATCGGACAAGTGAAAAAGTAATTTAAAAATACATTTAACATAAAAAGTATGATTTTACATTATAACATTTGTTATTTTTCAAAGTTTTGCAATAAATCAGGTTTTTTTAACTTATGCTGCCAACAGTCTGTTGACCTTTGCCTTATAAGGCCTACATTCTTTTGTTTGGAGCTTAAACCTTAACGGTGTTATTACAAAAAAGTTAAATACGTATTGAACCCTGGCTTTAAAAAGGTCTCATATTAAATGCACCGCGGTCGCTGAATGTTCGTCATCTTGTTTTTTTGTCTCGCTTTGGTTACGTTAGGTTAGACTTGTGAAAAAGGATAACGCGAACTTGCCTCGGGCGAGCGCGGTGCATTTATTAGGAAACTTTTTTAAACCAACTATTTAATATGTATTTAACTTTTTTGTAATAACACGGTTATGGTTTTGGACATTCCGGGTGTTAATCTTCGAAACGGTTAAACCGATTTTAACGTCACCTTTACTATCTATCAAATTCAGAATATTATTGAAGTCATATTATCACAATTTTCCATGTGGGCTAAGCAGGGCTGAGAAAATTTACTCATAATCAGTGAAAGCAAATAAAAAGATAATAGGGGTAAAAGTATCAAGTAATAAATTGAACGAATGAAATCGGATCAACAAAATAAATTTTTATCTCTTTCTCACTCACATTTTCTCTCATTGTCACCAAACAAGCAGTTACGTTATCAAAAATGAAATTAGATAATAAATTGTACATTTTCAAATGTCAAATCATAATGTATGATAGTTATATGTTAACAAATTTAGAAATGGATTATATTTTGCACTGATACGTGTGTGCCCGATTTTCTTGGAAATTATAGATGAATTTTTATGATTGTTTAAGAAAGTAATCTATACACATTAATATACTTTTCAAGAGGTCGTGGAGTCGAAAAAAACGTGACGTTCCCAGGTCATAAAAGAATTTTACAAATTTTTCTGACAATTATTTTCCCGCAAATTACGTCTCAATAAAAATGTTTATAGTAATAAATATACACTAAATATTTAAAAGCATACATTAAGGATTTAAGTTGAGATGTATTTGTCAAAATAACATTTTATCGCAATCAAGAGATAGCGATTAAGCTGCTGATGGCAATAAGCGAGCTGAAAATATACTCGTATTTATTACACAGTCATTGGTCCAGGCGACTTTGTCCTGTAAGATTAGTTTTCGTGCTTCACAGAGATTACTATTTATTTAGATTAGTTGTGACCAGATGACTGGCAAAAATCGTCACATAAGGAAATTGCGTTAACCCCTTCATGGGGCTTTCTCTCTCTGTCTCTTTCTATTGTATACGAGTGCGTGTGTGGTTTATGCGAGCAACGTGCGCCTCCGCTTGTAGTTTTTTTTTTCGAACTGACTACGCTATTGACCTGGCAAGGTTTTTACAGCTTCACCGGACTACACCGTTTGTAGTACCTATAACCTCAACACTAAACGCATGGAAATGTCATTAAAACTTTTTATTTGTTAAATATATATATATATATATATATATATATTATTTACTGGTGGCCCCGGAAGACGTTGTCACGCCCTGATTATGAAACAATCCTTGAATCCTATGAAACAAACAAACAATCCAAATTATATACTAAAACGTTCCGTATGAATCCCTCTATCCAATGGTGAAAACCGCATGAAAATCTGTCCGATATTTTTGAGTTTATCGCGAACAGACAGACAGACAGACGCGGTAGGGGACTTTGTTTTATATTATGTAATGATATGTTAAAATATACGAGTATATATTTATATGTTAAAAGTATATAATTCACTATTTTATATCCAATCGCTACATATTATAAAATAAGGTCCTCTGCCACGTCTGTTTGTTCGCGATAAGCTCAAAGACTACTGAACGGATTTTTATTCGATTTTCACCAGTAGATAAAGTAATTCATGGGGAAGGTTTAGGTATATAATTTATCAAGGTTTCTTTTTTATTATCAATAACATTATAATTAAAAATGTGCCAGCGGGACGAACAGCAGACACTCTGACTTTATTTATATATACGAGTATATGTAGATATGCGAGTCTGCTCATCTAAAATATATTGCGTTTATTTGATATTTGTGATTCGCTACATCGTCGTGTCACATTTCAAACTCTTATCAAAATAGTAAATATACACTTAAAAATCATCCTCTGTTGATCACTTTGGGAAGTTATTCACTGTAATTATGCTGTAGTTGAGAAACAATTTGAGTCAATATCTGTATATATCTTAAATCAAAGCAAGATGAACTGGATATAAAGTCGTATACAATGACAAGTCACACAATAATTCAGTAAGGTTGTCCACATTTTTTTAGGTTGGTTACATTTATCAGAAAATGCTATAGTAAAATAATAAACTTCAAAAGAATATAAGTAATCATAAACGTTTCCCGTAGCGTTATCGTAGTTTTTCTGTTGATTGTGTGTGTGTTTTTTTTATAAAACCATAATAAACTTTAAAAAATATATAATCACGAAATGTTCCAGTAAGGTTGTCCAAAGTTTTACAGGGATTATATTATTTTTTCTGAAAAAGTTGAATGAACATAGTAAAAATAAAAAATATGGTATTTTTAGATAGAATATATATTTTTACATAAACATTTTTTTTGTGCTTCAAACAATCTTATTTACAAAACAGCGCTATATAAATCTTCGAAAGATACTGCGTACTATATAATTCTAGTATAGTATAGAATAGTAGACAAAATCGAAATACAGTATACTATATACTGTATTGAAAAGCTGACAACCCTATGTACAAGTTACCTACGTCAATTATCGTGCTCCTGCTACTGTTTATTGTTCAATAATCACATAAAGTGACACATTACCCATGTGTGTTTACAATCAAGAGCAGATGTGAGTAATTGTATCATATACATATGGAAGAAAAAATAACTTTGTAACTGCTCTCTTTTTACAATACGATTCCTACAGTAAGACTGAACTTACGATTCACCACGATAAAAACGCATTTTCCAAAATCCGTTTAGCGACCTAACACCGTCAGGTCGGAAATCTCTCACCACACACTAAAGAGTTTACTGCTTCTTGACTTAGCATTGTATATAAACATCAGTCATGTATATAAACTCTTCAGCTTTATTATATTCGAATTTCAAATTTAAAGGAGTCAAACAACATCTAGCAAGTTCGAGACAACTTAGATCAACAATAGAAGATAGAAGTTAGATCAACGAGATAATCAAAAGAGCGGGATAAGCCCACAGTTCACATTGTCAAGCACTTGTCGTAGGGTCTGGGTACTATATCGCGTTTATACAATTAACTAGTAACTTTCACAGTGCATTTTTATCGCAAGTGTTTTGTTTTACCGAAGCGCTCATTGTTTCAATTGTACTCATAATTACTATCCATACTGTTGTAGTCCGGTGAAGCTGTTAAGATCTTGCTAAGTCAATAGCGTAGTCAGTTCGAAAAAAAAAAGTCTCCATACTTCGACAAAAATAATTCCACATTCTACAATAACTATTACCTTTCCAGGTGCAAAATGTCAAACATAAATTGAAGACTGTCAGACAACAGCATGGCGCATATTACAGTACTAGCTTTCTACCTTATCGCCACTGGGCTGACTTACGGCTTCAACGGCGACAGCTTCGAGTTGGAGTGCCCTGACGAATGCGACTGCCACTACTTCAGGATCAACTGGGTGACGGACTGTTCCGAGAGCAATCTCACCGAGATACCCTACGAGGAACTCAGCCTGAGCGTTTATATTCTTGACCTGAACGGGAATAATATCACTACACTAAAAAGTTTTCCAAACGATATCAAAATGAGGAGGTTACAGATAGCTGACAATAAGCTAACGAGAATAGATTCGGAAGTTTTTAAAGGCTTGGAATATTTAATTGATGTGGATTTATCCGGGAACAATATTAGCTACGTGGATCCCGAGGCTTTCCTGTGAGTAATTTGTGTATAGTATCTTTACAAGCTAACGTGTGTGTCTACCATGTTAACAATCTGCCTCAGGGACACACTTTTTCTCATCTATAGATTGACTCTGACTAGGTACTTGAACTTACCGAGGTATACATAAACCATAAAGAGGAAGATCAACTATTGAAACAAGACAATCAGAAAACAGCGTTTCAGACACAGCATCGATGTCCGTAGGTTCGAATCTTTACAACTGAGTCATAGCTTCCGGTGAAGCAAAACATCTTGATGAAGCCATAGCATGGTGGTAGGGTTTTCTCCAAGACCGCTACCCGCTAGCTACCATACTCAAGTTGAAAATTTATCGCCAAGCACCTGTTGGTGTTTTCCGGCAGCTGCACTTGAGAGCCTTTAGGTTTGGCGTATTTATCATCTTAAACCAGATCATCATTTAATATCAAGTGAGATTGTGGTCAAACGTTAAAACTTATAAAGTATAAAAAAAAATTCTACACCTGTGAAGGTATAGAAGGTATAACGTAATAATTATAACATTGATATACATATAAAGGTATATATTTCGTTGAATAAACTCGCTCAGCCATACAATGTTTGTGCGGCAATTTTGCCGTCCATCCCTGAACACATAATAGATGATGACAAAATTGTTCAATTGCCTGTGAACTTGTTATGGCGCGGTAACCAGAAACGAGACAAATTGCCGACAACCAGCAGTGCCAATATTAGATAATAGCCACACAACGAATGCAAATTGAGTGTATTGTCAATGTTTCCTAGCACGTACATTTCAATATCTCACGTGTTATTCCCTCCTAATGAGAAGGTTTTTTACCATTAGTATCTACATAATTGTTTATCTTAATATTCCAGGGACTCTCGAGGACTTCTGAACGTGGAACTGCAAGATAATCCATTAGGCCACGTAGATGGTCCATTCTTAATTTCAAGCACACTACAGTATCTCGATATCAGCAATTGTAAACTTTCTTCTATAAATCTACAGTTCTTCGAAAACATAACCACGTTAACAACGATTGACCTTTCGAACAACCCGCTCAAGACCCTTGAGCCTGGTGTTTTTGATGTATTAACTAGTTTGGAGACATTGAAACTCAACAATTGTGAACTCAAAAATATACATGACAATCTCTTCGCCACATCTGCAAATCTAAAAAATTTAGAACTCGCTGGAAATTATCTAACAGCTACCAATTGGGCTGAAGTTCTTGGTAAATTGGTTAGATTAGAGTATTTGAACTTGAGGAAATCGAGCATCACTTATCTATCTGAGGACACGTTCTCAAATTGCACCAATTTAGTAACGCTAATTTTGGCAGACAACGAATTACGTGATTTAGACGTCGCTGCGACATTAGGTAACAGCGTCAATCACTTGGAATTGCTCGATTTATCCAACTGTAAAATACAAAGACCTTTGTCGAGTGAAGCATTTACTAATGCGACCAGATTGAAAAGCCTTTACCTTTCCGGAAACCCTCTATTTGCACCTGATCTACGTGAAGCTTTGGCACCTCTGCCGAAACTAGAAAAGTTATTCTTAAGCAATTGCGGTCTTCGTAATCTACCAGATACCTTTAATGTTTTTGATAATTTGATGGAGTTGGATATATCGCGCAATCCTTTAAACAATGTTTTTACTAAATTGTTAGCTCCACTCCAGAATTTAGAATACTTGAATATGGGATACAGTAATTTGTCCTACATAGGTCCAGATTCATTTTCTAAAATGACTTCGATGAAAAGATTAGTTCTATCAGGAAACGATCTCCTATCGCTCGAAGCCGGATTATTTGGCAATCTAACTCAACTCACTACATTAGAATTAGAACTATGCGGTTTAAAAAGGCCACTAAACGCAAATGCATTCTTCAAAAACCTGACGTATACTGACTTGAGAGAAATCAAATTAGGCGGAAATCCTTTGGAGATCCCAGAATCAGGACCGCTATTCCCTAAACATCTCTCACAAGTAACAATACTTGATTTGAGCAATTGTAATATCACAGCTCTAAACCCCGATGCCTTTAAAAATACAATAAACATAACAGATTTAAACCTAGCTGGAAATTGTCTTAAATCTGATGAAGGGAGCCTAGCTTTCTTGGAAAGATTACATCAACTTGAAAAAATTAACCTCAGTAATAACAATTTGACAACTACCGATCCTCAAATATTCGTAAACAATCCGAAACTCCACTCTCTTAACCTGCTCGGGAATCCTTTCATTTGCGATTGTAAGATAGCAGAAATGTGGGACTGGGCTAACATGATAAAGGGTAATTTGGACGTGCTCATCGGCGCTAAGAGCGCAGAGAAAGACATCGTAGTGAAAGGGAACAAAAAGAAGAAGCACTTGTACTGTCATTACAATGAAACACAGTTACGCAATATGAGCATAACTGTCAACAAAACAGTACCCGGTAGAAGACCATTCATCAAGCCTCGTGAACTGACTTACGCAAATCGAACATGGGCTAAATATGTCAGAGAGTCGGGGTGTGAACCGGTCGTGAAGATACTGAGGCCCGTCGCTTTGACGTCCGAATTTCTAGAATTTCACAACGGTTTCTACATGCCCACGGGAGTGGCCGTGGTGCCGGTGTTAGCTATGACCCTTGGCGTAGCTGCGATGTTGATGACAATTCGGCTTTTTAAAAGATACAATATACCAGAAATGGAACCAGAAGTGAATAGGAAATCGAGATAAGCGCCAGTGTAACTGCTTTTAATTATAAGTTTGACTAAATTATTACTTGAAAATACTGGAACATTTTATAAACCTACGCGAGATATTGTTCCTACTTTTAGAAAATTTCGAATTTATATTAAAAAATATATAACATATTTTGTATTTATTATTATTAACTAGTCAGATTAATGTAACTCTAATCAAATTACATTTTTTAAAAATAAAACGTATATTTCTTGTAAATAAAGTATTATTATAGATAAATGTTTTTTAACGTATTTACATATTTAAGTAATCATCAGTTACAAGATTTACTGTAATACGTATTATAAATTGAAATAAAATATTTGTAATTATTACGCTATTTTAAATTTTAAAGCCTTTATTCGAAATATATTAACATACTATCAGTCTTTTTGAAATGAAACTTCTTTTGGGACGATGTGAACTGAGTTTTAAGAAATGAAAATGGGTAACGGAAAAGAGATAGCTACAAATGTGTATATAGTTTTCAGGCTGTGAGAGAATGAGATAGTATATTCTTAACGTCCTTGAAATATATGCAAAGAAAGGAAGAGACAGAGAGAGAGAGAAATGTTGAAATGACTATCGCTCAATTTTGAAAATTATTCTGTGTTTGGTGTTATTAACACTGTTAATACAACTATAATAAAATATTACAACAAAACGCCGAAAACGAATGTTTACCATGTGCGTAGTGTATTCATTTCATTCTCTGAAAAGTTAATCAGAACATTAAGTTTCACTTCTTCCGCGTGTGCACTACACACATTTTTTTTAATTTATAGAAATTAAAGTACAAAGTATGTTTCTTACGTGGACTTATAGCCTCAGTTATATATATATGGTAAGATTGCACGACTTCTTTGTTCGTGTATATAATCAGAGATTGGCGTTTCTAGATTACTGTTTGACTTTTGTAATTAAATACGAAAACAATCTTAATATATAAAAATCCACGATGAACTGCGAAACAAGTCAACCGACTTTAATGAAAGTTGGCATTTATGAATAATTTGATCCAACTTGAGAGATACAATAATTTATATTTCGCTTAATTTATATTTATATGGCCTTAATATCTTTAATTAAAAATTAGAAGATTGTCAATGTTAATTATTGTTATTAATTATAAGTTTCATCAGTTTCGAACAGATGGCGCTTTAAATTAATTTGTTGACAGAAAACTATAGAATCAACTGTTATAAATAACTCATAGATGGCGCGACGTTTTAAGTTTGAAAATAGTTTATCATAATTTTAATTCAAGATGTAATAACTGAGCCACAGCAACGCGTGGCCGAGTCAACTAGTAGATTATTTTCTTTTATTATCATTGTACTATTTAATTCTACTACCTAATTTTTTACAATATTATTTCATATAACAATTTTTGTAGGTGGTAGAGTCACGCTGAAGCTATTACTGGTTTCAGCATGAATGGGTTGGCTCTTCCGGTGTAGTACCACCCTCTCACAGAAAACGCACGTGAAGTAACAGTGCTTACATTGTTGCGTTTCGTTCGGTCAGTGAGAGCGCCGGAAGCCCACCTCCTCTCCCCTCCCTCTCCCCTTCTCCTCTTCTCATAAACACAGACTGGCAACGCACTTGCGACTCCCCTGATGTTGCAAGTGTCTATGGACCGTGGTGATCACTTAACCTCAGCTGACCCACCTGTTCATTTGCCTCCTATGATATAAAAAAAACGTTTCAGGCTAATTCAGCTACTCTTGGAAAATTGTATCGAACAAGAGTTGTTAATCACCGTGAATCCGTTTTTTGTGCATTTCTTCATAATTCGCAGTTCGCAACTTGTTCCAGCGTTTGTAATCAAATATTACCCAAGACATGAGTCAAGACATCTTGCAGTTAATTTTTTATCATTTTCTTAGGAAACTTTTGATTACCGTGAATAAATATTGTATTGAAATATAAACTGTGACCTCTAGTTATCTTAGAGATTCAATTAAAATAGTTTAACAAGTTGCAATACTCAAATTGGTTCACCACAAGAATTTCAGGCACAAAGGCTTCTCAATAAATAAAAGAAAACTCATACGTTTATATCAAAAGTATTAATTAAGAACATTGTAACTTATATTCGTTTAATTATTTATGCCTACATCATTGTTAAAAGTAACTATATAACTATTTCAAATAAGTACATAGAGTTACATTCTCGTATAATAAACTAGCTGACCCGTGCCCACTTCGTTGGGCGATAAACATTTATAAAAAACTACTTTTTGTGACTTCAATATAAAAGTTAGACATATGCTGTCGCTGACTTTTTTTAGGCATTATTAAGCTCTACAACTTTTCTCTGGAACTCAATCATATATCTCTCATCGTTAAGGCAGCGTTCGCGTTAGTAAGAATCCTTTTCGTTCAACCGTTTTTTCTCCGACTTACTTTGCAAATCCGACTACCACAGAAAAGTCTTACCACATTTTCGAGTTAATATATAGCTTATGATACTCACAAATAACGTGGCTTTTTATTGGTAAAAGAATTTTCAAAATCGGTTTAGTAGGTCCAAATATTACCACCTACAACGTCACAAACTTTACCTCTTTATAATATTAGTATAGATATAGATTAGCTAAAATATAATTTACTAGCGGGCCCGGCAGACGTTGTCCCGCCCTGATTATAAAAAAATCCTTCACAAATATATACTAAAACGTTCCTCATGAATCACTTTATCCACTGGTGAAAACCGCATGAAAATCCGTTCAGTAGTTTTTGAGTTTATCGCGAACAGACAGACAGACAGACGCGGTAGGGGACTTTGTTTTATACTATGTATATATTCATAAATCTAATTTAGTTTCCTGTGCAGATCCATAAACCATAATTTATTCTGGACAAAGTCGTGATAGTCTATCCCAAATATTAGAAAAATATTATTTACACGTTTCTGAGAGTATTCAAGTATATAAAGAGAATAAATATGTTTTAGTTAGCTATGTAAACTATTCTATTTAACCGAATATAGTAAATTTCTAAAACAACCTGTAAGAATTGCGAGAAGCGTTTGCCTTGAATCCGGCATGCTGGTGTGCATAATTGGAATTGAAAAAGAATTCGCCTATTGCACGGTGAACGAACTTGTGTAGAGCAATGTCAAGATTTGTTTATCTATTTTCTTAAGAACATTAGAAATGGGAACAGCAGCAATAATCACGTAATACACCGCAACTAGGGAAAGTGTTGTTATGCAAGTAATTTGTTTAAACATTTTCCAATCATTTATAAAGAAAAACATAAAAGAATAATTACGATAGTGGATTTTTTATTAACTTAATCGTTTAACTATGACTATAATTAGTAATAAATAATTCTTATCAGCTATTATCCCCGCCAGCTGTTCTTGTCTTTTTAATATACCAATTTTCTTTGTAAACTTTTTTCCTCATAACGGGCTTTTCACTTTCCGGACTATGGTTGGTCGCCATCGCAGCTAACTCGCTGTCGAGCAGACGCGGTATCACTAACGGTTCGAAGCCGTACTGAAATTGAGGTTCAACGAAATATGTTTTAGTCTTATATTGTTGCAAGGGTCGAGACGCATACGCGGAGTTATCTCGTGAGGCCTCTTTAGGATAATCATATTGGTACGACTGTGGTGCGGCTTTGTACTTTGCGAAAGTTTGTTTAGGCTTCTGTTCCGGCACTGGTTTGAATACGTACTGAGTCGCCGTGTACTTTTCATTCTCTTTCTGTCGGTCGTCATCGTGGGACACGTAACTTTCCGGTTTCTGTTCTTTGTATAATTTGTAATAGTCCTCCTTATTTCTGTAACGGTCTGTTAAACTCTCCGGTCTACTAACAGCAAAATCTAAATAGTAATTTTCTTTGGTCTTGTCTCTACTATCTTTATAGTTTGAACGCGTTGTTTTAGGATATGCATCGCCTTCATCTTGATATTGCTCAAACGGCACATGTTCTATATCATAGTCATCGCGAGGCACTCCGTAACTTTCAGGATTGTATATCTGTTTTTCCGAATCATCAGTGTTTTTGCTGTATCCGGGGAATCCATACGCGGCATTTTTATAAGCTTTCTCGAAATCTTCCTCATTATTTTCTTCCTCATCGATTACTTCAGCCATGATCTGTTCTCGGAGAGAGTGCATTTCTTCTGGAGTCTCTTCTTGGATTATGACACGTCTGGATTTTTCTTGTACATGCTGCGGAGCTGTAATGTGGGGTCTAGATGATGGTGGCGGATCATCATGTTCATAATTATTGGATTCCGGTGACTGATTTGATTGTTCTTGAGGAGCAGGGGTTGGATTACTTTGGGGATTGTGTGACTGGCCATTTTGTATGTGTTGGGTCGGATCAACTTTAATAGGAGCTGCTTTATGCTCGGGTATTAAACGTATATTTTCCTCGTAATGTGTTATTGGATGAAACTGTTCAGCATTTTTTAAAGAAATTTGACGTGGTTGGGAGTAAAAATGATCGGGGTTATTCTGTACCTCTCTATGTTGTTCTTGGTTAGGTGGATGATGATATTCCTCCTCCCTTTGTTCATAATTATGGTGATGACTCTTTAATGGTTCCTCACGACGTTCATGTTGTTCAATTGGTCTTGTATTTACATGTTCTTCTTCTTCCGATTCATTGTTTTCATCGAGACTTTCTAATTCATGTGATGGTTTGTTATTATGTTCTTTTGAATTTCCTTCCGGTTTAAAGTTATAAATGAGTTGCTTCGGATCCTGACCGTCGTTTTGATAATGTGATTCTTTAATTTTCAGTGGTTCCTTAGAACTATGAACGTAGCTATAGGTCACTGGTTTCTTTTCAGTCTTCGATCCATAAGTATAGTGAACAGGTTCCGTTTCAGTTTCCTTATTGTAACTTACTGCTTGTTCTTTATAAGTTTCTTTATAATTAGGCGAATTAATTTCGTAAGAGATCTCTGGTTTTACATTTGAAATATCTTTTATTGTAACAGTGGGATTAATAGGCGCTTCCCTCTCAAGGATCTCACTTTCCGGTGATGGCCGCTTTTGTTTCTTCTTTGGAGATGCTTTACGAGATTTGCCTCTTTTAATTCCACTGTCATATGATTTCGTGTTTTGCACACCAAATTCCTTTTGATAATTTTTATTTTCCTTTATATTTGGTTTGGGCAGTTTGTGGTAAGTAGCTTGACTAATTCGTGGTAAGAAATGTTGCACTTGAGGTACAAGTGGATTATCAAACGTTAATGGTTCCAGAAGACTAATATCTAAAAGAGGAAGAGGTGGTTTCGTTTCCAAATTTATCACCGTTTTCTGTCCATTCACGACAGTCGTGATAATAGCATCTTTAGGTGCTGCCTGCAGTTGCTCTTTATTCTTTTGAATCACTTGCTTGTTATATCCACTCGCACCTTCTTGAATAATCTGAACATCTTTAGGCACTTCTTGTAAACGTTGGAATGGCAAGCCACGGTATTGCTGTTGTGAATGTACGTTAGCATAAACAGCTTTATTGCTTGTCGATTGTTGTTGGGCTGTAGGATGACCGAATAATTGCACTTGGTGAGATGATGTGGGTGCTATGTTCTTAATGGTACCAGGATAAGTAACTTGCTGTGGTGCACTAAAGTGATGTGATGATGCTCCTTGTAAAGGCAACGTATAATGCGATCCAACAACGAATGGAGAAGGATGATTATACTGATAACTAGGTGCTGCGGCAACTAACGGCTGCGATAGATGTGACGGTAACGCTTGGAGTTTCAAAAACTGTTGAGGAAATGCTGCTTTATAAGCGAACGACTGAGGCGCCCCTACAAATCTGTTACCGTATGAATCTCGTAAATAGCCGGTGTTTTGGAAGAGATCTTTCACTGGTATTATACTGGAAGCGGCCGTTTTAGGCGCCGTGAGGAACGTAGGCATCTGGATAGAGTAAGCGGCGTACGGTGCGTTTCTTGCATAAACTGCTACGTTGCGGTATAATCGTGGAGCACTCTCTGCACCGACATTGTCTTGCGCTAATGTTTCCAACACTGTTGGCTCACTCAACGATCTCTTTGCCGCCAACAAACACAACACTGCAATTAACGCCTGAAAAAGAGAACATTTTAATTAATCCCTCATCCTGTTATCCTTAGTTAGTGTCACCGTAAGATTATAATGATTGTTTTTCTTTTCAGACTATTATTACAAAGTTATTAACCGTCGAATTATTTTGCCAAAACAGAACCATAATAGTTAAATGTACGAATATGAACATTAAATTAATACGTTTTTATTACCTGTCTCCCCATTGTGGGTAGCGTTGTGTCTGAGCCAGTGGGAACGGCACTGCGCAGTCGCGCGCCCTCCACACGCTTTTATCTAACTGTGCGCAAGCGCAAGCACCGTTACAACTCTCGTCTTTTTACCGATTCTCTCGACAGTCCCGCCATTATATCACTGAAAACAATAAATTATTCCAAATAAATAGTTTTACTTATAACACTCTAAGTACGAGTTGATAAATAAATTACTTCCTGTGAACATAATAGCGTGTAACGTTAGCGAACGATAGACGACAATAGGTGACACTTCTTATGTAACCGACGAATGAGTGTTTGATTTTTTGCAACAACTCCGTATCGAAGTAACAGACCATGATAATAAAAAAGAAATTCTAAATAATTTTGTGGAGCGGAGTATTACTATTCATACTTAGACACGTTTGAAGCCTATCTAGATTCAGCAATGTTTACATTACTTCCAGTTAACAAGATGCGGTTGGAAGCCGCAAGTCGGGATTTAGTAAGGAAAAAACTAACCACAAATCGTCGTTCGAAGATTGCAAGTATGGGGTGCAGTTGCAACACGATGTTCACGGTCGAAACAGGAATTTATTTTAATAATAACGCTGCAATGGATTGTTAAAATCATAGACAAGTTATTAATAATCGAAAAGAACTGTGAACATGAAATAAATACAAAAAAGCGTTATTTCCCAAAGCGTTTATTACTTAATTTCTCAATCTATTTTAAAAGCCATGGTGGACAAACGGCGACATCTGTAAACACAGCATCAGTTTGAATTCCCATATGAAACATGAGTAACGGCTAAAAAACAGTATATGTTTGCTTATAACAACACGACAGAAGTGAAAACTTATAAATACATTTACACTAAATCATATACATTTTCAATATTTATATGTATTTACATATAAATGTTTATTTAAACAGTATTATACGCACAATATATACATATATATAATTACTACACTGACTATATATACAAAACATATACTGATAATATTATATACTACATAATCATAAAAATGTAGTAAAATGATGAACTTGTTGTCATACAATATAGGAGGTTTATCGTGAATGGAGACGAGTGGATTCAGCGTCACGGACCCGAACGTGACGCCGGTTTTTATGCCTTTTACAGAGTGCAGTTCCTACGGCGACAAAGACGGCGTCCAAAGAATCCACAATTTATCGACAGATAGTGCTGTTGTGAGGGCCTACAAATCTAGTAGAACTTGGAGATACACTGAATTACGATCCTCAAACTATAACACAGGTACTGTGACGGGTAGTAACAATCCAGTAGAGTTCAGACATGCTACAACCCCGCTTTATGTATTCATAAATATTAACTGTTCCCAAAAAAACACAACTAAGAAGCATATTTTACAAGTTTAAAATGGCCGTAATTCAATCGAACACAATTACCAATACTCTACCATCCGTATAATCAGTAATCAATATAGAAAAAAAATCGTAAAACAAAATTCATGAAAAATAAATCTCAGAGTTCACAATTTAACAAGTACAAATGAATTAATAAACAAGATTACAAATCAGTCGATCTAATTTATACCGTATCCCGCTTAATCACGAGTTTATTATTATTTAGCACAATCAAAGACCGCAAACATGCCAGTTGTGCATTCTTGCAATTTAATAGAGGTTTGTAAGTAGTTCATTAGAACTTTCTAGTATTTTTAAATTGGACATTTATTAACGAAGTAATTTTTATATTAAAATTACAAACAAGAACATCTGTGAGAATGCAGAAATACTTCTTATTCTTTCATGCCTAAATTACTGGATCGATTTTACTGAAACTTCAAAGTAATATAGCTCATACATCAAAATTATACATGACAAATACCTAGATATCGTTTAAATTAGTAAAAATCTTTACTAATAAATGCATATATGAGTTTCTTTATTGCTACACTTTCACACCTTCACTATAAAACCAGTTGCGATGAAACTTTGCAGACACGTTCTAAAGGGCACACCAAAGAGTTTAAGATACTTCTTATCTAAAAAAAATGTGCTGTTCCCGCGTTATAGGTGTAATCTATATTAGAGCGAACGAAGTCGCGAGCAAAAGCTAGTGAATTTATTGTCAAATAAGTTTGAAAAATTCCTGCCATCTTAAAGCTAAGAAATACACGGAGATACTGTATAATTTATAGATATACAAGCGCAGACTGAGTCGCAGGCAGCTGTTAGTATTAACATAAACAACTTCAGTTTTAAAGATGGGTCACGTAAGTAATGTTTACATAACAAATTGTTTACTTAGTTTTCTTCATAATTAAGTTCAATTCCTTCCGTATTTGACTTTTCATAGCGTATGCATAGCATCATGCAAAAGTAAGCGTAGTACAATGATGATTAATATTATAAACTAACAGATTGTCGAAGAATGTAATTCCGTAACTACCAGCCAAATTTTTTATAACATCAGTATAAAACTATTATTTGCAGCCTGTGACTTCGCCTGCTTTTCTCCACTCTCACAAACTTTCTGGTTTATAATATTTATAGATTTATTATCTCTGAACAACTTCTTCTTCTACAACAACGGGTTTTCCTTTTCCATTCTCCCCTGTCAGATATCATCTCAGTACTCACACCTTATACACATCATTTTTCACACAATCCATATATACCTTTTTTCGGTCTTCCTTTACTCCTATATTCACTTTCATACTCGACTTTGTTAGTTGCATGACTTTCATCTCTTTTCATAACATGTCCGTACCATGCTAACCTATTACTCCTTCACCGGTGCTATTTTCAAACTTTCTTTGACATATTCATTCATAATCTTCTACCACACATCAAACATTCGCATATCTGCCGTAATATCTGTAATCTTTTCTCATCCGACTGTTTCGTGGCCCTCATAAGTCTCATCCGTCTCATTCGGATCCATTTAACACGTTTGGTCCCAATATTATCTCTAAATAACTAACTATATAATATACTATAATTTGCTTTTATTGCTTTCATATTGAACGAATTTATTAAAGACTAGCGGGCCCGGCAGACGTTATCCCGCCCTGATTATAAAAAAATCCTTGACAAATTATACACCAAAACGTTCCTCATGAATCACTTTATCCACTGGTGAAAACCGCTTGAAAATCCGTTCAGTAGTTTTTGAGTTTATCGCGAACAGACAGACAGACAGACGCGGTAGGGGACTTTGTTTTATACTATGTAAAGAAATAATTAACGACTAAGAATTTTCTGACGTCGCCTAGTAGATTATAAACACCTACATCACAGTTTTCATAATGGTTTGTATCAGAACAGATCGTCCTGTGTAAGAATCCGGTTTGCGGTCTCTATAAGTTTAAAATCGCTTTCGTATTTATGCATGTGTACCTATATCTGACGTAAGGCATTTCTATAGATATTCCTGTTTCCAAGTTCAGCTAACGTTTGGAAATATGAGAAGTGTGTGTAACGTTAACTTTCCTAGGCCAGTAGCTTTCTTCACTCGGTCACGGCCATTATAGTGAAAGTACTCCTATCAAGTGTACTTTATTGGATCATATAAAAGTATCGCTTTTAATTACATCGTTAATACAGTAGAACCTCGATAAGGTATAAACCTCTATAAATTCAAAAAATAATCTGCTCCCTTCCCCTCAGAGCTTAACCTCTATAACTTAAACTAATAATTTCAGTATTAGCACATAGTTACTTAAATAAATGTTTCGATGAACCCTGTAACATAAACTGTCTGCAAATGAGTCATTTTGAATGAATGTACAAAACAAAAAGTTTTTCGAAATTTATTGGGTGCATGTGTTTACAAGTTCAATTGTTAACCCAACACTAAGTATACAATCATTTATTGTTTATTTGAAATCTCTAAAAGCTGTATTTGAGGTGTTTAGGACAGCGGCTTACTTGATATTATTTGTTGTTGATCACTAGATAAAAAACTTCGAGAAACGGCATGATTTGGCCTTCAAGAAACTGTGCGGCGAAAGTGGGAGTGTAACATAAACCTTTGATAAGTTAAAAACTGTATAACTTAAAATATTTTGTGTTTCCCTTGGGTTTTAACTTATCAAGGTTCTATTGTATATACATATAGCTTTTGATATTTTTTTCATAGCAAGCCAAAGTTAAAACACTCTACCTAATGCTAGTCACAGTGCATTTCAAAACAGCGACCTTTAGAGATTTGCAATTCATGCCTGAAAAACCGACTGACCAAATAACGCGACAAACTAATAAAGGTTCATGATGGCTAAACCACCTGTGTATGTACTATACACTATCACTTCAATTAGTAATAGACGTCCTAGTGGCAGAAATCCAATTGGGTATATTTACCCTACCACCCCGCTTGATTACTGAATACTGGATATATAACATACCTAGCCGATTTCGACTATAGCGACCAAAAAAGCATACACCAGTGCCGAGCCTCTCTACCTGTACCAAAAGCTTGGTCTGTTACGCAGGATATATTTCAGTGCATAGATGTGAGCGTAATACATAATTATGCAACCTTTCGTCCATACCCCATTTGAACGGCAAACCGCTAGGATGAAAGGAGTAATGTATGCAATGTCTGGTGAACGATACAGCAGCTTCTATCGTCACCTTAAGGCCGTTTACAAATGCCTGGCTGTTTCGCCACCGAAAGCGGGTTGCATTTGCTGGCGAGATAGACCTGTACAGATGCAGGGAGTAACCACATAAACTCGAGCACTGAGATGCTCGAAATCCTTCTATCAGGTTTGACCCACAGATCGACGTGGGTACCGAGGTGTGCCCGCTGTCTGTAGGACAGCTACTACATATATAGAAGCCATTGATTTGAGTTTATGAACCATGAGCTATTTTTCTCGAGACTACCACCTTTATAAGGTCGGTTGGCATAGTTTTAGCAGATGGTCCACTACACTTCACTGGATATAAATATACATTAATATACTGATGTATGGTGATCACGTCGAGGCGGACATAATTATTCTGTTACAGCAAAATTATTAAAGATTTTGAAATTAATTGTTCCAATTAAATAAAAAACGAAATACATCAATGTTTATACCGATATATCGGACAAGTTCTATATATAAAATCCAAACATTGATGTTTCTTTTAACATCGATATATATCTAGAGAGGGTTGAGTTAAGGAGAACTATCTCATACGGGAACATACTGAAAAGTGTCCAGCTGTAAGTGCTAGATAATAGTTCCAAAACCCTCCAAAATGGGGTTAGCATAGGCAAAGGATATGGTTAGTCTGAAATAATTTTATAAATATAACTTAAAATAACTATATTATAGCGGAAAATATGGAAGGTGACAGAATTGTTGTGAACGTTGAATAACACGTTTAGTAATTCTAAAGTGTTTAATGTTATGAAACTATTTAAATAATTGAATAACAATGAACCCTGTTGCCACTGTAGTGTCACCCTAATTTAGCACATATTGACGGACACCTTTTCATATACAGAGATCATTCTCGTGACCTCTACACTCCATACTTCATCTATATACAAATGTACTCTGTGCTCCATACTACAAAACGACATATTTACATACATAACCACAGACTATTAGTCGTCCAAGTATACATAACGACAACGGCATTGTGTAACCACAGACTACTATAACAATTCGTGTGTCGTTCTCCGCTAGATAAATTTTTTATTATTATTCTGTGGTGGTGTCCACTTTATACATGGACATAATATACTAAAGTTTAGTTATTTAGTATAATAAGTACATGACTTTATATAACTTAACTACTCTGTGTGTCAACTATAATGAATAATAGTTATTATTCTGTTCAGCATGGTTCAATATTAGAGTGATTCTGTTTCTAGCAGTCTGTGAAGTCCACAGAATAATAATAGTGAATCCGACCCACAAATGGTATTTACCTTGTTGAGGAATACGTTTCTAATAAACTCTGTATATAAACAATCTGTTGGAAAAACGAAATTAGGTATGTACCCCGTAAAAATATAAGAAATTATATAATCATATATATATAACAGAAAAAATCTAAATGTTTTCAGCCCCAGTATCTGTATTTATTTTGAGAAATATGACTTCAACAACGTTAGAGAGCCTGCCGAAGGTGGATATAGATAGTACCGGAGTATTCAAATATATTTTATTGAGAGTTCATACAAAGGACGATGATGAGCATAACGTCATCATTTTAAGAGGATATCGTAGATGCGAATACCATTCTGATATTTACGACGAGGTACGTAATAAACAAGCTATTGCACAAAAAATAGACAAACATCTATACACAAATGAAACTATATAACCTACAAGAAATGATATACCATAACATTCTATTATTTGTATATTTTGAACATTGATATACAAAACCCCAAGATGCACATTTAACGTCTCACAGCCGGCACACAAAAACGAGTGCATAATTTTGGATTATGCAGTCATTTCAAATAGTCTAGCGTCGTTTGCGTCCTTGTAAAAGCAACTTTATATCATTCAGGTAAGGTTCAATTTGCAAAGTCATGAGTTTATCGCATAACTATAACCACATAGGTATGTATATTGGAGAGTTTTTGCGACCGGTTGTGAGCGCTACTTTTATCCGAGACTGCGTCTTAGTTTTTTTTATGTCAATGTGTTTTGAGCAAGAACTTTAACTGTAACCTCAACGCATGTAATTTTTTGAATTCCGGCGAAACAAATATTGATAAGATTAGATCTTCATGTTAACTTAAGTGTAAAATATTGTGCCTATCATACTCAATATTTAATACACAATATCATCTATAACAAAATTTTGGTTTTCTTTATTGTTACATATAACTTATAAAACTTTTAATCAATGAAATAATTGGTATAGAGAGATTATAAATCCACTCTTTATATAGCCTCTTTCTAGTATGTTATAAAAATGTAACAATATGTATTGATGCTGTTGAACTTTCTAAACATCTCTAAAGACTACCCAGTTGTGATACCGGAGAGGATCAGTGGCTGTTAGTATATATACTTTGCTAGCAGTATACTACTTTCAAGCAGTCCATATTATAAAGCTGATGTTTCTGGAACAACAATGTATCAGATGAAGCATCATAACAAAAAATCTTTTTTATGCAGGTACAAGATAAACTTCACCCTCTGGATTGTGAGCCAATGGGTGGAGGGAGAATATCTCATGATGATGAAATGAAATGTATTCAAATCTATGGGTACTCACAGGCCTATGGGAAAGGTGATCATGAGATGGCAGCTAAGTTGATAAAAGAAGCTTACCCTAACTACAAAATCAGCATCACCGATCAAGAATATTGATATTTGTATTCAGCCAATTGTTTCTCTCTATGTGTGTAATTTAAAAGTCTCCAATTATTTATTTTTATGTCGTTAATAAAATTATATATGAAGATCACCATTTATTTATAACAATAATATGGCAATATGTTTATGTAGTATAAAATGTATTTCATTTGTTTGGTGGTAAGGTGTTTTCTCAGTCTGCCTCAAGTTGGAAGTTGCCAAGCACATGTTGGTGTGTTTCAGCAGTTGCGCTTAAGAGCGAGTCCAGTCTAGGTTTAGCATGTTTACAGTTTTAGAGCACATAATCATTTAACATCAGACGCAATTATGGTCAAACATTAAATCCTATAAAATAGTATATAAAAGAGCTCATATAAGTTTTTGCTTCTCATTCTATGAAGAATATGTATTTTTTTAAATTCTTAACAGTTACTACATATTTTTTTGCATTTTTCGTGTATTATTTAATAGCTTCTGCCTGCGACTTCGTACGCGTGGAATAGTTATTTTGGGCTAAGACGCAGCGGAAGCTCTCAAAAGGAAAAAATACCCCGATTTAAAAACATTTTTCATTGTTGATCCGCTCCTATTGGTCTTAGCGTAATGATATATAGCCTATAACACTCACAAATAACGTGGCTTTATATTGGTAAAAGAATTTTCAAAATCGGTTTAGTAGTTCCTGAGATTACCCCTTACAAACTCATAAACTTTACCTCTTTATAATATTAGTATATAGATGTAGGAGTTTTTGGCGGGATGTTGGTCTATCATGTAGTGGATTTTATATTTTATTCATAATCTTGTGTTATTTGAGTCTATATTTTGTAAAATTGGTGGTGTTTTACATAATACAGTTCGGTTATTATGCATAAGTGAAGTGAATGGAAAATAATACCACGGACCATGAATTCTGAGATGCCACAAAAACTCCCTGGAAAGTTCTAACAAGAGAGCCACCATCTTGTTGGAATACTGAAATTATTAACACTACACTTATTGTGTAAAATATGTTGTAATCGCCATTGAAACACCACATTGACACTGGCAAGTGCTGCGGAGCTAAAATAAGAAAAAGAAGAAAGTATACGTATAATAGTATCTTTTAGTAGGGATGTAGATATAAAAAAAAATTCTTTATTTAAATCAATCCTAATCATGGATAATGGAATCAATCCATGAAACATTATAGATCTACAGGGACGATTATTCAAAAATATTTTCTATTTCAATTATAAATTAACGTATGGTTTTATTTAAATAGAATAAATTGAATAACGATATTGAGATCGATTCGGTGTTTAATATTAAATATTTATTCAATTCAATATTTGTTCAAAAATCGAAGAAATTATCGATATCAAACAATCATCCCTACCTCTCAGCAGTGCGTATTGATTTTACGGGAATGCGTAAAATGTGATTGTATGTTCAATAAACGAATACGCGTTTTCATATATATTATTTTTGAATATAACTTTCAAATATGGATAACTTTACAACTGATGGAAAAATTTGTATTGAACGAGAGTTAAATGTAATTAATAATAAAGCACAATATGACGATATAATTACACGTTTTGATATAAACAAAACATGCAAATGGATAATTGACAATAATTTTACCAAGGTATGTTACTATTAGCTTTACACTGGTTGCATATAACTGTATATAGCAGAAATAGCGAATACTGCTCCAGGTGAACAGGAGAAAAGTAATGTATGCTTGGGGTTTTTTCAGTGTTTTGTGTAACCAAATATTAGTCTTGTGAGATCTGACCATAGCGGAAAAGTATATCTGTGTGTCTTCTAACATTTCGACGGAAGAAAGCGGAGTTGTCGTAACTTGAAAAATCAAATTTTACACCAGAGCCAAAAAACTATTTCAAAAATTCCATTTTTTTTAATGTATAGTGCTAAAACAAGGCAAAAACCGAAGGTCGTAACTATGAAAAATTTAAGCGTAGGAAAGCGATACCCACACCTTTCGAAGTGGTTTTTTTTATACAAAAATATGGTAAAAAGTGATTTAATCAAAAATGCAAGTTACAACATTTTCGCTTTCTCCCGTCGATTTGATGAAAACAAGTCAACATTCCTTTAGTTCGTCTCTGGTTGTAAAATTATATAAAACAAAAATATACATAATGTCTTAACTATATAAAAAAACTCAGTTTCCAAATACATACTAAGATACTTAGAAGATACAAGATTACTTAATTTTTTCAGATAGTATATGATCAATTTTGACGAATCTTTCAATGAAGTAATCTTCATAATTTTGATTTACATGTATACAGGATTCAATAACAATATTAATTATACATCAGCCTTTAAGAGAGCTACTGCAGGGCCACAGGCCTAGTTCTGATAGAAGGTATGGATATAATCACCATGCCAGGCCAAAAAGAATTGATGATTTAAAACTGTGAGAAGTCCACAGTTCTATGTTTTTTATACATACAATAGTACTGCAAGAAAATATCTCAGAATTAGATTTCCTCACAATGTTTTCCTTCACCATCAGTTGATAGTGTCATCAATTTAGTGAATGTACATGAATTCCGAAGAATTAATTGGTACATGATGGGTTTGAACCTGCAGACATCAGATTGATATTGAACACCACTAATCCACTACAACTACATTGTTAATTACTAATGTTTATTGTGTTATTTATATTACTTTTTATAATAATACTTCAATTATCATATAGGTATGTCTTCAATTTCCCGATGATCTGTTGGGTGTGAGTACTGATATTTATGAGGAAATTGGAAAGAGAGTTGATGCAGATCTTTACATCCTTGGTGATACATCATATGCTAGGTATTTATTTTTATATTCCTCTTGCAAAGAGAAACTATGTTTGGAAGTTTTACCAGGGAACTATTCGAGATTACCTAGTAGTATGAACACGAGACTTTTAGTGAAGGAATGCTAATGAAAACATTATTTGGTTTGAGTACATTTTGTATTGCACTTCTATTTATCTATGGTGTTCAAGTCAAAAATCTAATCATTCATATGTTGTTCATTGTATAGGCTGTTCTGGCAACTAGCCTTTATTGTCTGCTCTTCTTATTGAACTTATTGTGACTACAATCTTAGGACACATCACTACTTAAAATAGAATGAGATTTTGATTGGGTTTTTTAACAATAGAAATATATTCTGGTTTCTGACTTGTGACAGATTTATTGCTAATAATAGAATAAAATAAAAATAGTAATGATGACATTTTGGGCTGAAGCATTGCATCGTAATTTTTTTTTTTTATATCATAGGAGGCAAACGAACAGGTGGGTCACCTGTTATAAGTGATCACCACCGTCCATAGACACTTGCAACACCAGGGGAGTCGCAAGGGAGGTGGGTGTCCGGCGCTCTCACTGACCGAACGAAACGCAACAATGCAAGCACTGTTACTTCACGTCGATTTTCTGTGAGAGGGTGGTACTACCCCGGGCGAGCCGACCCATTTATGCTGAAACCAGTTATAGTTTCAGCGTGGCTCTACCACCTAACTAATACCATAATAAAAAAGCTTGTTTGTTATGCTTTAATTACTAAACCAATTATGAAATTTTGTATACACATTGTCCGAATATATAAGTATAGAAAAGGCTGGAGATACTTTTCATCCAGAAAAAAAACGTACTGCGCTTGTAAAATAAGACAAATTTATATTAATGCAAGTGAAGATGCGTGTAAAAGCTATTATTTTATAAATCCAAATAACATGTTAATTCTATCATAGAACAATTAATTTTAAAACACAATTTTTTATTAAAATAATATGTAACTCAACAAATTTAACTTCCAGTTGTTGTGTAGACTCAGTGGCAGCTATGCATGTGCAAGGAAACGCTGTTATCCATTACGGACATACATGCTTCTCAAAAACCAATATACCTGAATATATAGTCTTACCTAAAATGGACATTGATATTGAAGCCATGATGGACACGATGCAGGAGAATTATAATTCTGATGATAATACCAGACTTTGTTTATTTTATGGTTCCGAGTTTGACCACTGCAAAGGTAGTGTTACTCAGCTATTAATTCAAGGTCTCAGACTACTACTCTGGACCACACTATGACTGTAATTATATCAAAAATTCCAAAAAATAGATCTTTGCATGAATTAACTGAAACAACACAACTATACAGTTCTGTCACTGACGGACATTGCCATGACCATACCAGTGCCACTCTTTTTTCTTGTGCCTGGCATATACAGACTAATGTATAAGGTTGAGAATACAATTCCTCGAGTTGAAAGCAATGTTCAACCAGCAGTTTAAGTTGAATGTCATTGGAACCAATTAGAAAAAATGCTTTATAAAACTAAAACAAGCCATCTCGCTCATATTCCTTGTGCCAATATACATAGTAGAGTAGAATTTTGATGCAAAAACAGTAGAGATAACTTTACATTAGCTTGTTATAAAGGTAGATTATTTTTCATATCATGAAAATTTGTTTCTTACAGACATATTTGTCAAGCAATGGTTTAATCAATACCCAAAGAGTTATATAGCTCATGTTCAATTTGAAGATAAACCTAAAAGATTTCTAGGCAGGATTATCAAAGATTCACAAGATGATGAGTTCCCTGTTGATGTACTCAAGAACTGCATTTGTATCTACATCGGAGGCAGAGGACAAACTTGTTTTAATTACACCATATCTATTGCTGGTAAATACTGTCATGACTTGTTTTTTATTTATAACAAATTGTAATAAATTCGGCATAACTAGATTTGGGACAATCTATTATTTTCTTTACCTGAATGATGGTATGATAAATTGAACACTGAAGTTTTAAATTTTGCGTATTTTATTTCCTAATTGATGGACACTAAAAATTATAATATTGTTACTGGTAATTAGAACATTTAAACTTATTCATATTAAAAAAGATCTATAGTTTGTCCATACTAATCTCTCGTAATACACTGGATCAATAAGAACGAGACATTTTAGTAGACAGACCACTTCTCAGATTCCTCGTAGTTACATATTACTGCATATATAAAAGCTGCCAATAAGTAATCCAGTTAAAACCGAAAACTTTCCTATAAAACACTAGCTGTTCCCATTGGCTGGAACCATGTAAATAAATAATAGTTTAAAAAAACTAAAAAACAGTGACGCATCGCATGTTAATATCAGCACCTCCAGATATCAGTATTTTTATCATTTTTATTGTCAGTTTTTATAAAAATATACATTTATTTCTAATTTACACTATTCTTAATCCAAATTTATTACATTTTATTTTCTGTTTTTTAGTTGGATTTTTTATGAAAGCGTATTTTTTTAGTTTTTTTAAACTATTATTCATTTTTTAGTTAAATTTTTTTAACTTTTTTTTTCGGATTACTGCATTGTCATTGACCCTTGACAAGTGTGCAAAGTTTGAATTAAATCTGATCGTTCAAAGTAGGACAAAATCGAGCTCAAAGGGGTCGGTTACATACATACAGGTGGAACTAATAAAAGCGTGATAAAAACAGTGATTAATATAGTCATTTGAATGTATTAAGTCTATTTATTTATCTACTTTTCTCTCGTATTTGAGTCGCGTCGTCATTAAAATTACACTTTAGATAGACCAAACCGATTTTAATGAAATAAAAACTAAATGTTACTCCAGGATATGCTTTATGATTTTCTTGTGAGGTTTTATCGTGAACGCAGTACTTTTTCAGTGACGCGTGTTCAAACAAATAGAGAGACTTTTCTAAAAATGTATTGTATTATATGTATTTTATTACTATTCCTACATACCTGCAACATTTTTTTTTTTTTACAAAAATCGAAAAGCACAGACATTTTAAGTTTTACCTTATTATAATATGTATAGATTTGTTCACCTTTTCCAGCATGAGTTAATATAAAATGAACTCTTTTATTAGTGATAACCATTACATTATATTGTAATTTTACAGCATCAGAGTGGAATCTGTTGAATCCAACCACTGGTAAAATGGACCGTATTGAAGAAACGGCCTGGTTTAAACGCCGGCGGTACTTAGTCGAAAGATGTAAAGATGCAAAAGTTGTCGGAATACTTGTTTGCAAACTTTCCGGAGATCAAACTAAAGACATTATTACAAGAATGAAGCAATTGTGTAAAGTTAATGGGAAGAAGAGTTACATAGTTTCAGTCGGAAAGCCCAATGTTGCCAAGTTAGCAAATTTCCCTGAAGTAAGACTTGTTATATCCTTGTATACACTAATTTAGCCTTATAGTAATAGCCAAGTAATATATGCTATATTTATTGTTTCAGATTGACATATACGTTATGATTGCATGCCCAGAGAATGACCTTTACAGCAATCGTGACTTTTATCGGCCTTTAGTTTACCCTTATGAGCTTGAAGTGGCTCTAAATTCGAACAGAGACCAATATTTCACACACCACATCACAGATTATGATGACCTTTTACCGGGAAATCGTCATCATTGCGACATTGAACATATAAAAGAGGCTACAGATCTCAGCCTTATTACGGGAAAAATACGGGAAACTAAAGTGGATGACTCGGATAGTACTGGTAAAGAGTTGGCTGAGAAACAAAATTGGGCTTTGGATAGCATAGGGAATAACCTACAAGAGAGAACTTGGAAAGGTCTTGAGCAGAAACTGGGTGAAACGGAAGTGACAAGAGTAGAGGAAGGCCGGAAAGGAGTTCCATTACAATATAATAATGAACCAGAGTGAATTTATAAAAGTGTTTATTTTAATTGATTTAGCACAATTTTTTTGTCCTACTGAGACTGCTTTTAGTGATAATAAATAATGGGTTCTAAATGGGTGTTAGTATTTTCATTGATTGCAAATATATTGAAGTTTATTTTAATATTACATAATTTCCAACTTTCTATTCCTACCATTCCTAGTTAATGTTAAAAACCTTTTGCCAAGCATCGGTTGTACCTGATACTAATGGAGGCACATTTGACCATTTGACTACTAATGAATTACATGAGACTATGGTCAAAGGTAATCCAATAGTATTTCACAAGGGTTTGTTAAATACGAGATATTTAACATAACACACGAAGCCCTAGGACATGTATCGATAGTTCTAATGATTATTAAAATCATGGTAATCAATTTCAATAAAAGCTAAGCTCTGCAGCAAAATACCTTGTTCAATAAAAACCAAAATATACAATTTTAACATTTAGCAAGGTGTCAAAAATGTTGTCTTTCACTAAAATTAATACCAAAGATCAAATTATTGAAAATTTTCAAATGACACTTTCAATCAGTGGACAATGTGTAATTTAGTATAATCATGCATACCATTCACATACAGTCATCAGATTGTTTTCCTATCTGTAGTAATCTGTCGCATCTATAATTGGATAGTTCAAACTAATTTAGACGGTGAGCGATTTCATACACGGCAAAAATAGCAATAAACTCTACACACTAATGCAATGATACAATTAAAACATAACTGTGAAACAAACTTATTACATTTTTTACAAAACCTATTCTCAATTTAATTATTCCTACATCTCCAATTGCATGTTGCACAATTAAAAATTCTCTATTACTATAAGATTGGCGCCAGATATGTTACAACCAAACACCATTGATTATAATATACTGTTAGTATCTGTGAAACTCTTTCACAAATAAATTGACATAAATTGTTTGTGTTGTGCGCCCAATAACCAACACAAACTTTTGTTTTGCAAACTGCAAATGTTTGTTAAATTATTTGCAAAATATATTCAATAACCTTAACACACTTTGAGACTTTGTATTTGCTCACATCTGGCACCAACTTGAAGGATTTTCAGTACAGAATATTCATCATGTCCTTTAAGGCCTTTCATTAAAAATAATAATAGTTATATTACCAAACAAATATTCATTGTGCCTAACAATGACCAAGAAAAAGAGGTAACATAAATTACATACTTTGACAAAAAGCTGCTAAACATTGGCAAATTGTATGAAATTACACGAGTTCAGTTGGCATGCCCATATTAAATATTTATATTCAGACTCTCTGATTGTGTGGATTCTGAGGCGATTTAAGCCATTCTTTCCTAAGCAACTGTTTTAATTGTGTCAACCTGAGTGTGGGATTCTCTGCTTTAAGTCTTGGTAGATTTACTTCTTCAAAGGCATTGTATGCCGCCTTCAATCTCTTCTCTGGATGTTTGTCTATATCCGTTTTATCACTAAAATAATCAAAATGTTTAGTTGATCAATGTGGTACAAACATCAAATTTTCTTAAACATAAATATGTATTAACTTGGTTTGATATAGATCTTATTTACAAGATATTTCGTATTTTCAAGTATACATGTTATTTAAAGATATAAGATGGTCCAATTCACCAAAATGTAAGAGCCTATTATAACAGGCCTGAGTTAAGATGATTGTGGTTCAGGGTTTATAATAAATATGAGTCACAGAGACCACTTAATATCTATTTGTTATTTCATAATACACAAAATAAAATAAAATTACAATCATGTATCTGCTATTAAGACAGAGTACAGTCAATGCCAAAATTTTTGACTGCTCTGAAGATAGATGCACAGAATTAGTTATAAATAGAAGATCGAGTGATAAATAAATGCTAATTTTATATTCTTTTAAATTTGTTTTTTCTTAAATTTTTGACTATATTATATGCAAGCCTGAAAGTATGGTTGTAAAGTGGTGAAAAAGAATGTTGGAGACTGGTAACTGATGACAAATATTATGTGCTATATTTGTATGGACTTGGATGTAAGTAAAATATTACCTGAGTATTGTTATAGCCTCATCAATAGACTGAGCAAGCTCCCCCTCCAGTTGTATTCTGTTGAGATTCTCTTCTAAGGGAGGTACTTCTACCACCACTTTAGATGGCTGCAATATAAACAGACAACTGAGTACACGAATCACATTTACTCACCACTATTCCAAGAATATACTACTTAGGGGACTAACTGACTATTATATGGGTGATTTATACGCTCCATTGTTTATAGTTCTATTAATGTGACTTTGGTGAAATAATCTGCACACACATGTCCCCATTTTTTTAAAAAGAAGAAGTCATTGAAAAATATTTATGTAACAAACATCCTATGTCTAATTTATCTATTTAATATCTAATTCTGAATAACTTTTTGAAGTTATACTTCTTTTAGCGCGTTAGGGAAAAATGATGAGAGTAAATTTTTACGATGCGCGCGTACACCGTCACGAAAAACCGACACCCTGAAGTTAGCTATAGTCAACATTTTGTTTCTTTGTATTTGTTGTTTGTATTTCTTTGTATTAAAACTTTCAATATATTAAATACCTTTTTTTTTGTTATTGTCGTTTTTTCTACAAACGTAGAATAAGACGAAAGATAACATTTTTGAAAAAAAAAAATTTTCTTGTTACGCCAAAGAAGTAGAACTTGTAACGCGTGTACATAATGACACACACATTTTTTTTTTAATTAATCTTTATTATGTTCCTATTCTTTGTAATAATGCCTAAATATCTGACATCCATCTGTCTTTCACATAGTTTACTTAAAATTGTTTTGAAAAGATAATCAAACTACACTTAAAAATTCTACACATACATATACCCACTCACTCACTCACTCACACACACGATTGCTCAGCAGCATTTGGTCAATTGGTTTTATGGTATCTTCTATTATTTTATATTATGACAACAGGTATTTTTATTGTGTAAATTCTTTAAATTAAATTGTTTAAAGTATTTCCGACAGTGAGTGTTAGTGGTTGCAACCCAGTTATTAACTACAGCAGTCACTAGCATTAATGTAATTATAATTATCTTTTGAAAACTAACATATATATAGTTACAGTTACCATTTTACTTATTTGTACAAATAAAAGTGTCTAACCATAATCTCATCTGACTTTATGTGATAAGCCTAGGATACACTGAGATTACAGACAGAAGTGGAGCTAAAATGGATATAAAATATATATTTTTAACTTACAGCAGGATTAACAGGTTCAGCTCTGACCACTTTCTCCTTCATCTGGGATATCTGTGCTCGAGTTATTTTTGGTGGAGGTGGTGCAGTTTTGACGCTTCCTTTTAATGAATCCATCTCTTTCTCCAATAATGCTTTAGCTTCTGCTTTCTTTTGCAATTGTTCTTGACGCTTCTTCTCTTGATCATCCTGGAAATCGAAAAAGCAACATAAAGCTTAAATTCTCTGAGGATATGTATTTTTAGGATACTTATGTATTGACGCCACCGCAACTGAAGTTGGTCTAATGTGTCAATAAAGAACAAACTTCTTGTTCACACACGCTCATAGTTATCTTTTGGATTCCTTGTTGCCTTATTGTTTACTATAAATTATTTGTATGTTGACAAAGCATTTACACATATAACACAAGAGCAACAGAAGCAAACGAATTACTATCTCTTTGAGGTTAGGTTGGTACGACTTTCCATTGACGTCCGTCGAATTAGGGGATGGGTTGGGGGTGGGAAGGAAGGGGGTAGGGGTACCCACCCCTTAAAAGGAAAAGTTGCGGAGCCTCCTCCTTTTCGAGTATTTTAAATTTTTAATTCTGAGGAAAATGGTACTTATATATACATGTAATGCACCGCGCTCACAGACTGCTGGCATGGTCGGCTCGCATTATCTTTTTAGTCTAACCTAACCTACCCAAACCAAGACTAAACTGTTTTGTTTTCTTAACAATCATCAAGTTACTAATATACAAAACGAAGTGCGCTCGCTGACCGCAAATGGCATAGTCCTTTTTTTATGTTCTGTTTCATCAATTTTGCACAACATTTTACACCACAAACAATACACTGGGCATAAGTTAATACAGATTTCGTTATCAATCGTAATTTAATATACAGTAACTGTTAAATATAAGTGTGCGTGGAAACCTATTGAAATGAGTACAAAATATAATTATTTTTAAAAGTCATATAAAACAAAATGCTACCAAACTTATGATAATTTAACTGTAGGTATAACAAAACATTTAATGGCGAGAATTCTATACAATCTGTGGTAGAAATTGCATAAATAATTGAATTCCAATTATTTTTTCAGAAAAACTATGCATTTCCGCATGTTGAAACTTAGCATGGGTGTGCTTATAATAATGTAACCTTTCTGTAAAAAAAATATCACCCCCCAACTCGACAGACGTCAACGGAAAGCTAAGTCGTTAGGTTAAATCTATGTTGGTTAGTATTGCGTTACATGTACAGATTAGACCAACTTCATTTGCCGTTAATACTCAAGTACAATTCTTATTAATAGCTTTGTAATCCTCCAGATATATGGCTAATAATCTCACTTATTTGGAACACATCATCAAAAAGAGTAAATTTTTTAAGACATATTAGAATAAAGACAGTGGATCACATTGCAACATCTTATAAAGTAAATATAGATGATTGGAAGGCTTTTAAATTAACACTACAACAGGATTTGCATGTCAGTTAATTAACGTCTCCACCATCAATTATACAACATAAACATATAACAACAATTACCTTTAAAAGTGAATTGTACAACTGAAAATAAATCAATATTGAAATAACAGTAACATGTTTAAAATATAAAACTATAATCTTAAAAATATATTGTAACCTTTTTCTGTTGTTTTTTCTTAAGTCTTTCATCATTATCCTCCCATGCTGCATCTTCTACCATTTTTTTTAGCTTCTGATCTTTTTCTTGTTTGACGTTTTCTTTGCGCTCCCGAGCTGCAACAGCTTTGCTGTTTTCACCAACAAATTTCTTCGGCATTTTAAATGCACAATGACAGATTTTAAATAAGTATTTTATGGTTTATACTTCCAGCCTGCTAATAAGGGATAGTTGTCATATGGAAATCTTGAAATAATACAATCAAAATATCCCAATAGGCGCCTACCTCTCAAATCTTCACATTTGACTTCAATCTCAGAAGTTAGTATATAGTGTAGGCCTGTTGATAAAATATCGATATTTTTAGTAATATTTTTTTTTGTGATATATTGATATTAAAATTTGGATATCGGCGGTCGATATTTTTTATTATATTCATCATTATCTTCTTCCCTTATTCCATCTAGGTTGAGTCGATACATTATGTTTTTCTTCTTCACTCTCCTTTGTTAGATATCATCTCAGTATTCACACCTTTTATACATATGTTATTTTTACACACTTTATCCATACCCTTTTCGGTCTACTCTACTCTTATATCATTGTCCACCTTCATACTTCAAACTAATCTAGTTATAAGTCTTTCATCTCTTTTTATGACATACCCGTATCATACTAACCTATTATTCCTTAACTTCTCTGTCACTGGGGATTTATCTTATTTATTTATTTACTTACATACATTTATTTATAGGAACCAACAAATTTGTGCAATATTTAAAAGGACCGATATCAGCTGCATTAGTTATCCTGTGTCGCAGCCAATGTCGTACACCTTCAGAGTAACATATTTCGTTCCTCAAATAAAATATAGTATATATATATATACAAGGTGTTAGGAGACCGCTTCCGAAAACGAAGACAGACGATAGTACTGATGATAGATACCTTTGATGATGGGACGGAAAAAAAATCGTTCCTGATTTTAAAAAAATCACCTCCTAACACCCCGTATATATGCATATACCTACTAGCGGGCCGGGCGGACGTTGTCCAGCGCCACCCACCAGGTCCAATTGTGAATCTAAACCATTCTTGGATCCACGGGAACATGCACACAAAATGTCATCAAAATCGGTCCAGCCGTTTAGGAGGAGTTCAGTGACGTACATACGTACAGAAGAAATTTATATATATACTAGCGGACCGGGCGGACGTTGTCCTGCCTTGAAAACAAAAAAAATCCTAAAAGTCGATCCCAGCCCCCCCTCCCGGGTCCATTTGTGAATCTAAACCATTCCCAAATCCCCACAAACACACACAAAAAATTTCATCAAAATCGGTCCAGTCGTTTAGGAGGAGTTCAGTCACATACACACGCACACAAGAAATATATATATTAAGATGAAGTGTTATATGCAGAAGAGAGACAAAAAATGTGAGTAGGGTGAGAGTGTGTCTCTTGTATGTGTTTAATATTCCTATTTGACAGGATAACACAGGGACCAATATTTCCTAGATAATAAGAAAGTCAGTGAATAATATTATCAAGCTGTATATGTTCGCTAACTTGTGATAATTTTTTCAGTTTCCTCATAATTAAGTTTAAGGAGCAAATTTTTTACACGCTTTTTGCATTCTCTGTAATTGAGAGGGAAAATGTTAAGTTGTTTGTTAAATTCGTGGTACAGAACTGCACTCAGAAAATAAAATTGTTTTCTAGTTACAGCGAGAGTGGAGAAGACTTCAACTGTGTCAATTCTCCGTTTGTATTTATATGTTACGTTAATGTTTTGTAACTTTATCTGATACATTTTTATCCTATCAATTCTAGCTACACCACACACCTTAACAATCGCATCTCTGCCACGTACAGTTTTTTCTCATCCGTTTCTTTCGTAACCCAGCGTTCAGATGTATGCAGTATGACTGTGACTTATAATAGTTTTATACATCTTCCCCATGAGTTTCAAGGGCATTCGTGGATCGCAAGACACCCTAAACATCTTTCGCCATTTCGTGCATCCTGCATTTATCCTATTCTTCTCGTTATTGTCTATGCTGCCGCGTTTTGGATCTATGAACCTAGGTACCGGAATTTGGAGCAGGCTGGTAATAGTAATTTAGTAGTGAAACAGTTGACATATAAAGTAACGAATATTTAAAAAAAACTCCTACTGAAAAATATTATCATCAGCCTGTAAGAGAACCACTGCAGGGCCATAGGCCTCTTTCCGAAAGAAGGTATGGGCATAATCACCACAAATCCACAGTTGTATATTCTGCCACATATAGTAGTACTACGAGAACATTTTTCAGGTTTAGGTTTGTTCACGATGTTTTCCTTCACCGTCAGCTCATAGTGTTACCAATTTAAATGAGTAAGTGTACGCAAATTTTGAAAAATTCGTTGGTACAAGCCAGGGTTCGATCCTGCAGACATCGAAATGATATTCTATCGGTCAAATACGTAGACCACCACTACATAAAAACTTGGTAAATGATAGACTGAAAAATATTGGTACACATTATAATCTTATTTAGATAAAACAATAATGATGCTAATTATCAATATGATTGAATAATGTTTGTGCAAGTGGCCCTTAGAACTGCAATGTAACATTTTAAAACATTTACGGTATAAATTGCACAAATATACTGGATTAAAATCTATAAATCAATGTTAAGCTGATTTACAATTGTTTTTTTAATAAAGCCGATATATTAGGTCTTTACCTATGAAATTGCCGTTTTGTATGAAAAAATTTAAACGATTTTTTTTTCATGTATTTTTTATTTCTATTAATCGAAGTAATCACCCATGCAATCAATGCATCTTTGCCAACGCAGTGGCAGTTTATTGATGCCCTTCTTAAAGAAATCAGTTGGACGGGAGGCAACAAATTCTTCAAAGGCATTTTGTACTGCCTCTCGGGTATTGAATTTTTTTCCCGCCAAGGAGTTATCCAAATACTGGAAAAAGTAGTAGTTTGTAGGCGCAAGGTCTGGTGAGTAAGGCGGATGACGGAAAACTTCAAACCCCAGTTCTTGCAACTTGGAGACCGTCTGATGTGCAGTATGAGGTCGCGCGTTGTCGTGCAGGAGCAGCGGAGACGAGCGATTGACCAATGCTGGTTGGAGATGTGCCAGGTTCTCCATCATTGTGTTCAGTTCTTCACAGTACACATCTGCAGTAATGCTCACCCCGTTTGATAAGAAGCTGTGATGAATCACACCGGCGCTAGCCCACCAAACAGTGACCATCACTTTTCTAGGGGTAAGTTTTCGTTTAGGGCATTGTTTAGGTGCTGAACCAGGATCCAACCAACTTGCTGAGCGCTTGCGGTTATCAAACAGAATCCATTTCTCATCGCAAGTAACAATGCGGTTCAAAATTCCTTCATTTGTGTGTCTGTTGAGCAGTGCAAGGCACGTCTCGTCGCGTACTTCGCGCTGGCGATCATTGAGTTCGTGGGGCACCCATTTGTCAAGCTTTTTTACCTTGCCAATTTGACGCAAATGGACCAATATTGTTTTGACACTAACGTCGAAAGCTGCTGCTAATTCAGCCGTAGATTGTGTATCATCAACTTCCACAATCGCCTTTAATTCGTAATTGTCGACCAAAGTCTTCGGACGACCGCGAGGTTTATTTTTCAGGTCCAAATTCCCAGAACGGAAGCGAGCAAACCAATAACAGGTGGTGCGTTGGTTTGTAGTGTTAGCTCCGTAAACGTCGTTGATGTTGCGTGCCGCTTGTGCCGCATTGCTGCCACGACGGTACTCGTATTCCATAATTACTCGAATTTTTAACGTATCCATGATGACAAAAAAGATTGAAGTGCGATGAAAATGTAACACTAATCAATAAACAAATGACTACTTTTGGAAAAAGAATTCCATGTTTTTAAAATAAAATTAATTTGAAATTAGAATTCTTAGCCAAACAAAAATTATTTTGATTTGAAATGGCCAGTACTGCAGAACGGCAATTTCATAGGTAAAGACCTATTATATCGATATTTTTTTTCGATATATCTAAGCCAGATATTAATATTTTTATAAATATCGATATATCAAAGTAGTCCGGTGAAGCTGTTAAGACCTTGCCAGCTCAATAGCGTAGTCAGTTCCAGAGAAAAAAACGATACATCGAAAATCCAATATTTAAAAAAATATCAACAGCCTTAATATAGTATTATACTAATAGTCTTATACTATTATCTATGACTTTAATGCTAATAGTCGGGCTTAGAGACGACGATCTGAGGTCATTAGAAATATCAATTTTGAAACATAGAATTAGTAATCATTTTTATCGATATGAAACAACGACTCAATTCAATGAATCGATCTCTAACACTACAGAGTTGTGAGTCATTTTTTTCTATTTAAATAAATTTTAACTTAAATAAAGGGAGTTTTTGGCGGGATCTTGGTCTGTCATGTAGTGGATTTTATTTTTTATTCATAATCGTGTGTTACTTGACTCTGTATTGTGTAAAATTGGTGGTGTTTTAGGTAATATAGTTTGTTTATTGTGCATAAGTGAAGTGAATGGAAAATAATACTACGGACCATGAATTCTGAGATGCCACAAAAATTCCATGGGAAGTTCTAACAAGAGAGCCACCATCTTGTTAGGTCATTGAAATTATATCAAGAAACTTGTAATATCGATACTCACTTGACAATGGCAGTGATGGTCTACTAGAAGACTGGTTGCCAAAATGGAATGGAAGAAGAACTTGAAATATTATTAAATACTCGACAATCGCATTCATTGAAATTATATCAAGAATCTTGTAATATCGATACTCACTTGACAATTCAGCAATAGTCCACTAGAAGACTGGTTGCCGAAAATGGAATAGAAGAAGAACTTGTAATACTATTAAATACTTGACAATGGCAGTAATAATCTAAAAGATTGGTTGCCAAAAATAAAGATAAAAAAAAAACTTAAATAAATATAAACATGATAGAAGGCTGTATGATTTTAATTGTCTTCGTCTATCCTCAACAAATAAAAAGTTTGATTGCTGTATGCTAACGAATGCTACAATTTTAAAAGTGCCTATCTCATAAGTAAGCTTCGAATAAGGTCAAGTCAAATTAATGTAGATTTACATATCTTTGAACTTTTCTAGGTTCTATTTTAGGCTTCCGAATGTACATATTTTTAATAAGGAAAGTGAATATTGTAATATGTATAAAAGATTTGATAATTGTAAATAATATTGATGAAGCAGGTGATTTTTAATATGCTGTAACAAAGACGAAAAAAGTTATGTTGTAATATTATAATAATTATAATTTTTATTTGACTCTGATGATAATCGTTTTTTTTTTTGGTAAACTCTTTTTGGGAGTGCTTTGAAATTGTGATCTACAATATCTTTGTCGGACGAACGAAAAGTGGTGGGGGTAAACACTATGTTGGACAGACAGGGAGCAGTGTCTCGCTTGCTTTCAAGTATTAATATCCATTAGCTCTTCTTGATTTTTTTTAAGTTTTCACTTCTACCGCGTGTGAACTACATACACGCTTTTGATGTGAAAGATCTATAAGCGAGGATAAGGCTGATTGTTGGCACTGCGAGACGTGGCGACACGATGCCATGCAGAAGCGAATATGTGCAATCTCTCTGCCGCACTAAGCTCGCATACCTATATAGTGTATACAGTGTTGTTTACTACGTTACACATGTGTTTCATATCTGCCAGGCGTTCCGTGGCGGCTTAATTTTTTTTGTAATTATTACTATTATCAAATAATAGAGATTAAGCAAAAGGATATAGATTTTACGTTATCTTAGTTATATTTTCTAGTTCTTTAGATATAATATTTTATAGATTTCTACATGTTACTTATGTAAAGTATACAGGCAGTCTATTTCAAAATAGAACATCATTCTCTGTAATGCATTTGAATTTTATAGCGTTGTGTTTTCTTACTGCATATAACAAAATGGATGTTTTTTTAATGTGGAGTACTGAGAACTATGTATAAACTATATAACGTTCAACTTTATAAATGTTCTTTGAACAAAAAATTGCTTAATTTCAAATGTCCCTTCACTTTTATTTTGTAAAATTACAGGAAGTTATAAACTTTTTATAACTTTATTAAAATTAGAAATTATGGTTTAAACATCGTTTAATATGGAGTATTTTTTGACGTGATACCGTCTTATAAATCAATGAACGCCGGCTACACGCACGAAAAGCTTAACTCATTTTCACATTCCATCCGAGCCGAGCGTTCAAGCGAAAGTGCGGAACAAGCGATAGAGAGGTGCAATTGGCCTAACCGTTCGGCTTGAGACGCATCTATCTCTAATCGACTCCATCGCTGATGCGTCAGAGTCGTTATCACGTAAAATTATCGTCGGTAAATCGACTTTACAGACAACCAATTTTTTTTATAAGAGTAGAATCTCAAAAATAATTTAATTATATTTATGAATATTCAATTCTCTGGACACGATTTATTCTATAATCGATTCAACAGAACACATCTATTTAAAAACTTTTTATCGGCTTTTTTAATCGGCTATCCCTAGTCCGCTATACAGTATGGATGGCGATATGAGACAAAGAAAACTTAAAAATCACTAAACAATTTAGCGATATATAATATATTCGATATTTATATGAAAATTATCAAAGGAAATGCGTTAATGACTTTCATTAGTTATTTATTTATGAGTTAACGTTATTTATTTATCGATAAAAAATATATGAGATGTGACATGCTACAACTCTAAGATAGATGTCTTTGGTTTGACATTGACCACGTGCTGTCACAAAATGTATGTTGTACTCTGTAGTCAGAATTGACAATCAGCAACACAGAGTACATAGATAAGATACTATATACTGAGAACAGAGTACTTTATATATAGGAAATCAGCAATGACATCGAAGTTATAACAGAATATTTCTCAATCAGAAAAGACTATTACAGGAATGGCTTTGGTTGCTTACGACAATAGTGACTCCAGTGAATATGAAGACGAAGACAATGAAAATGTTACAGTTATAACGCTCAATAAGGAAGACGGTAAAGGTTTCGTTTCTTACAATAACATTAAATTGCGTATCTTATTTTTTTTCCCTTCAAACAGTGGTACAATGCCATCAAAATATATGTAATTTTGTAATCAAACAGCTAAGAATAAATCTAACAGCTTATTATTAGTTCATATATAATTATTTTAATACAATTTATAAGTTAATGTGATAAATATCCCAAAAGCAATAAATTTGATCATCAATAACTTATAGATTATGTTATGTACTGGTTACTTATAGTATAAAAAGCTCCACAAGCATCCAGCAATTCTTGGGATAAACCAATTGCCATGAAGGTTGGTCAAACAATATTGTTATTATAAGATATATTTCAGAAAAGATTTCCAATGAAACTACAGAGTCACCATCTGATACCAAGGCAATATGTTCTGAAGGAAATTTGTTTAATCTACTGCCTCAACCAAGTAACAAAAGACCATCTGTTATTGAAGAGGATGATGAGTTCTTACATAAAAAGGAGAATGTCGCTAATATGGCCAAACCAAAAGCAAAGATCACAGTACCTTCACTTAATGATGTAAGTTTTATATAATACTTTTTAGGTTTTGGTGTTTGACCACAATCACATCTGATATTAAATGACAATGCACTCAAACAAATGACAATAAGTTCACTCAACATAGAGGGAGACTGGTTCTCAAGTGCAGCTGCTAGAATACCAACAAGTGCTTGCTGGCTGGTTTTCAACTTAAGGGTGGTAGCTAGGCAGATAGAGTTAGGAAAAACATTTTTTTATGTCATAGCAGTTAAACAAACAGGTGGGTCACATGATGTTAAGTGATCGTACATAGACACTAACAACACCAGGGGAGCCGAAAGTGCGTTGCCAGCCTGTGTTTGGGGGAAGGGGTGGGAGGGCGGTAGAGGGGAGGGGGTCACTGACCTGACGAAACGCAATAATGCAAGCACTGTTACTTCACGTCGGTTTTCTATGAGAGGATGGCAGTACCCCGAACAAGCCGACTTATTCATGCTGAAACCAGTAATAGCTTCAGAGTGGCTATACCACCTATGAAACTTGCCACCGTGCTATGGTTTCATCACAATGTTTTTCTTCACCAGAACCTGTATTTCAATTATAAGGATACAGACCTATGCCGATCAACACAGTATCGAAACATTCTATTGCTTCATGGTTAGAGTGGGCTAAATAAATGTTTTTTTTATGAGTCTACAGGAAAATACTGTTTTAATTGAGGAATAAAAATTCTGTCAATGTTGGATCTCAATAATATTACTAACAGTCTATTTGTGGTTCTAAGGTCTCAATGAAAAAAAAGTATTAAAAAATTGAATTTGATTGTTCAGTAATAAATAACTGTATAATAAAAAGCATAATTGTCTTATTCACAGTTCAAAGATGTAGAGAACAGTACTCCAAATCCTAAACCAAGATCAGTGAACAGCGTAAGTACAGCAATACCATCTTTATATGAAGCTATCACAACCTTTTTAAAATCAACTTCATTTATATTTATGTTGCTATTATGTTGCTATTAACAATGTTAATTTACCAATAATAAGTATAAAAATAATACAATTAAATTTTATTTAAGATATGCATAAATAATTTTTAATGTTATTAGCAAAGTGTAGTGTGTAAGTGTAAGTGTGTGTACTATATTATACTAATATATAAAGTTGCTTAAAATTATGAAAATAATATTTTTTGTGATGCATGCACTCACAATGGCAGACCTCTATCATTTGATTCATGTATAAGCTACTATTACAATTATTTTTCAGAAAAAATCTGGTTTGCTAAGCATGTTACCACAACCGAAAAATGGTATTACACTCTCAAGTAAATCATTAATACCACATTCAGTAAAACAAAAGCAGAATAATTCTAACATCAAAAAGAAAGAACTTATAGCACGAACATTATTAAATAAGTCTAAAGTTGATAAAAAGTCGCTAATAAATGATTACTCAGATGAGAGTGATAATGAAGAGGTAGAAAATGATTTCTTTTCAATAAACAAACCTGCAGATGTTATTGAAGTAACACCAGTTGAGTTGGGACTAGAAAGCACAAATAGTTCTAATAATGGCAAGCCATTCAATATTGAATCATATTTCAAAGTGAATGAAGTTGAAGATCAGACACATCAAGATGATTTATCTGTTGGCAGTAGCATGGAGTATACTGAAGAAAATTCTGGATACAGTAATGAACAGCCAGATACACAAAGCAATGACGCTGTGTTAGACGAAGATGCTGTATGTACATTGAAATGTTTTAACCTTCGATCAACAATAACTAGATAAATGGTCACATACAAAATCGAAGCTAACTCCTGTCCGCGTAAATATATACTTATGTAGCTATTTGTTTACTAAGAAAGGGAGAAAAAAAGTTTTAGAACAGTTTTAAGTTCAACCTAATTACAACCATGACACCTAGTAATAAAGTCACAAATGTTCAAAATATTATCCAATACTTACGATAAAACGAGCAAAGCAATAAATTACTCCTGTCACTTACAAATGAAAAGACAACAAACAAAATTTAGTGTGAATTTAACCTTAACACTCAATGAATAAAGTTCTTTTTCCCGTTATTGTGCGGTAGGCGAGCCTTGGTCAAAAATTTGTACCACAGGTTTAAAATCGGTAATTTTGTTCAAAATTTGATATTATTTGTTAGTTTAAATTTTAAAATAGAACTTATTCAACATGTATTTAGCGAAAGTCACTTACTCCGGCCGTTAAATTGCTTTTTTGGGTGTTATTTTTGCATCTTTTGAATACACTGCGGCATTATGAAAGTGCTTACATTGGCTGTGTTTCAAACAAACTAAACAAAATAAAAGCTCACATTTCAAGTATTTACGAGACGTATTTTTCGCGCCAACCCGATATCTTTATTGTTGATGGAAGGTTTTAACAATTTGTTTATATTTACCAGTAGTGTTCTTTGTGGATTTTTGGAGAATAGCCGCAGTAGTTTAATTTGTAGTACAGAAAAAGGCCATTCAAGTATTATGTAAACACTAAAGTAGAGTAAAGGTTCTTTGATTTAGTTATTATTGATGACATACGGGGGGGGTTTGGATGTGTGGCGCACAGTTTTGTCCATTGGGCTATTATCACCCTAGTAGTGAACCACTATAAGTTAAATCCTCTATAGACAATAAACTCTTATTTCTAGACCTTTTATCAACAGTCTCTGAATCTATAAGATAACCAGAACAGAATAAAAAATACTGATATAAAAGTTTATGTAAGTTTGGGAAGAGGGGCTGATAACAGTATACTTGAAACTTACATGCTTACTTTTGCTGACATGGGGAAGGAAATTAAAAATTACAAAAATCCTGTTCACATAATACGTGAAGGTTCCAAAGATCTCGACATGTTTTTTAATTAGTACCTGTCTTTTAGATAATGAAACTTTGTGGTACACGTGCCAAACGAAAGAGAGAGGATATAGAAATTGTTAACATTGATCAAAAAGAGGTTCTGGCTGATGCCAAGGAATGGTTACTCAAAGGTCTCATGGATGATACAACTAAGCGAGTTTCTGCTAGCAAGAAGAAAGGTCATGAACCAACAAGCCAACAGAAGAGGAAACACCAGATCACTTACTTGGCTTATCAGGTTAATAAAAACTCTTTTTGTAAAAGTTCCTTTTTAATAATGTTTTTGCTTGCTTTCAACTTAAATTTCTTAATAACTATGTTATATACATATAATCACATTGCCAAACTATTGAAGTATCCTTAACATTGGTAAAGGTATGGTGAACATGATGGAGTGTTCCAAGTTGTCTTATCTTACTAAGCTTTCCCTACAAACTGTAATTTACTTACGTTTATGTGTAATGATTTTGTTGTGCTTTGGACACAAAAAAAACTTTTCAAGTTTTTATACATTATGATGACATATTTCACAGCCTGCATGTGTTTAGTAGTATCAGGTTATGGAGAATATTATTATTGTTGTTTGTATTATAAGAATATATAGATATATAAATTTCTTCTGTACATGTGTATGTCACTGAACTCCTCCTAAACGGCTGGACCGATTTTGATGAAATTTTGTGTGTATGTTCCAGTGGATCCGAGAATGGTTTAGATTCACAATTGGACGCGGTAGGTGGCGCTGCGGTTGAAACTTAGTTTATTTTATTATTAAGGCAAGACAACGGCTGCCTGGACCGCTGGTATATATATATATATTTTTTCTTTCAGGCTAAAGCAAACGAGGCTGATTTACAAAACCAATGGGCCAACAACAGAATGTCGAAAAGACAGACACAATCAAAATATGGTTTCTAAAAGTTCAATCAATATTTTATTATCTGTAAATATTTACTACTAAGACTTAATTCAATAAAGAATTTACATATATATTTTTATATAAATTAATCTAAAGCCTCCTTGCTTTCCTTGGTCTTGGTGGGTTCCAGGATACATGGGTATTGTCAGTCACAGATATTATATCTAAGCCACCCATTTGCAGACCCTTTACAGCAGCCTGTAACAATAAATTTCACATGTATTAGTTGTTGAATATGTCTATGAAAGTCTTTCGAAAGTCTACTCGATAGCACTTCGAGAAAGCAGCAGGGATACCACAGCACTCTCTTGTTTTTCATTCTTTGGAAAGTGACTGTAACTTTGGATATTGAGCAGCAGTGTAAGTTAGCATCAGGTTGTGATGATTAATGACTTAAAGATATTTTAATTTTCTATGCTAGGTTAGAGTTATTGTAAAGATATTTTATGTATAAGATTCTGAAAATATGCAGGTAAATACAGTCATTTTGAGGTATAAATAATTATAGTAAATAAGAGACACAAATGCATTTTTTAATGGAAAATATCTCACCAAACGACCAGGACCCAAGCCTTGAACTCTCACTCTAACAGTCTTGAATCCTTTATCTATGGCTTTCTGGAACATACAAATAAATATATATTTATACTAGATAATAATTGAACCTATTTTAAAATTTATTACTTTACATTGTAGATAGAAATGAATTTAAAAGAAAATGTATTTTTATAATTAATTATATCTTAAATTAATAATGTCAATAGAAGACTAAACTTACTGTAGCTATGGTGATTGCAGTAGTTTGTGCTGCTATATTTGTGCCCTTTTTGGTGTTTTTGAAACCTTCAATACCACATGATCTTATAAGCCGTACTTTGCCAACAGCATCAGTAATGGTGAATACAGTATTGTTGTGGCTAACTCTAATATTGCAAATTGGTAAATCCTTATATGGCACACCATCATAAAGTTGATAGTCTGATTCTAATGTTGGGAATATATTTTGCTTCCTGAAATTTAAAAAAATACAATAATTTGGTTAGATGTTTTCTAGTGGTAGCCCAGTATATTCTGACAAGCTTCTATGTCCTGCCGACTTTAATGGCGTTATAACATATTGGATTATAAATACGGACACACAATAAATAAAATTATTTATTTATTTATCATTACTTTAGATCCTCACTTACGCTTTAAGAACGGCGTCTAAATCAATAATTTTTTCGCCTTGAACACCTTCGTCGTCCGCTGGAATACGTTTATGATCGAATCTCTCGGTAGCCTGTGTTGAAGTTGTTTGAAAGAAACGTACAATACTTGTCGTTGGGGCTCTTAAAGTACTTCTGATTACATTAAACATTTTATTAAAAGATAAACCTTTCCTGCTATTTATTATTTACGACTATAACCTCAAAATTCATTTGACAGCTGATTTAATATTGACAATTTGACAACCATGACATTTGTTCTGCCCATATTGTATGGAGTTTAGAAGGTAGACCAATCTCTTTATACGAAAGTGTCCGTCAGAATGTGGTAAACCAAGATGAAAATTAAATTTTCAAAAAAAAGTATTTACCGACTTCAATATCAATCAAAAACCCATAAGGCACTAAAAAGCGGAAAATAAATAGTTTATCAAATTAACCAAATTAAATAAAACATATGAATATGTGTGCTACCTAGAGATGTATTGGAAATCGGTGCCAACCGAAATTTCAAATTTGTTCCAGGCAGAAAAGTATTACAGAGACGCGAGAGTGAACTTAAACTTTTTGTACCTATGTAGATGATACGATTTTCAGTTGGCACCGACTTCTAATATATCTCTAGGTAGCACACATATTCATATGTTTTATTTAATTTGGTTAATTTGATAAACTATTTATTTTCCGCTTTTTAGTGCCTTATGGGTTTTTGATTGATATTGAAGTCGGTTAATACTTTTTTTTGAAAATTTAATTTATTTTTCCATTTTTTGTGTCCATAAATATATTTTATTAGCAGTGCCAGCGAACTCCGTTCCGCCTTAAGTATATTAAAATATGCGCATTTTTGCGGTATGGTATCTATCGGTATGGTATGCGATATGATTTCAATTGGTTTCGTTTGGTACGAACGCAACCTTATCAATAATCCGCGATAGCTTTTTCTACCACCAACTCGGCTACCATCGCTTCACACATAATACACCTTAATTAATGTAATTACAATGCTTGCGTCATGTTGCAACACAGCAACGAACATAAGCACAATAGGCTCCTAAGAATTGAAGAGTTTTTTTTATAATATTGGTGGCAAACGAACATACGGGTCACCTGATGGTAAGTGATCACGGCCGCCCATGGACACCTGCGACACGAGAGGAAACACAGATGCGTTGCCGGCCCTTAAGAAAGGAGTAGACTCGTTTCTTGAAAGTTTTCTTACTTTGTCACGGATCCCATAATCAGAACCTAACCAAACTCTCATCAAACTACCCTTGAAGTACGTCCTTTCCAATAAAAAATGAATCATCGAAATCGGTTAGCGTGATATTGAGTTATTCGTCTATTTGTCGTATACATACTTTGTGCAAATTTAAAACTTATACGGTTTTGCACTGGATGCCGTTGTCGGAACTGGACCAAATTAAAATGGGACCACACGGGAAGTACCAGCTTTCAAATAAAAAAAGAATAATCGAAATCGGTTCACCCAGTCCAAAGTTATGAGGTAACAAACAAAAAAAAATAAAATAAAATAAAAAAATACAGTCGAATTGATAACCTCCTCCTTTTTTTGAAGTCGGTTAAAAATGGAAATAAACCATAAAATTTACCAGAACTTCGATTTTTACCTCGAATAACTTTTGAATCAGTCAAGTAGGCAAAATAAACAAGAGACTTTTTTGTAGAGCGTTAAATTTGTTACAAGAATATTATGTGTCTATATCAAAGAGTATAACAAGTTAATCTAATTAATCCGTTCATTACTTCATGACTTAAAAAAAATCCAAGGTAATAACAGAACTTTTCCTATGTTATTTTTATTTCATACTTTCGCTGAATTGGGGCACGGATTTCGCTGAATTGGGGCACGGATTTAATTTTAAAATTAAGAGCTGCAATTTAGCTCAATTTATATATATTTGGAACCTATTCAGGATTATTCTGAAGAAAAATTCGAACATTTACAAGTACAAAACGTTGCCTGAACTTATAATCTTAGGACTATACTTGTTTATTCATGGACATAAAACTCGCCTCACGATACTCAACTCGAAACAGTTCTTCAGTCATTTATATAGAACCAATTTTAGCCACCCATTGCAAGTTGTCGGTCCATCGTAGTGGATGCAACCCACAATACGTTTACCTACACGACACTCCTGAACTCGTTCACCTGCATATATTCGTATATTCATTGTTTAGCATAAGTGGTGACTAACTGCCACTTTAGCAAACTCTTTTAGAATATACCAATAACCCTAATACTCGGATTACAATACTTTTTACGCGTTCTTCAAAGGAAAACCTCAAACGTGCCTGTTTTCGTAACTGACCATTTTTAAATTTGCGAACTAGCCCAACCGTCAATATCCATGTTTTGGAGCCACTAATCATGACTCGTGAATCAATGGCTGAATATATATTAATATTATGAGACAGACCGATGTGATTTTGACCTTATTAAACATCATTGATATATGATGTTCTTCGAAACCAAGTAGATTATAGGCAAGTTAAGATGTCGCACTAATTAAGTTACATCGCACTATATAGATGTCAGCCAAATAGGTCAATATATGGGCAACCTCTCCGTTTCTCTGATCCATGGACTTATTATACTAAAATGTTATGTTATGTTCTAAACATAACCACAGATGACGCCGCCGTTGTCTGGCGGTACATTTCGCTTCCGCACACTCGTCACGGCTTCTCTCGGTAGTGACTTAAGGCTAAGTTCGTTCCCCCAGAGCAAAACCTTCAAGCACGCTGCTAGCGCGATACAATGACTAAATCACTAGCTTAACAACTCAACACAGGTCACCTGCAAATAAGTGCACACATATGGTGTAAGTGTTTTATTTTTTTACCTTATTCGAACTGAGTCAATTTAGTGTAGCTTAATTGTCAGATACAAAATACATGTTCAAGTTGGTGAGGTACACATACTGGTACATATGTGTCTCACAAACTTTTATATGTATGAATAGTTAGTTAGAATACCTTAGTTTAGCTTAAATAGATTCGCGGTGTTGAAACTTAGGCAACAGTCCAAGCCGAGGCGAGTTGTGCGCCCTTGAGTTTATTTCAAAAAATCGGCGAGTGCCCTAAGCGCTCGCCATAGTAGTTCGGTGAAATTGTAAAGACCTACCTGTAGTCCGGTGAAGTCCGGTGCTAGGTCAATAGCGTAGTTTTTTTTTGTCGAGGGTTTGTTCAAAGAGAACATGCCACCCTCGTCCATACTACATGCAAGAACAACTTATAAATATACTAATCGCTTACAAAATACCATCATAAAACTAAATTGAAAAACAATATTACAGTCACTGTCTTGCCCTTATACCAACGTCCACCATATTATAGATTAATTTGGCTTCTTCTGATGCTGGGCGTGACAATATTTGATTACAAACGCCTATATTATAAGTATGCTTAAATATTTGTCTTCTCTGAGAATCGTTGCGGACACATTCCATTAGAATATGATACACATCTTCTTGATGGCAAACTTCGCAGTTACTGTTTTCGCTTCTTTTCATTAAATAGTTAAATTTATTCAATGGAATATGGCCAGAACGAATTCTCAAAGCCAAGACGATCATGTTTCTTCTCATGTTGGAACCATGGGACCGATCCCAGAGATGGTTGGATCGTCTTATACCAAATACCTTTCGTTAATGACCTATCATTAAAATATGCAGGCTATGTGTTGAGTGAATTTCTTTTGAACTCAGCTGTAACCTCGTTGTATATTGGTAAGCAATTATAATAGGTATTTACCTATGAAATTGCCGTTCTGTAGTACTGGCCATTTCAAATCAAAATAATTTTTGTTTGGCTAAGAATTCTAATTTCAAATTAATTTTATTTTAAAAACACGGAATTTTTTTTCCAAAAGTAGTTATTTGTTTATTGATTAGTGCTACATTTTCATCGCATTTCAATCTTTTTTGTCATCATGGATACGTTAAAAATTCGAGTAATTATCGAATATGAGTATCGTCGTGGCAGCAACGCGGCACAAGCGGCACGCAACATCAACCACGTTTACGGAGCTAACACTACAAACCAACGCACCACCTGTTATTGGTTTGCTCGCTTCCGTTCTGGGAATTTCGTCCTGAAAAATGAATCTCACGGTCGTCCGAAGACTTTGGTCGACAATGACGAATTAAAGGTAATTGTGGAAGCTGATGATACACAATCTACGGCTGAATTAGCAGCAGCTTTCGACGTTAGCGTCAAAACAATATTGGTACATTTGCGTCAAATTGGCAATGTAAAAAAGCTTGACAAATGGGTGCCCCACGAACTCAATAATCGCCAGCGCGAAGTACGCATCGAGACGTGCCTTGCACTGCTCAACAGACACACAAATGAAGGAATTTTGAACCGCATTGTTACCCGCGATGAAAAATGGATTCCGTTTGATAACCGCAAGCGCTCAGTAAGTTGGTTGGATAATGGTTCAGCACCTAAACAATGCCCTAAACGAAAATTTACGCCTAGAAAAGTGATGGTCGCTGTTTGGTGGTCTAGCGCTGGTGTGATTCATCACAGCTTCTTACCAAACGGGGTGAGCATTACTGCAGATGTGTACTGTGAAGAACTGAACACAATGATGGAGAAGCTGGCACATCTCCAACCAGCATTGGTCAATCGCTTGTCTCCGCTGCTCCTGTACGACAACGCGCGACCTCATACTGCACAGCAGACGGTCTCCAAGTTGCAAGAACTAGGGTTGGAAGTTCTCTGTCATCCGCCCTACTCACCAGACCTTGCGCCTACAGGCTACTACTTTTTCCAGAATTTGGATAACTCCTTGGCGGGAAAGAAATTCAATACCCGAGAGGCAGTACAAAATGCCTTTGAAGAATTTGTTGCCTCCCGTCCAGCTGATTTCTTTAAGAAGGGCATCAATAAACTGCCACTGCGTTAGCAAAGATGCATTGATTGCATGGGTGATTACTTCGATTAATACGAATAAAAAATACATGAAAAAAAATCGTTTAAATTTTTTTATACAAAACGGCAATTTCATAGGTGATAATATGAAACTCTATCTTCTATCGCTTCGTTTCAATAGCGTAGTTATTTCGAGAAAAAAAAAAAGACCTATCCGACCAATAGAGCAGTGTTCGAAATATATATATATACGGCTAATTGGTACAAAATGTATTGTTCTATTAAGTCACCTGCAATCTGAAAATCAAAGTTTGAAATCTATATAAAGTTTAGCGTTATTAAATGAACAATCCCGAAAAATATGATTTCACTAATTAGGTAATTGTTGTTCAAAATTCTTTTTATATATAGAAAGTTAATGAAACATGGGATGTATATTATTAGATAAAATGATAAACATACTATGCAGTAGGAACTCGCATATGTTTTCAGGTATAAAGTGAAGTACTATGAGCATCATTTAAATAAAAATACCAAAAAACATGTCGAAATAATATTTATTTCGTTTTTTTACTTACATTTATTTACTCGAGATAACATGACACATTTCTTTGAAATTTTATTAAGAATTAGACATATAAAAGTGCATCACAATTTATCAAAAGTTTACACTAAAGTGTTTAATAATCATAATGGCGTAAAAATAGATATCTATAATAAATTTTTGATAATTTTGAATTCTGAGTTGAGAGTGGAATTTTACAGGTACATTAAAAAAAAAAATGTGTGCGTGTACTAGTGTACACACGTAAGAAGTGAAACTTGTTTAAGGCCTTATTTTTCGCAAAATGATCTATATGCAACTTTCCAGAAATTGGTTAAAAAACCCTTTCTTTCTTTATGGCAAACAATTTCATTAATATATTAAAAAATAAAGTTAAATTAGATAAAGTTTAAACAAAAGGATTTTATTATCATAGACATGAATACAAAAAAGATGGCGCGTAACGGAAAAATGTGACGCGTAACCGAAAAATGTGACGGTAAATTTTTTTCCAACGCCGATAAAGAAGTTTCACTTCAAAAATTAAACAGTCATACTTTCTGGGGGAAAAGTTTAACAAATACATGTACTTTATTTGATTGTCATTTTGCCTAATAATTATGTTCTATATGTTATGTCCTTAACTGACTTCGAAATTTTCCCCGTATCTTATCCTAATATTCAGATTTTTACAGGGTTAAATATGATTTCCTTGTTCCATCACACACATGTTTAGATATATTGACATAAAATATATGTACCTTCATTTTTACTACAGTTTGGTATTTAAAAAATATATTGAAAAAGAAGGCTGAACTGAAAATAAAAATATTTTGATGAACTAGCTGAGCCGGCCACACGTTGCTGTAGCTCAGTTATTACATGTTGAATTAAAATTATGATAAATTATTTGTGTGGCGCCATCTAGGAGATATCTATAACAGTCGATCTCACAATTTTCTGTCATCAAACTAGTTTAAAGCGCCATCTGTTCGAGACTGATGAAACTTACAATCAATAACAATGATCAACATTGACAATCAATTAATTTGTAATTAAAAAATATTGAGGTCATTACTCGATTTATAAATTACCATATTACTCAAGTTGGGCCAAATTATACATAAATGCCAACTTTCATGAAAATCGGTTGAGTTGTTTCCGAGTTCATCATGACATTGAAAGTTCATATATTTTGAAAATTAATGAAATATATCAATGTATAAACATGTTTATGCCTCTTTTCATTTTTATTAAGTAATAGTCGTATAAAATAAAAAGCGAAAACTATGTCAAACCTATAACTAGGTAATTAAAAAATACAGTTTTATAGATATGGTGATGAATAACTTACTGTTATCTCTAGTTCATTTAAATTAATCAAAGTCAACCACAATTTTTGGCGGGATTTAAGTCTGTTATGCAGTGGATTTTATTTTTTATTACCTTATTACCAGCTACTTCACTTACATTCATGTAGATTTAACCTATCCTTCCAGAACAGTACTATTTTTCTAGATGAGAAGTCTATGTCATTTTCTCTGTCATAAACCGTATCATTGACAACATGTCAATATGTTCAAGTTTTAGTAGTTAAGGCGTGAAAGTGTAACAAACAGACGAACTTATTCACATTTAGAATATTAGTAAGAAAGTAATGATTGATTAACTTGGGTTATTTCACCATATATTCTGTAGCATTTGTGATATCTTACGTTATATATTTTGGTTATTGCTCTCAAGCGAAGTGAAAATAATACCAAAACGCATACATTTTTAAATTTCACAAAAACTCTCTGAAAATAAAATTCTATCAAACGAGCCACCATCTTGTACAAACATTGAAGTCATGATAACTTTGTAATAATAGTACAGTGTGAATGGCATAATAATCTTTAAGAAGTCAATATTAATAAAAAAAGTCCGTTGTCTTATATTTACCTCATTCTTACCACTGCCGCCATTGACTTTATATGTTTATGAACTTAATATACAAGTATTATTGTAATGTTATGTTTGTATTACAAAAAGTATAAATTATATGCATATACATGATCAGTGGTTACATTTCAAAATGAGCTAGACCCGACTTTAAATGCTCATATCTTTAATTTTTTAAACATTTTGGTTTTATTCACCGTGAACGAAGCACAAATTTTGTCGTTCATAAGTTTTTAGTTTTATTTTACGATATTCTAATTTTACATGTTTTAAATACGAACATCTTTAAAAAACACTTTAAATCCTATGAACGGCTAAAATTGGATTTGGCTCATTTTGAAACTTAACGACTCATATGTATTCATTGACTTACTCATGATACAACATACAGAAACACAAAATTAAAGAAAATAATATAATCATCAAACTCCTAATCTATTGAAAACGTTACTGTTTATGGTTAGATTATTAGAATTTTTAATTCCTAACCTAGATTTAACATTAACACCGTCCGGCATAGACAATCGTCTCTCTGGTTTATTGAAAACTGAGGTCTGCTTTTTATTGAAAACCGACGTCACCTTACTTTCAAATTTGACAGGCGGTGTTTTGTTTCTCTCGATCTCTTTATAATGTATCTGACTAGAGAATTTCACGGATTTACCCTTCGGTAGAGCGAGTTTATCTTTGACGCTTATTGGAGTCTCATCGGCGCGCATACTGCAGAAGCCCATGGCGATTGTCCTCTCGTTATCCTTAGTTGTGGTCACCGTCACTACTTTCTTCGACACTGCCACGTTCTTCAGTATGCCTTCATATTTGAGAGCGTCCTTCTCCATCGGTATCGCACGATCTTCTCCACGGTCTCCAGATTTAGCCCCTAACCGAGAGTATATAGGTTTCACTGCAGCGTCCGTTGGCTTTGTACTAACGGTTTCGTTGTTGCTCTTGTTGTTGCCTAGACGTGAGAATACCGTCTTTTTGTTTGGTGGACCTGTATGTAAAGAAAATATAATTAAATTTCCACTTCTTTAAATTCCAACATGTGTGCACACACGATTTCGCCAATGACAAGTGAATATAAATACGTAAAATAACCCATTATTTTCCACAAGTGAAGTGGATGAAAAATAATACCACAAAGTATGAGTTCTGAGATGCCACAAAAACTAACTACATGGAAAATTGTAACGAGGGGACCACTATCTTCTTAGAATATTGAAATTATCGCAAGACACTTGTAACATCATTGCCGACTCGACAATGGCAGTAATAATCTAGAAGATTGGTTGCCAAAAATAACATGAACAAGAATACAAAGAATGTGCCAGCTTTAGTACACTAAACTATAGTTGATTGTTTGCTTATTGTAGTGTGTATTTTCGTGATTTTTTGTACATATGTATGTGTTTGTGTAGGGCTGAAATTATAACGTATATGTATGCCTTTTAAAAAAGTTACTAATAAAAACAAATTTTACTCTTTTGATAATCAAAGCTTGGCACATTGATACCAAACATGATACACAGCATAAACAAAATTGAAATGTCTGTTTGTAGTGTCAAAAAAATAGCTTTTTACTAAATGTACCACCAGTGGTACATTTGGCCTAAAGATCAATCCTAATGTGTACCGCCGGTGGTACATGTGGCCTAAAGCTCAATTCTAATGTGTACCACCGGTGGTACACGCGGCACGTAACATGTAAAACGGCTGCACTTATTATGAAGGGAGTTTCAATGGCAGATAGCTAATGTTATAAGGCATCATTTATTAAGCTCTTAATTCCGAAAAAAAAATTGGATTACATTCTAATATAATAAACTAAATCGTTCCACGCGTGCGTATAAACTGAACAAAATATTTTTTGTTAAATTCTGCGCGGTCGACTAGTTTACCAATTTACTAGTAGTTTATTAATAAATCGATTTACTTTGATTTGATTGTCAAGCGGGTTTTAGTGTCGAAAGGCTATTATAGAGTGGATTAATACGTGAACGATGGTGACGTCTATGGTATTCTCTATGCATCCACTAAAAACGGTATTGTAACGTATAATGTATTCGAAATATATATATATATATATATATATATATGTTAAAAAGAAGTCCCAGATCGATCGAGTAGTCTTGCCGGTTATTCTCGATGACTGGGTTGTTTTCCGAACCGGTGGTAGTTTTGACGTTCATAAGCGCCTTATTAGAGCCTAAACTGAATAAAGTATTTTTGATTTGATTTGCTTCATTTCAACACAGCAATTACCTGACGCCTGAACGTTACGAAGCGGTGTTGGTTTACTGTATATCTGTTGAGATTTCTCTGCTGTTCCGAAGCGATTTTTAAATTTTGCAGATGAGTCCGTTGTCATCTTTATCAAACTGATTTTACCTTCTTGTTCCATTATCTGAGATTGAGATTCATATGTCTTAAGTCGTTGTTTCTTTGCTTCGACATCCGCCCTGTGAACAATGAAAAACTATTTTTTAATTTTATTTTTGGCAAAAAATCTTCCCCATTATTACTGTTATTGTCGCGTAGGTAACAATATTACTAGTCTCTTTCGATAATCTCAAAGTTCTAACAAGATGGTGGCCCCCTTCTTAGAAGTTTCCATGGAGTTTTTAAGGCATCTCAGAATTCATGCTCTGTGATATTATTTCCCACTTCACTCATGCACAATAACCGAACTATATTACGTAAAATGCCAAGATTCCTCCAAAAACTACAAAACTAAATTTATGCTATATTTTATATGTAGCAAACAAGCTTGACGCATCCATTTTAAAATCTGCTTGCAAAATTGTCTCTTCCAAAGATTACTTACTACACTAGTCACTGGAAAGACAGCCACCGTCTTGTTTAAACATTGAAATGATCGCAAGAAACTTGTAATATATATACGCGACAGTGGCAGTAATAATCTATTAAAAAAAGTTTATGAGAAAAACACAATTCAAATTAGAGACACAAACTGTATGTAACATTATGTTCAATAAAATAAGCATGCACATATGATATAGAAGGATATAGCTATGTAAATGAAATGGCTAAATCCCTGTGATATTCAATATTTTTTTAATTGTTTACATATTAACAGATCTTCAGCAAAATAACTCGTTTTTAGCAAAAAAAGTTGAGGAAGTCATAAGGACTGCCGACAAATGTGAAAACTCAAAACAATTGAATAATTATATTTTCTTTTGTATATTTAAAGCAAATATAGTCTGGTTCTCACATCTATTGGCACTCCGAACAATGATTATATACATTTTTATACGGTTTATTAATTAATAAAACACACGATGGGCTGCACAAAATATCAATATTACATATACACAGGCAGCTATACTACGTGTAACTTTTTTTTTTTTTTAACGTTGAGAGAAAATCCCTCATGGACTGTCAGTCCCCCGGGGGAGGGCCTGAGCTGAGTCGACCGTCATCTGCGTGCTATGACGCAGCTGCCGGTGCCTTTCGGCGACTTTAACCGACTGAAACTCCACGACAACCTACGCCACACTATGGGGGTGTCACGGGGTGCGTGAGCAGGCTCCGCAACACCCTCCGGCGGCAGGCGTTTTCCACGCCACACCCGACTGAGGCAGCCCGGTTGCAAGACTGCCTCCCAGCCCGCCGAACCCGTGCAATGGGAGGGCAGGGCCCCCGCCCCTTCCCCTCTGGGTTCAGCCGGCAGCGGAGAGAAAACCCCTCCGCCGCCGCCTCCAGAATGATTTTTTATCGAGGTTTACTCCTGTAACTAGTCTGACGCAAGCGCAATAAGTCGCGTGCATATCGGTCACGCTTACTAGCGTGTCGTTTATGCGAAACCATACGTTTTTTCCTGCCAAAAACACCTCTGAAGGCGCCTAAATAAATTTTCACTTCAATAAATTGAGTAACTATAATTACCAGTGTTAATTAATTAAATTGATGGTTCTATTTAACACTACAAAATATTTTCTTACTCATTGTCTGCAAACTGGATGATTTTCCTTTTAGCCTTCTTCGGTGGCGGTGTTGATTGTTCTAGCACTTGTGGGTTACGTGTAAGACGTTCCACAATTCGAGTCACAGCTGTAAGAAATTATAATCTATATCTATACATATAATAAAAATGAAGTGTCTGTATGTAATATCAAAATTAAAAAAAAAATACTGATTGGGTATGAAAGTATACACGACACTGATAACAAAAATGTAATTTATAAAAATGTTGTCGGACTGTCTGTCTATTTGTACCGGGTAATCTCCGCAACGGCTGGACCGATTTTAACAGGAATTTCACGACGACGCAGCTAAAATTACAGTGGGTTACTTAGGCTACTCTAATTTTGACAAGCTGTTAACTGCGGCTTCGTCTGCAGTGCTATCTCCAAAACGGTTGCACTGATCTTCACGAAACTTTCACTGGCAGATAGCTGACCTTATAAAAAGTAATTCAAGCAATTTTAGTTTATACTAGCTGTTAACCGTGGCTTTGTCCGTAGTGCTATGTCCAAAACGGTTTGACCGATCTTCACGAAATTTTCAGGGGCCAAAAGTATTTGAATTTTAATTTTTCTTGTTAACCTGGCTTCCCCCCAGTGTTTCCCCAAAACGGTCATTTTTCGGAACTTTCCTCGGAGATAGCGGATTATAGTAAGTAATTTAGTCTATTTTAATTTAGACTAGCTGTTAACCGTGGCTTCACCCACAGTTCTATCTCCAAAACGGTTTGACCGATTTTCACGGGACTTTCAATGGCAGATAGCTGACCTTATAGGAAGTAATTTAGGTTATTCTATTTTAGACTAGCTGTTGTTACCTGCGACTTCATCCGAATGAAATTTTGCAAAAATATGTTGTTCAATGTAAACATGTGCGTTAGACGTGCGTTGTACTGGACTCCCAAGAATAAATATAATTGAAATTCATATATCTGTGTCTATATTGTAATTTGAATTATATTGTCTTTTCGATCATTTTGGCGGCCATATTGTTTTTTTGACTGCGCTATCGACTACATTACTCAGGAACCATAGTAACATATAAGAATATTATATCGAGTTCAATGAGCACTATTTAAATTGTCAAATATTAAAAAATGCTTAAACAGATAGAAAGTTTCATATTTTGATTTATATTTATGCAAGATTTTGAAGACGTCAGCTCATTCATTATATACAATTCAACATTATAATTATTAATAGTAATTTTGAAGGTAGAAGGGTTCTTTTAAAACATATTATACAATAAACGTATTACTAATATTATGCCAATATGGGGATATTATATCATCATAATAACATCTTTAATTCATTGTTTCACTAGTTCCTTATACAGTGTAAGTGAGCACTGAGGTAGTAATATGGTGGGTTGAGGTTCCAAATATGTTGCTGATGATAAACCTCATTTTTTAGTTTTTATATATCTAATGTATATGTTACTGTAAGTGGCGTGCGTATCGTACTTACAATTGTTTTTAGAGAACATTTCCATAATTGTATATGTTCTCACAATTTTATATTTCTTTGAATCAATTTTAAAAAAAGCGTGCGGAGCTACGGATACTGCTAGTGTTACAAATAAAATCTATATCTGAATCTTGTATCAGGATGATTTAATTATTCCACACCCAAATATATTACCCTTTTCTTATTTCATTTTCAAAAACATAAAACCGGTTTGGCTTACTGCAATTCAATCTACTCGCCCAACATATCTCAAAATAATATCCAAACCCATTGTTCTATACATATGTAATCCATATGTATTTAAATATTACAAAATAATGATGAAAACTAATATTTACCACCTCTATAGATGAATCTCATTCTCTGAAAAGTTAATCAGAATACTAAGTTTTATTCCTACTGTGTGTGAAATACAACTTTTTTTTAAATCCTAATTATTGTCATAGAAATATCTCTATTAAAAGCAAGACTTTAGTTTAAACAAAAAGGCTCTTTGAATAAACTTGAACCATGTTATTACAAAAAAGTTAAATACGTATTAAATACTCGGTTTAAAAAAGTTTCCTAATAAATGCACCGCGCTCGCCCGAGGCAAGTTCGTGTTATCCTTTTTCACAAGTATAAACTAACGTAACCAAAGCGAGACAAAAGAACAAGATGGCGACCGCGGTGCATTTAATATGAGACCTTTTTTAACCGACTGCAAAAAAAGGAGGAGGTTATAAAGCCAGGGTTCAATACGAATTTAACTTTTTTGTAATAACACCGGAATTGTTTATATTGGGCTTTTTTGGATGACGAGTTTGCCGGTCACTAGTATAGGCCCTTATATTGGTTTTGAAATTGGATATTTGTCAATATTAACATTTATAAAGTGCACCTATTGATGATGCATAAGCATTAAGTGAAAACTATATACTAAATATTTAAAATCATCAATTAAATCAGCCTAAGTATTAGTCTATGAACTAAGTATTGAAAATTTGTTGCTCCACTACGAGATATATCTAACACTCAGCCACCAGGTTTGCCAAAAATATCAAAAGTTATTGCTCCACACTAGTATGTGAACTCTTCGCTTTCATATTGTTGTGCATCATTAGTTGTTTCTCTATGTATATTCACATGTATCACGCTGAAGTGATACTGAAGGATTTTATTTAGTATAAAGCTAATAAACTTACGACTGTACCCAACGACACTGCATGCTCGGTTTTAAATGGTGACCCTGACATATTCAACAGAAGTTTCTAGTAGCTGTTTCACATAAACATAGTATTCTTACGCGAGGAGGGCTGAGTGAGTGTAGAGCGACCCGTCACGGCAGCGACGGGCACTTTTGGCACTGAACCGCTTGCAGTGCTTAACACCTTGTCGCGCGCTGCAGTCTCATGTACTTGTTTTGAGTATCTGAAATATTATACTCTGTTATAAATTACTTCCTATACGAGTACTATCAAAGATAATTTATAATTGGCAATATTTAATATGAAATACCTCTAACATATAAAAACAGAGTTATAAGGACAACAATTATTGGTAACATGTAATGACAATCTATGGATGTGTTCCAACTAGGTTATTATGGTTCTCTCGCACAGCAATTAAGGAATATTATACAATATAAGTTATTATATATAGTGTATTAAGGGACTCACCTGATTGACAATGGAAAGAGGATAGATATAGAATAAAGATAAAAATTTAATCCAAATATTTAATCTTTTGCTATACCCTTATAATTTTTTTTTTAATTATTATACTATGACATACAAGGTCCACAATTCAGCCAGTGATATGTGATGAATATGAGAACCGGAGTAAAGTATTTATAAAAATTATAACAGTATTAACCCTCAAGAGAAGCACTGGGTATGGGATACCCAGGTGTAAATTAAAAATATTTCTCCTTCAGAAATGGTTACAATGAGAAGGTGACTTTACCTAGGGGAAAAATCTCTACTATCCCCACTACAGATTCCCCACCATAGTTATCTTGAGCTGTGAATACGGACTAAAATATAGGCGGCCGTAGTCAGTCTATGGGTATGCGCTACCCAGTGCTGTTGTAGCGTCAGTATTTTGTTATTTTATCTGACTCAACGTTTTGCATAAAATTGTGTTTTTCAGTTCTTTTTTTGTATTTATATAATTAGAATTCTAAAATATCTATTTTAAAAGAATTCTGATCGATATTTTATATAATCAGTCAGTTTTATTGTATATATTGCTTAGTTCAAGTGCATTTTTTGGAGTATTTACATTGAAATTTTACCGATCGCTTTCCTAGATTATAGAGATTTACCTGAAACAGAAGACCCTAGAGATTTGATAGCTGACAATAAACTAGAAAAATATAAGCGATGTGGATTTTGTCCCAGTTCATTAGACCGAAAAACATGTTATAAGTGTTTAAAATGTAATATTCCAATGTGTAAAGAACATACAGCCAAAATTTGTGAAAAATGTAGCTTGAAGTTATATTCTTAATTTTTTGTAGCATCAATCCATTTAAAATATAAGTTTTATAAAGTAATTTAAATGTTTGTATTAATAAAAGAATAATGAATCCATATTTTTTAATGAAGTATTATCATTCTAAAAACACTGAACTTTACCTAACTAAATAAATATCTTTTATCAATTACAGTTAAATGACGAAATAACTATCTAAAAGTACATTTAATTCCCTTTCAAATGCCGTCGGGAAAAATTTTTTATCTATAAATTCTGCCTAAATATGGTAATGTGAATAAAACACCTCATTTTAAGGGTTTATGTTGATTTTTTTCTATATTATTCAAGATAATTTTTTCTTTATGACAATTCTATGGATATATTCTTAATCTACACTGTCTAAGCTTTAAAATGAAAAAAAAAAAATTCTATATCGGATAATTTGATCGAAAGATATTATTAATCAAAGACACGCGGGTATGGCATACCCAGTGCTTCTGGATCGCGCAGCAGCGATAGTGCTTCTCTTGAGGGTTAAAAAAAAATCATAGTGGCAAATAATCCAAACTAAAACAAAAAACATTAATTAAATATAGTGGACGCTACTTTGCACTTCCGCCTAGAATTGATTGACCACTACTACGTCTAACTGTAACAAAAAGAGAATCAATTGGTCAATATACATATATGTATATAACCTGGATAAGGTAAAAACCTCTATAACTTCAAAAAATAATCTGTTCCCTTCCGCTCTGAGTCTAGAACCTTTATAACTTGAACGAATAAATTCAGTATTAGCCCTCAGTTACTTAAAGAAATGTTTCGATGAGCCTGTAACATAAACGAGTAAACGAAAAATGTAGAGTAAATGAGTAATTTCGAGGGAATGTACAAAACAAAAAATTACTCGAAATTTATTTCTTACATTTGTTTACAAGTTCAATTGTTAACACAAACAAGAAGTATACAATCACCTATTGTTTCGTTGTGACCCCTAAAAGTTGTATTTGCGGTGGTTAGGACAACAGATTACTTGTATGATTAGTTGTTGATCACTGTCCAGGAAACTGTACTGTGTGATAAAAGTTACCTAAGCAAAATGAATTTAAAACGAAAATTACAACAGTACCATACGTTGATAAATTAAAAGCGGTGAAAACTGGATAAAAAAAGGAAAGATGTTGCAGCTCTGTTTGGAATACACGAGAGTACATTATCACTTATAATTAAAAAAGAAGCTGAGCCTTGAAGAAACTGGAATCTGGAGTAAGTATTTTATGTAAAAGACGAAAAATTGCTGAATTCCCTATTTTGGAGCAATGTTCATTCATGTGGTACAAACAGTGTCCAAACCAAAACATCAGTGTTACAGACCCATAGTCAAACAAAAAGCTGAAGAATTCGCCAATTCGGTGAAAATCCATAATTTTAAAACTAGCAATATCTGGTTAGGAAACTTCGAGAAACGGCATGATTTGGTCTTCAAGAAGGTGTGCGGCGAAAGTGAGAGTGTAACATAAAGCTTTGATAAGTTAAAAAATCTATAACTTAAAATATTTTATGTTTCCCTTGAATTTTAACTTATAGAGGTTCTACTATATTAGTAAATACAGTTTTTATATAGATGCATAAAATAATTAAAGATTAATGAAAGAAATTTACCTATAAAACACGTAAAAGGGGAGACAATAAGGTTAGAAAAGGTATTCATGCATGTAGCGTGAGTAATAAAATAAAAAATTATAAAAATTACCTCAGTATAGCAATGACATCTCCCATTGTTGTAATACCCATGTCTTTTAGGTACTCTTTATTAAGATCAAGCAACATGTCACTCTGTATCCTGTTTTCAGTGAATATGAGAGCATAAGTGGCAGCTACATCTGATGGGATACCAGCCGTTATGAAGAAGTTCACCCACATACCTACAAGATAAAATCATATAGTATAAGTTAACATCCCACTTTGTTTTAAGTTTTTTTTTTTATTTTGTCTTTGGCCTCAGTGGAAAATTCCACAATTCTGCCAGTGTTATGTACATTAAGAACAACTCCAAGGATAATACAATAACAAAAGATTTGAAGTTGATTTTAACCACCACCACCATTTATGTCTAACATAGAACCAAAGGACAATACACTATTGGGATTTTAAGTTGCTCATCATCTAAAGTCCAATAAATATATGGATATAAAATTAGTTATCATTTACTAACAACACATTAACAGGGTCCCTTGATTTGAATTTCCTAAGGCAGTTACAATGAGACTCACTAATTCTTATATTGATTATTAAAAAAATTGTAGTTCCATTGGACAATAGCTGTTTTAGAAGGCTATCTCATAGTGACAAAAATCTGGGGTACTTGACAAGAGGTAAGTAAAGTAACTAAAAGAAAGGAAATGGTATTTCATATCTGAAACGCTACCAAACCAGTGTCTACAATATTTAGCCCCATTGGTCTAATTATAACGAAATAGTTACAAAATATATAGAAATTAAAGCTGAGCTAGTATAGGTTAAGCAGTTTAACCACTAGAACCTGCAATATGCTGTTGTGTATGAACCAACATCATCAGCAGAAATGTTACACTCATATTCAAAATTGACAGCTATGAAGTAAATCAAAGGTTCCCAGACTTTTTTTCACATAGAGCACTTACGAAATATAGCTGGTTCTAATGAACCCCCCGCAGCTATATATCTACCATATCCCCAAAACTCAACAAAAAATGTGAAAATTACAACTATGGAACAAGCATTGTGGACAGCGGCGCTTTGCAAATCTAGACACCTTGTACTGGATATGGAAAATATAGGTTTTTACAAATAACAGACTCTGGGCTTCTTAAAATATGATCTATCTAGATAGATAGGTGAAATCAAGCCAACATTTTACTTCTTCACTATTAAGCAGATAAATTTTCATGAACTCCCGCTTACAAATTGTGAACCTTTGTTTTTGTCATGCCAATGTAGACACCCACCATTTGCCCGTGGACCTCTGGGAGCCACCTAGACTACTTTGGGAACTGAGGAAGTAAATGCACAGAAGACAAATATAGGTATCAGAGGGACATGGAAGTTGTGGGAGGCGAAGCGAAGGTTCGCCCCCACGCTTTCCTCGCCTCTATTACCCACGCCAAAATTAGTGACAGTGTGAGTGCTAATTGCAGTACAATCAGTCACATTCAAAATCGTTTCTATGTTGTCAATTATATGTTGTTAGATGAGGACCGCAAAAATTCCATTTCTAACACATCATTACATAGTATAAAACAAAGTCCTCTACTGCATCTGTCTGTTCGCGATAAACTCAAAAACTACTGAACGGATTTCTATGCGGCTTTCACCAGTGAATAAAGTGATTCATGAGGAACGTTTTGGTATATAATTTGTCAAGGATTTTTTTATAATCAGGGCGGGACAACGTCTGCCGAGCCCGCTAGTATATTATATAATCATTTTTAGTTATGATAACACCAATGTAACACAAAATAATACAATTTTTCTGTATAGCTCGCTAAATAAACATATTCTGTAAAGAATATAAAACTTGTAATCTATACTGATTACTACGAGAGCAATAAAAACATAAAAACATGGGTTAACTGATTGACTGTTCAGCGTAAACTGAAACCAAATTTTATTAAACGCTTAAACATACCGCCCACCAAGGACTTCATAAGTAATTTACAGAAACACAATTTTTCCAAAACCATTTTTATAAAACATAGTAAACTTTATAAAGAAACTGAATCGTGACAACCCTATTTTAACAAACAATAATTTTAAGTAATCGTTGGAAAAAAGTTACAAGGAAACTAATTTATGTAAACATTCAGTTTATCTACAATGCACTTAAGTTTCTAAACTTCTAAACACTTCCTAAAAGTTTTTAACAAAAAACAAACTTGAGAAATAAACATCAAATCCATCAAGTTATGAATGCTTACACTTATCGAAACTTATGGACTCTTATCAACCTTACACTTAACATGTCAGAGTAAATATAACAAATCACAGGACAAAAAATAACTTAAATAACTTGTTCTAAAAGTTCGCATGTTAAGGAGAGGAGTGGTCTAACACTTGAAATTCTCCACTGTTCTTAAGAAATAATTTATGTTATCAGCAAAGAGTGTGAATATATTTGAAACACTCACCTTGTTGATTTATTTCAACTTGAAAAACCAAAACAAAAAATGCTTATACTTAACTGTATACAATATTTCACTGCACATTAAACCCAATTATTTACCTTAATACACAAGTAAGTAATACAAAATTATTTGAATGAAAAGAAAAAAAATGAACATTTTATCAAGAAGATATAGGTAAGATACATAATTTTGATACTGGTCGCTTAATTCTAGAATTTTTACATCTTATAGTAACTACTCGTGTTATTTGATCTGGACCAGGGTGTTTTTGTTCGATCACTCCAAGTGACCACTTGGAAGGAGGAAGATCATCTTCTTTTACTAAAACAATATCTCCTTGATTAGGTTCTGGTGTGATTTTATTCCATTTATACCGATGATATAGTGTTTGCGGAGCACAGATGAAAAATTTTTCAAATTCGAGATGTTTTTTTTTGAGAGCTTCTGCTGTGTGTCAGCGTTAGCCCAGAGTAGTAACTATTACTATGCGGACGAAGTCGCGGGCAGGGGCTATAATCTATATACTAATATTATAAAGAGGTAAAGTTTGTGAGTTTGTGACATTGTAGGGGGTAAACTCAGGAACTACTAAACCGATTTTGAAAATTCTTTTACCAATATAAAGCCACGTTATTAATGAGTCTCATAGGCTACATATCATCACGCTAAGACCAATGCGGGGAACAATGAAAAATATTTTTTCCTCGGGGTATTTTTTCCCTTTGAGAGCTTCCGCTGCGTCTTAACCCAAAATAACTATTCCACGCATGCGAAGTCGCAGGCAGAAGCTATTAACTAATTATATTATCTATAATCTATACTAATATTATAAAGAGGTAAAGTTTGTGAGGTTGTAGGGGGTAATATCTGGGGAGTCAGGAGTAAAATGGTCGAACGAAAACGTTTCTTACGAACACTGTAATTCATTATGAGATATATATGATTGAGTTCTAGAGAAAAGTTGTAGCTTGATAATGCCTATTACCGCCCAACGAAGTGGGCACGGGTCGGCTAGTATTTAATATTTTCCTAACAAAATTTCTGATAACTGGAGTTAATTATCTTATATTTAATATGTGATGTGGCCTAATTGCTAGTCTAGTTTTGTCTGATAGTTTATTTTTCAGCTAGTAGCGTTCATTTTTAATTTTACTTCTATTTTATAACTCCAGTAATAATTTAATTTCTGTCTGTTCATTTTTATCTCTAATTCTTTGCAAATATTATATATCTCATATGTATGTATGTATCCCCTTAATTCAAATAAACATGTTTTCATAAATTAGCTGTGAAACAGTTTACAAGACTACAAAATCTGAGTTATATCTTCATTTCACATAAAAAATCTATGAAGTAATAACAAGAAAAAGGAAAGTATGAAAATAGCAATAACATGTAATTGACAAAAACAAAACTATTCTTCTTCTTTTTAAAGTGGCAACATGTGTGCGCACACAATTTTGCCAATGTCAAGTGAATGGAGCCATAAACAATGGAGATTGTGCCAGACAATTAAGCAATTATCTTTATATCCAGACCGGGCTATCTACAAACACACACCACAAAAAAAGCACATGAAACAAACAACAACATATTGTTAAAACAAACATCCACAAGACAACACTAAAATCTAATTCTGAGTGTAACTGTACTGCAACTAGCACTGACATTGACACAAGTGGTAGCTGGCAAACCTGCTCTGCCTTTACCTCTTCCATGTCCTTCTGATATCTATATTTGTTCTACGGATCTACTTCAGAGGGTGAAAAAGATTGATGCAGACTATACTTGAGTTATAACTAATTAAAAACATATTATATTGTATGTATAATATCGATACAACATAAGGATTAAGAAGTGCCCATTTTTTAAATACCTACAATAATATTTTGTCTTTCTTTTGTATTATCCTCTTGCCTGTACTATGCGCAAGGCCAAACTTAAAGCTATATTCAGAGCAGCCAAAAATTTTGACGCGACTGTATTTCAGCAGTATTCATTACATATGAAACAGAAATTCCACGCTTTTCTGTGGAAAATTATACCGCCTTGCACAAATCTAGTATTGATTTATTGATTCTGACTTTAAACTAAATCAGAAAATAATACAAACAAGAGTGCGACAATTATCTAATAAATGTAATTTTCAAAGACGCCTGGAACTTATTTCTTGAAAACTCAGTTATTACAGTGTTAGAATTTGTTTATTACAAGTCTAAGAATGTGTGCTCATAAACTTACTACACTATCGCTTATTTTGGAGTCAAAAGTAATAAAATAATGACAAAATCGCAAAATAGAAGTATTTATACAAGAAGTCTCATTCGGTTCATTTGTATTTGAGTTGTAGTACGAACCCAATAAAATTTCAAACAACATAATTACTTACTAGTTATATTCGAGTCCATTTTACTATTTCTTGAACTCATATTGCACAAAATCTAAAATAAGCACTACATAGGCTTAATCGCAGAGTGTAACAAAATACAGAAACTTCACCACAGAATGCCACTGAATAATATTACTCCTAGTTCAACTTCACCATAATATAAGCAGAGTTACCAACTCTCAAAAAATATTTACCCCAAAAGCTAAAGAAAAAAGAACATTAACAGTCATCTATGAATATTAAATTATCATTAAGTGATAATAAATTAATTTCCTCTCAGAATTTAACGATTGCAAACATTTTTAAACTATCAAAACTTAATTAACATATTTCATGTAAATATATTAATAAATTTAATTAATCCATTAAATACAATATGTTATTTCTTAATATATGTATTTCTTGTGTGCGTGTGTATGTGACTGAACTCCTCCTAAACGACTGGACCGATTTTGATGAAATTTTTTGTGTGTATTCGTAGAGATCCGAGAATGGTTTAGATTCACAATTGGACCCGGTAGGTGGCGCTGCAGCTGACTTTTAGGATTTTTTTTATTATCAAGGCAGGACAACGTCCGCCCGGTCCGCTAGTTTAATATAAATATTTTACTGCATCAAATAATGACATTTTACGGTCGTCATCTTTATTGAAAATCCCGCCAATTTTGTCAACGCTCACATCGACCCATCTCCAGATATGGGGCGTCGTGATCTTCGCGTGAGCGTGTGTTATGACGTCATTAATGACGTTTTCGGCGCGACCATAATGCTCGCGGTCGTCTCGCGGAACGGTTAAAATGCTGTTGTGAGCGTTGTGAACGTCTTGTGGAACGCGCCCTTAATGGGTGATGTAAGCGTTGTGAATGTCTTGTGGAACGCGCCCATAGAAGCTCAACACATGCTTTGAATACTGCCACTGTGACAAGAAATAAAACGTTTAGTTGGATTGAGTTACCGCATGGTTTATACTTATAATAAAATAGTCCCTAAAAATATAAATAGCTTCAACAAATCCTATATCACTTATTTACCGCCTAAATTTGAGGGGAAACCTTTAAATTGAGAATCTTGACACAGAGTGCTCTGTAAAAAAATGTATGACAAGAAGTGCGGGAATTTTTAAAAGCCTGAAATATACTGCCATAAGAAGAAAAATCGCATACAGCAGAAGAAACTAATTTATTACGTGAAAATGGCTGTAATAATATTTGAAGAAGACTGAGTTGCCACTAATTAAAAAGAAAGAGAAAAAAGCGCGGAAAACAATAAAAAAGGACCGGTGTGGTTTCTCATTTCAATTTAATGCTTTATGATCAGTAGTGTATAATGATGTATGTTATTGCTCATGTATAGTTATTTTTCTATATTACTTAAACCTTAGGTAAGTTTTCTTTTTTCATTATTTACTTAATACGCCATGAACAAGCTCCCAGATCCTGGAGGCATAACACGCCCAGCAAGTAGAGTTTGTTTCTGTCACATCTTGTTGTACTATTAATAATTTACCCAAGGATGTACCGGACGATGTCAGGTCGTATGTTTCAAGTGTAGATACAGATGGGTCAAGGTCTCAATCAAGGTTAAACAAGTCTATCTATCTACAAATGAGATGTAGGCATTGTAAGAAAAGAAAATAAAACAATAGTTCATTACTTGACTGAATGCCAGTCTTTGGACTCAGAAATTGTTACTGGAAAAAATATTAGTTTTCTGTAACCAACTTTAGTTGGTATTTAAAAACCAAACACTCTTTTAAGTAACAATTCTATTCCGACCGCACTATAAAGAAACCCACACCATTTTTATACACAGAAACGGATATTTCACCATATATCTTACTAGGGCTGTAGCTAGAGTCGAATTTGATGCTGCCCGCATTGGTATACCCAAACTGTGGTATGTTCGGAAAAGTTTGTATACCTATCGCTACATTATTTTTTTCAAAATTTAATTACAATAATTTATCTTAGTTTTTGGTATTTTTAAGGTAGGGCCACCCACAATGTCACCCAGCTACGGCCGTGTATCATATCATACTGAATTCAAGCCTCGGAAAATGATGACACAACATTTCACCCTATTACTTTTGAGAATTAAAAAAAAAGCATATAAATTAAAACATATAAATGAAAATATTAACTTTATATTCACTTTCCTCAATATTTTATTATGCTTACTGGTTCTCTGAACATCGAATACATGAATATTTATAGGTGTCATTACTTTAAATTCAGTGTCCCTAACTTTTGAAACGTATCAAATTAAACATAGATTTGAGAAAAAGGAAGATGGGGTGTTTCCGAGAAATTGTTTATATCAGAGTTAGCCGTGTGCTTAATTCTCTTACTAGAATTGAATATTTTTTGTTCTCTCTACCGTTTTTTATTCAACTTAAGTATCTATTCCTAACGGTAACTTCTAACGCTATTATAATAACACCGTAGTTGCATTCATCCGCATAAGGATTTATGTAAACGACTTCTTTATCGTTAATCTTCGTCTTGATTGATTACTAGCGGGCCGGGCGGACGGTATCCCGCCCTGATAATAAAATAAATCTTCACAAATTATATACCCAAACCTTCCTCGTGAATCACTTTATTTACTGGGGTGAAAACCGCATGAATCCGTTCAGTAGTTTTTGAATCTATCGCGAACAGACAGATAAACGTGACATAGGACTTTGTTTTATAATATGTAGTGATAGTATCATAACAAAACTAGGAGCCATGGGAATTTACAATTGTTTTTCATATCATATGAATAACTAGAACGATATAAAAATCTATAATAACCTAAAAGTTATTTTTCACATGATATAAAAACAAATGGATACATGACATACTACTTTTACCCCTATAATTAAACATCGGCGAAATTAACGACGTTATATATATTTATAAGTTCACAGGATACTTTCGTGCTCGCCATTTATATAGCGATGTAAATTTAAATTCACATCAAGCTATTATAAGGATTTTAAAATTTAACATCGTAGATTTACAACAAAGTCCCAAAGCATATTATCGATTTATCGGACTGTAGATTTAAGTGTCAAGTGAGGCGGGTTTTTTATATGTTAAAAAGATAAACTCTATGAAGTTTGTTGACGGTTCTTCTCGATGACTGCGTTGTTTTCCGAACCGGAGGTAGTTTTGAACTTCATAAGCGCCTTCTTAAAGCCTAAACTGAATAAGGTATTTTTGATTATGATTTCGAAGGAAAGGAAAAATAAAACACAAAATGCATATACAGACAATAATTATAATTTTATACGAGCGTTCATTTATTTAGTTCGTATGAAACAAGCCCTTACAATATTTAATAGATTGAGAGAATCCTGCTAAAGTGTCAGGAATGCCGAGTGTGGCCAAACGCAATCTTCCAGCCTCTGCCAAGTAGTTAGCTTTGAGCAATTTATCTATGGCCCAATTTATGGTGTATCCATTCGATGGCTCGTCCTTGAATACGTCAGTGTTCCTTATGTAATTCAAAACGTTTGGAAATATCGGTGTAGAGACTAGTTTTAGAAACATGTCGTTGTCTAGTAACTCCTTTACAAGTTCGTCGTCGGCTTCTAACTGAAGTACTGCATCCTGTAAGGAGATTTGAGCTTTAACCGTATTATTTCAAGGAATCAATTCAAACTGGATGAATCCAACTAGTTTTTTTTAACTGGATGGAGACTGAGGTCAGTAACAGATAGATCTGCCAGATTCTGATTAAGCTGAAACCAAGAGTGCGTACTCAAATTGAACTATAGGGACCGTTAAGTATTACGTAAGCAGGATTTGAATTAGGATAATGGCAGCAATAATGTAGAAGATAGAATGATGAAAATAGAATTAAAAAAAAGTTTATGTCTATAACTAACTATGATCGAACAATATTGTTTATTGGACACAGGATACAGAAGACATTTTTTTAAATAAAATTAGTGGATCAAAGAGAAATTATGAAGTAACGCTTAAAATCATTGCAACAATAAAGGGTTTTATTGTTTGTTTCTTAGAGTAAGTTCAGGGATGGAGATCACAGATGTATTTACCTTATGTTGCGTGAACAGCTGCACTACGATATTATTGTTATGTTCAGATCTGCTGAGGAGCACAACCCACACTGCATTGAAGACTGCACTGCTCGTAGCGCTCTCTGCGAGCCATGTCACCTCCTGACAAATAACTTTTATGTATAGGTAGTAGTGTAATACAGGTTTTTAGTTAAAAAGTTTGTTCCCCATATCATTGATATACGCGTCCACTTATTTGACTTTGTCCACGTGGAATAGTTACCTCGGGTTAACGCTAATACGCAGCGGAAGCTCTCAAGTGGAAAATAATCCCAATTTTGAAACATTCTTCATTGCTGCTCCGCACCTATTGGTCTTAGCGTGATGATAATATATGTGATGATAGCCTATAACCTTCCTCGATAAATGAGCTTTATAACACTAAAATAATTTTCACTGAGACTACAACGTCACAAACTCACAAATTGACAAACTTTACCTCTTTATAATATTAGTATAGATTAGCTGACCACCCGGGTTTTATACGGGTGTACTAACTAAGGATTGCGATCTGAGATCGAATAATCGATTTATATACATAGAAAAAGCAATTATTTTAATCGATACTATATCGAATTTATCTCTGACACTCTAAAATCTTGATCCGATTTTTTATATGTAGATAAAAATTAAGTCATACAATAGTTTTATAATTTAAAAAATATCTAAAAAAAGCTCATCATAAAAGAGATCGATTTAATCGATCCTCTAGACCTCGATTTTGTCAGGAATCAATTCCGCAGACCACGATTCGTATCGATTTTTTGAGAAGAATCGCCATCCCTAGTACGAACCAAGAAAATGGGTACAACTATGTAATTGAATGAAATGACAACTGAAAGACAATTCTGTCAATATTTTTGAAAAATTCAGTTTGTAGCGGTGTTTGTGTTAGCACGCTACTTATTAACGTGACCTTAATAAAAGAAGTTTTGCAATTTGTTATAATTTAATTACGTTTAACAATTTTAATGTGCGCGCGCGATTCCCATTTTATTCTTGAGTGACGTTTGTGCGGGTGCAACTTCAGATCACTTGTCATTACTTTTGTACGGAGATTTTTACGCCAAAATTTTTCATTTTTTGGTACGATTAAAAAAAAATCTTTCATACAAACATTGTTCTTACTAATACATACACATACATAAAAACATCGGCATGAGCGTACGGTGTCTAATTTATAAATAGAGTTAGTAACTCACAAAACATAATATCCGTTCCGCAGTTACGTAACGTCATAGTAAGGTATACGTAATAATTGTGCAATTTCCGTTTTTATAGAAATAGTAGCGCGCCCGGTGGACGTTGTCCTGCCTTGATAATAAAAAAAATCCTAAAAGTCAACCGCAGCGCCACCTACCGAGTCCAATCTAAGCCATTCTAGGATCCACTGGAACACGCACACAAAATTTCACCAAAATCGGTCCAGCCGTTTAGGAGTTCAGTGCACAGAAGAAATTTATATATAAAGATTAGCCGACCCGGGTACGCGTTGCTTAGCTCAGTTATTATATGTTCGATTAAAATTATGATATAGTATTTGCGTGGCGCCATCTATGAGATATCTATAACAGCCGGTTCTACAGTTTTCTTTCAACAAACTACTTTAAAGCGCCATCGGTTCGAGACTGGTGAAACTTACAGTTAGTAACAATAATCAATATTGACAATCGTTTAATCTATGATTAAAATATATTTTGGCCATTAATCGAAATATAAATTATCCTATTTCTCAAGTTGAACTAAATTATACATAAATATCAACTTTCATGAAGATCGGTTGAGTAGTTTTGGAGATCATCGTGGACAAACATCATGATAATGGGATTTTTATATATTTAGTAGATGCACATTTCAAAACTATAGCGCTTGCTTAACTGTAATTGATTAGTTACCAGTATGGAAAATGACATATTATAAGCGCTAGTTTATAAATATGTATATTTGTATTAAAACCGATATAGCGTAACTGTTACGTCATAGTTACGCTTCCGTCACTATGACGTCACTCAAAGCATTCGGTTACTCCTTAGTCGCACGGAAAAAGGTTATACATCTAAAATATATCAATTTTAAGTTCTGTTTGTTCGATCGTTTACAAAGGGAGGAGTAAGGTGTTTATTAATTTTACCTCTTCGGATAGAACTGGACGCCTCAACAGCAACTTGATTAGAACCAAATTTTCAATATGATCAGTCTCACTGGTCAGCAAAGAGAAGATATACTCGCTATGCAGACTCTTGGTATCACTGTGTATACATAAATGTAAACAATATTACTATTCTCTGTACAAATACAAAGATATGTGTTTTTATTATCATCTGACTCACACTAAAAATCGGATATAAGCCAACGCCAAACGGTAGTTAACCTTAAGCACATTGTTATAGGATTTTTTTTTATTAATACATACATTAATTTCACAGTTTTATTTCAGTCTTCCTATTAATCAGTGTTCCGATAATCCTCAGCTAATTCTCACATATTTTTTTTTGTAGTAAATCAAATCTTATAAAAAGATATAGGGATATCTTGCGGACGATCTTTAACCCTTAAATGCATGATTTAAAAACGAACTAAATTATCATACAACCAACTTTTTCCACCTTCACAATGCTTATGTCAAATTACCCGCCAATTTAATTTTCTGAAGACCCTCTTACACGTTTTTTTTTTCATTATGATATTAGCTATGATATAAAAATACGTTCTGAAACACTTGTCACAGCTGTCACTTTTTAAAATGACAAAAATTGGTTTGTAGACTTTTGGCAACAATATGCATTTAAGGGTTAAGGGCCATGATTGTCAAAGTTTCAATTAAGTGTAGTTAATTTTATTAGTACAATATAAATATTTTTAAATATAGCATATATATAATTTAAAAATATAATATATGATAATAAGTTTTATGGAAATTATTAAAAAATGGATGAAATTATGGTTTTAATAAGTGTTCTCTGAAAAATTAATGATTAAAAACTGTGTAATACCTGGCTCTGTTAGCAGGCCAGCAGCTCAGCACATCGACCAAGGACTTCCTCTTCTGCCACGTGTCTGATACCTCCACGTATTTAGAGAACACTTCGCGTCTGCCTTCTTCAGTTAACAATTGTTTATCTGTAATAATTACAATTGTATTAGTATAACTTAGCTTTGTATTGGTAAGTTTAATTTTTATAATATTTTTACGCATTTAGCCATATCTGGGTTGTAGCTTGCTCAACTCATGCTAAAATTATGTCAATTATTCTACTCATAAAAACAAGAGAGATCGTGAAACGCTCGTAGAAACGGAGCAACTTAACTTTTAATTAATTAGCTTCGATGTAGTAATAAACTGTTATGAACACTTTGAGAAATACATAAATAACATTATGTTAAAAAAAAAACAAGATGAGTCGTAAAGACATATGATAGAAGTGAAACTTTTGTATTACAGAATGTAATTTTAATTTAAAAATACAACAAAAGAACATCTCAAAAGAAGTTTTACTTCAAAAATGTATTAATACTCCGCTACCCGTTGTATTCGCACATTTTTCTCATACTTTTTTTCGTTTATTCATATCGTCAAAAAGCACGCAACTCGAACAATAAAGTGCATTGCGACTTTCGTTCGTAAAGTTTCATGTTTCAGAATTACAGTGTAAACTCTTTATAACGTTATTCGTTATAACGAAAAACTATAATGTAGAAATGACTTCAATTTGGTTGGTTTAACAGAAAGCCATTCATATGTTCTCTTCGCTCCGTATAACGAGGCCTCTTTATAACGAAAAAATGTGCTCGGTTCCTTGAAATTTGTTATAAAGAGATTACACTGTATATACCGATTCCAAATGTTAGTCAAGAAGTGTCGTTTAAGACTTTTCGTTTACTGTTCTCTTCACTTACTGTCTATAAAAATACGATAAATATAAAGAACAAGTTTGGTCGAACTTAGAATTATTAGTAGGATTTGAAATAATCAATTTGCATTTAATAGCCTAGTGGTAATGGCTACCTTATGTTTACGTTTGTTTAAGTTTCTGAAAAGGTGATCGTCAACATGAAGCTACGATGTGTAAAGACTCACCAGATAACGTTTTACTGTATTCGAAGTCTGGCCACTCAGTTCTGAAGAGATCAGCGCTGAAGGTAGCTATCTGTTGGAGGTCGTCGCTTCGTTGTAATTTGCCGCGTTCGCTCAGCGACAGTAGTCCGATCTGTTTGTGCGGCGGTAATGCGTATTCCGATGCTTTCTGAAGCACCCTCTCGATCAACTCATTGGGGAATTTCAACCCTTCCTTGCTGTATTGCATCAATCTCGTGACTAGAGTCTGTACGTCACTGTAATATATATACATACCATTTAAATACGATCCTGAATGTATTTTAAATGTTGCTAAATAGTGATAGGCACGAATGAGTATCTTAAATACAATTAAAAAAGAGTCGAGGAAGTCGTATGAAAATTCAAAACAATTGAATAACTTTTGTTCTTTTTTGAATTTTTAAATAAATTATAGTCCTAATTACTGAAATTTTATAAATTGTAATTATTAACTTTAGTCTAGTTTTCACATCTACCCACATATATATACATTTTTATATAGTTTACTAATTAAACATGTAATCAATATTACGTGTACTTACTACGCGTCGCTAATCTAGCGCAAGCGCAAAACGTCACGAGCATGTCGAGGTGGTTGGTGACGCGAACCCTTAGGTTTTTTGCTTACCAAAAATGGTTTAACAGGGCTAAAGAAATGTTTAGGTCAAAAACTACAAGATACATTATTTGTACTCGACGAGTGCTTTAAGTGTATAAATGTGGATTTTATTTATTTCAATTTATCATCCAAATTATGTTCATTGCATCATATACAACACTGAAAATAATCGGCCATAAAACGGTTACCACGGTAAAAAAGGTAACTATTGTTTTTTGTTTCTCGAACAATATTCTCGTTCAATCCTGAGACTTTTGAATGAGTGAATGTATGAATACTTTATTGTACTTTTGAGTTTGTACACTGGCGAGCTTAATGGCACAAGGCATTTTCTTCCAGCTAACCAGCGGTATTGTTATGAAAATTTTTTTTTTTTGCAGGTAGTGCAAATATAGAAGATGTAAAATAAAATTGATAAATAAATATGCGTATTTTGTATAACTTTTGTTGGTTTTGATAAAGAATAAACTATAAAGAGACCACTCAAATTCCACAATTATAGGGTTTTGTTTTTCCTGAACAATTCTTGTTGGTGGCCCCTAAAATGGAACTTTTACGTATATACTGCCAAGGATTGTGCCGTACTGTTCACGACAAATTAAATATTGTCATTTCATCTTGACGTTCGATTGTTGACGTTTCTTGCTGAAACTGTTTTCGGGATCTTTACCTTGCTGAAAGTAATTGACAAGTGCCGGAAGACAGGTTTTATGAAACTGGAAACACCAGACGACACCGTGATACTATATCTAATCAAAATCAAAGTTCACTTTGGCATGTCACTACATGTTACATCTGGGGTGGTATATATTGCCATACTGTATACCTGTATATACTGATATAATTTACTAAGACATGGTAAGTTACTCAATAAAACAAGCAAATTAATTTCTAAAAAGTGGAAAACCCCCGAGTTAAATGAATGTGAAAAGTATCGTCATTTGATCTGTCGATCGATCTGAACTATACCCAAGCCAGGAAAGCCAACTTGGTAAATAACGGACACCCTAATGTCTATGTAAACATAAGCTCAAAATGTACCGATCTGTTGCGTTGTTCTCAGCTCTAACCTAACGTTTTCTATAAATAGCAATAGGTTAATAGGTAATTGCAAGATTTGCAAGACTCTTGCTGTAAGACTAAAACCAAGACCAGGTGTATTGACGCAAGACCAAGACCAAACCAAGTCTCGTCTTGGTCTTGCATTTGGGCAACACTAAACACAACTGATTACAAAAATCAACGAGTCGTCAATTAAAGATGTTATAGTAAGCATTAAGTAACTCCTATCTATTGTACTTTATTCACAGACGTTTTACGCAGCTCATACCAGTCAAAAGGTCATCATTCCAAGTTGATATCCGTTTGCTCTTCAAACGAAAAAAAAAACATCTCTTCGTACAGTCCAATAGGTGACCATATCTAATAATGTCAGTTATTCACTTGCAGAGAGGTCAAATTTAATATATACAATATACATATAATAAGAATGTAAATGTAACGTGTCTGTACTTTTTAGATTTTTGTAAAATATGTTGCAGGTGTCTAGGAATAAGTAATAAAATACGTTTCAATTATTTTTAGAAATATCTATCTATCTATCTGTCTGTCTGTTTGTTTGGACACGCATCACTGCTAAAGCATTGCTGCTGAACCTTTACCAATAAAATCATAAACGCTATGTCGTCGAGTAACATTTAGTACCTTGGTTTCATTAAAATCGGTTCACTCTATCAAAAGTTATTTTAATATGACGACGCGACTTAACTACTAGAGGAAAGTAGATAAGTAAATGGACTTAATACATTCAGATGACTTATTAGTTACTGTTTTACACGCGAAATCGCGGGCACAACTAGTCTATATAAATAAAATAATAAAGGTTGCCGTTGGTCACCCTAATATATAAACAAAGGTTATCAAAGTCAAGTACAAATTAATATAAGCTTCTGTTACTTCATTATTTATTTTTAAGAACTAAATTGGGACGGACATACAAAATGGATATTGATAAACTGTTTGTAAAACTGAGACAATGTGAAAGAAGATTATTCGGTTTTAGGGCTGATATACTTTGGTTTAACGTATTCTTGGCGGTAACACATCACGTCGTTGGGGCATACTGGTGTTATCATTATGCTTTTCCTGTCAAATGGCACACAGTGTTGTACGGTGAGTTACATAATTCCATTGATGTAATTATGTTGATTTGAAAGATCTAATAGCGCTATTGGGAGTGAAATCAATGGGACATGTCGTCACACGTAAAAACATAACCGTTAGATTTGATTTTAACGCCATCTATCCGTTCCATCTTTATACTTGAGCGATACTTGTGAATGTTTGTTATTTTATTTTATATGTTATTGTAGTTTCACTGAGTTTAATTTTATTATTAATAACGAGGAAAATGAGACCAAATCTTTACTTTACACTACGACAATGTAATAAAATTGAGATTTTTGGTTGTAAAATTTCATTTTACATACGTTTTATACAACCCTTTTCTCTCATACAAATCTTATCATGACAATTACAAACATAATAAAAAAAGAATTATCCAATTAGGTGCAGCCATTGTTGTTAAGTAATGTGCTTACATACATTCGACGATTGACTTTTATTTATATGGATGGAGTTCATATTCCAACAAAAATAAATTTACTTATTAATCAAACTTCTGTCACAACTTTATTATTTTTAATTTTTAAATACTAGCCAGACTAGCTACTTCGAGTAATTTTGAAAATGGAACTTTCGCGCTTTCCTAAAATAAAAAAGAAATCCATTTTGATTAATTTTTAAAGATGGAGTGGGTTTTTTGGCGGGATCTTAGTCTGTCATGTAGTGGATTTTATATTTTATTCATAATTTTGCGTTATTTGACTCTATATTTTATAATATTAAGTTAGTGTAAGCTGTATTTACGTCCGTGTTTAATTTTAAGAATATTTATAGAATATATAATTTCAAATTAAACAGTTTCGTAGACCTAATAAATAAACATAAATATTGGTGGCATTTTACGTAGTATAGTTCGGTTATTAAAGTAAAGTGAATAGAAAATAATATCACGGAGTATGAATTCTGACTTGCCACAAAAACTCCTTGGAAAGTTTTAACAAGGGGGCCATCTTGTTAGAACATTGAAATCACCGAAAGACACTTGTAATATTATTACCTACTCGAAAATGGTAGTAATGAACTGGAAGATTGTTTGGCAAAAATGAATTAAAAAAAAGCTGGAGTGGTCGTAAATCGTATCGTTGCGTGTTGCGATCGATGAATGGCAAATAAAATCGTATTGTGCATTTAATTACCTTTCATTCCATACATAATTTTTAAACAATTATCAAAATATGTATAATTGATTATATTAAAAGTTTTTAACAGGATTTATATCCCGGCTTGGTATAATTATGGTTTTATTGATTTGTCTTAGAATAACAGTTTTTTTAAATGTTTATTATACATATATTGTGTATTTTAGCGGTGTTCATGTACGTGCATTCTGGTTTGGGATTGACAACCGGCGCCCATAGATATTGGACCCATCGGCAGTTTAAAGCTAAACTACCGCTGCAAATATTACTCTCATACTTATGGTGCAGCGCTGGACAAGTAATATGTTGTTTTGTATTACATCGTATCGTTATTAGTAACTTTCTATAACACGATAATTAAATGTTTATTCTTTGCTCATATGGTGACTTTGAGTATCAGCAGGGTCATTGTCAATAACGATATGCTGATAACGGGTCATCAACAGCATTAATCTCTAGTGTCAAATAAATGCGTTCTTTTTGCTTTTTAAAACAGCCAACAGATGCAATATGCACAACTGTGGGTAACCGTAATTAGAAAGGAATTCGTATTGGACCAATTTTAAAATTTATTAACTTTATCATTGTGTATTCATAGGACTGTAAACTATCATTTTAATTTTTTTTACGAATGTATCGCTAATGTTTGAGCATAATCTGATGGAAGATAAGATCGATATGATATTTCGTTTCACTCGCACGGATAAAAAAAGTTAGATAACTTATGCTTTTATAGACAATTCATGCAGAGGATGTCGGCATCGATTACACAATTTGCGATTAGAACAAATGTGTCAACAGTTACCATTGCCGAAACTTGATGCATTTTGTTTAATTTGTTGTTAACAAGCTGAATTATAGGTATAATTAATCGATGAATAAAATGCATTGCATTCAATTTAATTGTCATTATCAACGGGCATATGCAGCCTCGAGGCTCACAATTGGATCTGACCTCCTTCTGACAGTCATATACATTGTTACTCCAAATTGTAAAACACTTGTAAGATCCCAATAATTATATCTATTTATTTCATAGACAAGAAATGTTGAATTTAAACTCTGTTAAGAAACTATTTACTTTCCTACATCGATACTTATAACTCAGGTGAGATAAAAATCTTTTACATTCTTGTTTACTGCATTTACATTGACCTAACACAGAACTTCTCTTATTGTATATGTGAAAATATTGTTTTTGATCTTAGGGATTGTTGAAATATTACGTAAGCATCAGAGGTATGTGGGGTCTATGCTTTGCTTATTTTTGATGACATGGACTATTAGCTTGATTACGCCAATAAAGTACTATAGTTTTTTTTCCTAAAAACTGGTAAAGAAACTTGTGAAACAAAACAAAAGTAGGAGGGGGTAAGAGGTATGCTTATGTTTTGACAAGGGGGAGGAACGGGTCTAACATGAGTAAAATTGTATTTACATAAATACTTGAACGGCCTATTGGACCACTAAATATATTGAAAGATCCTTAAACGGTCGGCGATAGGCGAATCTAAATCTCTTTATGATCGCCGTCGTTTTCAAACTGCACCGTTCTTGGCACAAAGAAGAAGGCTGTATATTGAAATTCCAGTACAAAATTCGTTACTGGGTGCTGGCGCATCGAATGCACCACAAGTTTAGCGACACAACTGCCGACCCGCACGATATAACTCGAGGGCAGTTCTTCTCGCACGTCGGATGCTTGCTGCTCAAACCGCTGCCCGAGATGGATCGCGGCGAGACAATCACAGACATGAGCGACATTGACAACGACAAGGTCGTACAATTCACTGACAGGTCAGATTTTAACTATATATGAGTGAGCCAAAATGAGTAAAGCTTATATTTTTAAAGGAAATAAAAAATGATTTCGTGTCATGACATGCTAGTAAGCGTGACCGACTGTATTTCGCTTGCGTCAGACTAGCGACGCGTAGTACAGCGGTCTGTGTACATCTAATATTGATATTTTGTATTGAAATTGTGCATCCCATCATATGTTTGATGCATTAATAAACTGTATAAAGAAGTATATAATTATTATTCGGAGTGTCAATAGATGTATAAAGTGTAACTAATGATAATAATATCAATTTACAAAATATGAAATTTAAATAATTCACACTACAATTAATTAAAAAATTCAAAAGAAAACATAGTTTAAATTCCATTCTTTAGAGTTTTACACTTCTGTCAGGGGTCCATATGACGGCCTTGACATTTTTAAAAAATAGCATTTATTCTTTCCAGACATTATTTTATCCTAGAAACACTCGCGTGCTTCGTACTGCCGACCGCATTCAACGTTTGGATGTGGGGTGAAACGTGGCAATGCGCCATCGCGTGGCAATGTTTCATACGATATCTGTACACGTTCCACGCACAAATGACCATAAACAGCTTGGCCCATAGTTACGGCACTCAAGATACTGATAAGTATGTTTATAGATTATAAAAAAACCTATTCATTAGAGTTACTGATGAAGCAAGTGGAATATTAGGCAAACATTTGTTTTCACTATAATTAACTCCACAGCTACGAGTTCGTGTAGAGTAATAGCCTAGACTTGTGACCACGATACCCGTGAGAAAAACTTACGGAATAAAAATTTCACAGTTAACTATTCATTTTTATACTATAACGTACTTGTCTCTATTGGCCAGATAAAAAGCAGATAAACCACCACTAAGAAGTAGATTTAGTATTGTTTTTAGTATTAAAACAAAGTTGTTTTTTTTTTTTTTATTGTAGCTCGGCAAAGTGACTGTACTGTGCCTGATGGTAAGCACAGTACAATCCAAAAACAATGGCGACCACCGAAAGACATACTATCTATCGCCGGTCGCCGCTGTCATGCCGGCCTGAAAGCGACCCAGTCAGGGACAGCCACTCCCCCCCGGTTGCTGGATATACACCGGCTGATCCCGGAACGCGACACGCCCAAACGTGTCACTATGGCGGGTGTTCCACCTGGTGTACGGTGGTCGCGATCCAGTCGGGTACAGACACCCTACCACCCCGCAAGTGGCTGTGGCTAAAGTGACTGGTGGATAGCACAGTATTATTAATATATATATATATTAATCTTATGAAGTCACAACCATGCGATTAGTTAATCTGTGATTATTTATAGTATTAAAAGAGTAATGTTCCTAATAAGCCAAAGATTGTAGTGGCAATACTGAATTGTTCCTCTCCTTTTCCAACCGGCTATTGTGATGTACTGTCATATTAAATTGTACTCTTCTACTGAAAATACAGTAATGAATTAATTTACAGTGTTTCATTAATAATATATCACAAAAATCATGCCAGTAATTTACAAACTGTAAATTATCTAAGTTTTTGCAAATATACTTAAAATTACAAACGATGTATTGAGAGGGCCGAGTTAAGATACCAAATATCTGAAATTTGTTCTTTAGTGAATCACAAGGTCCCATTTTTTAAATGCGGTGATAGTATGCCTACTTTATATCAAAATTCTCGCTCGAACTATTATTTAGTGCTTAAAGCTGGACACTTTTTCAGTATGTTTCCATATCTTTACCATCCATAATTCAATCTTAATATTAAACCGTAATTAAAATTTCCAGAACAATCTTGGCCAGAGACAACTGGTTTGTGATATTCGTGACCGGCGGTGAGGGTTACCACAACTACCATCATACTTTCGCTTATGACCACAAGGGTGCCGACTACCCTATACGCAGTATCACCACAGTTTTCATTAAACTCTTCGCGAAGATCGGTTGGGCTTACGACCTGCGGCAACCCACGCCCGACATGATTAAAGCCCACGTCGAACGTTATGGACAAGTTGGACATCACGGACAAACGTCCGTGGAAGAACCTGACCATTGGGTAGTCAAAGAAGACTAATGGATACTCATTGTGAACACCCTGCATTAGTAAAATGTTTTTTTTTGAGAATTTTTGACGGGATCTTCCGCTGTCATGTAGTGGGTTTTAAATTTCATTCATAAACTTGTGTTATTTGGCTTTATAGTTTTTAATATTGGTGGTGTTTCACGTAACACAGTTTGGTTATTGTGCACAAGTGAGGTGGATGGCAAATAATATCATGTAAAATGAATTCTAAATTGCCACAAAACCTCCTTAGAAAGTTCCCACAAAAAGGGCACCATCTTGTTAGTTCATTAAAATGATCTGAAGAAACTTGTGATATCACCATAATTATGCATTACCTACTCGACAGCGACAGACGTAATCTATTTAAAAAATGGTTACCAAATAAAAGTTGCTTTTTATTTACACACCTATATACAGTTTAGGGATGTGACATTAATGGAAAATAATCGATCCAATAACAATCGATTTTTCCTTTTTCAAATTTAATCGATTTTTGCGAAAAAATCGATTTTTTCTATTATATAAAAATCTATATGCTCTTCATATTCCAATAATAAAACTAAGATATTCATATTAACAATCAAATAAAATTATATGAATTAAAAAAAAGGTGTGTGTGCGATTCACACACGATAGAAGTGAAACTTCAGTAAATCGACAAAAGAATGAGATGAATATATAACAAGGGTAGAATAATTACAAAGTTTATTGGTTTAAAAATGAAAGTATACAGATATAATTTGTTCTAATTAAAATATATTTGCTTACATTGATTACCCAAGCAGAGTACTAAAAACAGTAGATGTTCGTCAACACCTTCAAATTTTTACTAGTAATGTCATAATGCATACATTTATTTTATCGACGATGGTGGAATGTGTAAACACTTTATAATTTTTTTTACTGATTATATACTTTTAATGAACATTTATTTGCCACTATTTGTAGCAACTTTATTCGCTCACATCTTTTAATTTTTTACTATATATATATGTGATATTTACATTAAATGTGGGTTGTCATTTGTTTTAACTTTGATTTTATACCCAACCCTTAATCATAAGTCAAATGCGATCTCATAAATGACTTTCGCGAAATTGAAAACGACATGAAATGCACATATATGTTGAAACAACAGGCATGCCATCTCTTATGCATTAACAGTACTAAGTACAGACTGAGATGGATATTGATGGTGTTAATGATACCATTGTATATAGAGAGACGTGGTAATGGTCGGTAATGATTGTAGGGCTTTTTTAAGTTCACTTGACTACCTACCAGTCTCAAGTTGACAATTTGTCACCAAGCAACTGTTCTTGTGTTCCGGTAGCTGCTCTTGAGAGCCAGTCCCTTATAGGGTTAACGTGTTTCCCAAGTTGGACCATATCGTCAATTAACGTCAGACGAAATTGGTCAAATACTAAAGCTCGTAATGTCTGTTATCTTTGCCATAACGGTTAACATCCTTATAAGGGTAGTTCTTAAAGACTCAGTTGAACTTGACAAAGAATATACAGCATTTATTGTGTTGAATTCGTTGACAATCGACGTATTCCTGAATATTCCATAACTTTTCTAATATAATAACGACAGAAATAATGAATGAAGTGTATTCTCTGAAAATTTTAACTAAGTTTACTAAACTACCCTCATAAGGATGTTACCGTTATGACATAGATTATATATATAAAAAGTTTAGATATCGGATAGATATAGTTAATTTAAAAGGATAGCAAGATAGTAATATGACCTGTATATAGAATGAAAATTAATTCAGATTATTTGGAAGAGTAGGTAATCAAATTAGTTACAAATAACAACTAATTAGTTTCAACAAATTCATTATCCAGAATCTAGACTCAGCTACTACCAAAGTACAACAAGTGTATCGCACTACGCAAGAGCTAAGACTGCCTTAGTGATTTTTGTTTCTCGAACTGATAACGCTATTGGCCTAGCAAGGCCTTAACAGCATCACCGGCCTACTAAGGCAAACGGTTAAGGCATTAAACCGATTTTATTTTGACAACTAGCCCAAGGGTGCCTGCCGCACCCCGGCTTGGGCTGTTGCCTAGTTCATACTATTCGCGACCTGACTGAGCTAACCTAAGCTAAGCTACATATTCATACTGTATATATGAGTTATTGAATATGTATATTATATGTGCACCACGCATACATACCTCATTAACTCTTATATTTATTTCATGTCGGGTATTTTTTTCTGAACTATTTCAGTTCGATAAGGGAAAAATAAAACCCTTCCACATTCATGTGTGAGCATGTGTGCGTGCACGTGTGTGGAGGTGATACGTGTAATGTTGTTGCAGTGATGAAAGAATTTGTGTGAGTGTTTTCGCGCGAGCAGCGTACTCAAGGGCTCCACGTCGAGGGAACGGACCTAGGCTTGAGTCGAGAGAGGGGGCCGCGGCGAGTGTGCGGGAACGAAATTTACCCCTAGAGCATGACGACGTGATCTGTAGTTACGCGGGCGTGAACACGCTCCGTTTGAAGAGACTGGCTGGTACTGCTCGTTTGCTGCCGTTATTTTATTAGGAGGATCTGTAAAGTGTGTTGCGGACGTCTTTTATAACGCGGAACGTTCGGTACGGTTTCGTAATTCGCTTTTATACCGAAACAAGTCGAATAGCAGGGCGTGGTGTGGCATAGGCGCCGACATATACATTACATAACGTATTCAAAAACTTACTGCGCGCTATTGAGAGAGTTGTGTGCGACGTGTGCGAAGACATCCTGCGGAGTGAGGACGAGGTGCAGGCACTGCATCAGCGCCAGCAGCGAGCTCGCGCGCAGCTCCGAGTGCAGCAGCACGCGCCCCATCCACCCCACCACGTCCCCACACACCCCGCGACTCTTCTCTATGCCTCTGCGCCATAAACAACTCCCTTACAGTGCTTTCGATAATGCATATCATACCTCGAACTTGGATTATAAAAAAAAAGGCTTTTTCCAACGTTTTTATTTATAACACTAAAGCTCGTCAATAACAAAAAAAAACCTTGTCAAGTTATATACCCAAAACTTCCTCATGAATCACTTTATATAATAGACCGAATCGATTCAAATTAAACAGAGACTAAATATTACTCGAGGATAGGTTTTATCATGAACACAGTACTTTAGCAGTGGTGTACCCAAACAAACAGACAGACATTTCTAAAAATGATTGAAATTTATTTTATTACTTAATCCTAAACACCTGCAATATTTTTTTTTACAAAAATCTAAAAAGTACAGAGATATTAGATTTACGTTCTTATTATATGTATAGACAGATAGATGGATAGGTAGTGTATGTGAGTACTTACATCCAGACGTCGTTCCTTGGCAGGTTACTGTTCTCGATCAAGTTCTGTATTGTCGTGGAGTGGAAGTTCTCGAGGAAGCGCGCCCAACGCGTCAGCTCTTGCCCGATGTGCGTCCACGACTGGTCGCTGCACATGACAAATATCGATTTTAAACTGAAACATCGATTACATACATATCGATAAAAGTGTTATATTTTCCATTTATTAAGAAAGTTTTCAAATAATTCTGATGCTAGAACATAACAACAGGTTCTTGGCGACAGATTTTCAAGTTGAGGATGGTAACTAGTCAAGTCAACTTAAAAAGCCCTTCAGCTCTCAGATATGATTTCATCAAAATGTTTTTTTAACAGCAAGTTCCCACTCACTTGCAAGGATTCGAACCTACGCCCATCGACGTGAAGTCCGAACAAGCTATAAACCATCATTGTTTAGTAAAATATTATTTATAGCTTACTTTTTATTGAATTTGGAATCATTCTCCTGCTCCTGCTGACAGTAGTCAACAGCCTGCAGGATCATCAGGTTCCGAGTGCCGGCCGGTACACTGAAGAAACATTACATATTCATTTTCAAAAACATACAAAAATATATATAAAAGTATAGGGATGAGTGTTTTATTATCGATGGTTATGAACTGCCGGTCACCCCTTACAGCTTTCGACACCGGTCATTGCAATTAGGTTTATTACGTTTGTATCCTTACTTTTGACAGTTTTAGAACAAACTTGAAGTAAGGTTATCAATGTTGTTTATTAGTATTTGCTTTGATATTATTATTTTCTATGTTAAATGTGACCATGAATTACCATTTATTTTAATATTGCAAGCGACTAAACTATCACCAGGTATAGTTAAATATGTATTACCGTTGTACTGCCTCGTCGCTGAAGCAGGTGTCAGCGACGAACTGCATGAGATCATCCTTTGAGAGTTTGTTGAAGAAGCTCGCGCACTGCCGGTACTGCTGCATCCACTTCTTGCTGCTCGCGTTCGCTGGTGATACCTGATCATCAAATTATTAACTCATTCAAACTTCCTCAGAATCGATATTAATAAACTAGCTGAAGTTATAGCTAAAGTTAACTGTATCTTTCCGTTATTAAAGTATATGTTCGGTTGTGATGATTGTGGCCAAACGTCAAAGCTTATGTAAATTAAAAAAACTAGCCCGGCGGACGTTATTTCGCTCTGATAATAAGAACCTAGACAGATTATATACCTACCTAAACCTTTATCATGAATTAGTTTGTATACTGGTAAAATCGCATGAAAATCCGTTTAGTACTTTCCGAGGCAGAGGACTTTGTTTTATAACATGTAGTGATATATATAAATTTATGTCTTAAAATACATATGAACTGCTGATAATATAGATTATATAGAATATTTGTTATACAGTTATAATTTCTTGCGAGAACCTTCTCTAAATGTCAATTTTTGTTTCGCTACAGCCCCTTCTATAATAGATGTATTATGACAGCTGTATTGTAGAGTCTGTCCCACTTTTGATTTTAGCTTTTTATATTATCTTAAATCATAGTTTATCTCAGAGTAAAGTGCGATTGTGTTCAAACATTACAACTATCAAGTGTATACAAAAGAAAATATTACTGCATTTCACACACGGTAGAAGAAAAATCTTCAGAAAATTATAAAATATTTGATAATGTACTCTATCTCACTCTCTCACAGGTTAAATTCTATATATGTATACGATATATGTCTCCTTTTAATGTTGCTTTTATTGTCATCATTCATAGAATTTCAAAACACAGTGGGCTAAATATTTTTCACTTCAAAAATCACGCATAGTTTTCAAAAGTCAGCTGAAATTAAACTTTTTTTTATTACAGGGAACCATTTTAATTTTTTTTTAATACAAGAAAAGGTAAAGGGAGGCGTTATGTTCTTAGGCGGACACCCATCGTGATCGCGCTCGACGTCGCTTAAATTTGGTGATCGAACGAGAACGGGTGTTTTCAACACTCAACCCGACACAGTGTTTACCCCCACAATTTTTTGTCACACAATAAATTTGCTGATAATAGGTTTCCGTTGAAAGCAACTCACAGTAAAGAAGTACTTGGTGAGCCAGTTGGTGTAGACGGTGTTGACGGAGGCGGGTATCTTGAAGGCGGGCGGGAGCGTCCTCAGGAACTTGGTGACCATGCCCACGTTCTCCGGCTTGATGACGTCCAGCACGTGGCTCAGGTACTGCTCCTGAGTCGGCTGTTCCACCAGCAGTTTATAATCCAGATCTATGAACATTTTTTTTTTTTTTTTTATTGTAGCTCGGCAAAGTGACTGTACTGTGCCTGATGGTAAGCACAGTACAATCCAAAAACAACGGCGACTATCGAAAGACATACTATCCATCGCCGGTCGCCGCTGTCATGCCGGCCTGAAAGCGACCCAGTCAGGGACAGACACCCCCCCCCCATCCCCCGCGGTTGCTGGATATACACCGGCTGATCCCGGAACGCGACACGCCCAAACGTGCCACTATGGCGGGTGTTCCACCTGGTGTACGGTGGTCGCGATCCAGTCGAGTAGAGACACCCTACCACCCCGCAAATTTTTGACGTACTTATATTCCCATAGACTAATAATACACATGTATTAGTGAAGTTAAACTGATCTAGCGTTCTTCCCACAAGAAGGTACCCAGACGATAGGTCAGTACTTTTATGATAAGTAGAATAAGAAATTAGTTAGTCTCGAATCGGCTGTCCTAGGTTTAAGACATAGAATAAAAGTCTAATAACGACGACCTAAAATAAACGGTCTCAAATCGACTATTACTTTTTACAAAGCGAGTTGAAATTAACTAAATAGTAAATAACATCGCTTGTTGAACAGATCCCAACTCAGGATGTTGGTAACACTAATACGGGATTGAAATAAAAATACCCGAATGTGTGCAGTAGGAGTTTATGAAGATTATTTTAATAAAACTGAATAGGGATGGCGATCTGAGATCGATTCATCGAAGAATAGATATTTAGACAAAGAAAATCGATTATTTTAATCGATAGTAAACATCTAATTGGTCTCTTATACTATAAAATTGTGATTCGATTTTTTCTGTCTAGATGAAAATGAAACCATACAATAATTTATAATTAATAAAAAAGGCGTATTAAAAATATATTAAGATATTGATTTTATCTAAAACAAAAAACGCTCATCAAAAATAAAAATCAATTAAAAGATGAAAAAGCTCGATTTTTAAATAATCAATCCACTATACGTACATTTTTTCACGAATCGATTACACAGAACACGATTCGAATCGATTTAAAAATAGTTACTTTTTTTCGAAAATCGCCATCCCTATAGTAAAAAATAAAGTAAATGGGAAATAATATCACAGAGTGTTGATTCTAACGTGCCACAAAAACTCCCTAGAAAGTTCTAACAAGAGGGCCACCATCTTGTTAGAACATTGAAATGATCGCACGAAATTTGTAAGACAACCTTCTCGATAATGGCAGTAACCTTAAAGGTTGCGAAATATTATACTAAAAAAAATTGTGTGCTAATATAAGACGTTTATATGTACCAGTCGATGAAGCCTTCGCTTTCTTCAGCAGCTTGATGTGTTCGGAGGGTGAGATACCGAAGACCGGGATCTTGTCGTCGAGCGCTTTGAGCAGCGTGAAGTAGTTGATGAGCGCCCTGTGGTCGGAGCCGCGTATCTCCGCCCACAGCCTCTCTTTTATACTAAGAAAAAAAACACTATGCCATTACACATACTCCTATATAATCTTGTGTACAACAATAGTTATCCAGTAGGGTACAGGTTCCTACAGATCCAAACCCCGCGTTTGGTTTTTGTGTATAGTACATGTCCCAAAATACAACAATGACTGGGCACTCAAAAGTGGACCTACTTATGACTACTAGAGAAAATAAAGGAAAAAAAAATCTATCTTGATTTATTTTTAAACTTAATAACACTGTTACTGAAGTTACTGAACTTAATAACATGGTTAAGGCGGATTTCAGAGAGAAAAACCGCATACAAAAGGATGCCGAAGACCGGCCCAAGGGGAGGAGGTTAAGTAGGAAAGCGGACCCTTGCACCAGGCCGGGAAAACGCTATGAAGAAGAAGTGAACATAAAATTTATATAAAAAAAATATCACGACACATTAAATTAACTAGTGGTCGAAATTCAACCATAATTCATTAATTTTTCAAGTTCCAATATTAATTTAAAAAAATAAACATTTATTTTTCTTGATAATACTAAAGCTCATAAATATCTACAAAACAAATAAAAATAAAGAAAATCGGTTGAGAAACAGAGGAGCAGGATGATTTTAAGTGTATTTGTTTAGGGGTGTACGAATAATGCTCGAATCGAATCGAATAATAATATCCGATTTGAATTTAGAATCGAGTGATTCGGTTCGATTCGATATCGAATATGTTTTCGTTACCGTGCGTGCGGGTGTGCGTCGGCGGCGGGCGCGGGCAGCGAGTTCGGTGCGCAGCTGAGCGAGCGCCAGCGCGGCGGCCGCGTGCGCAGCCACACCTCCAGCGCGTCCAGCTTGTACTTGCGCGCCAGCGACCACGCCAGCTCCGTCTGCGCCTTCTCTGCCGACCTGAACACAAATATATATGACTCGATCGTTTTAAAATGACCAAAATACAATTTTAATCACTCATATGAGATCTATAATTTTTTTTAAGATTTTCAGTCTGTATTCACCTTGAACGATGTTCAAAATTTGACTTTCATAAGTTTTTTAGTTTCATTCAGTGATATTAAAATTTTACACGTTTAAAATAGGAAAATCTATATCAAAAACTTTAAATCTTATGAACGGCTAAAATTGGATTTGTCTTATTTTGCAAATTAACGACTGATATCAACCTATGCATTCATCCGTATCATTGATTCAATCTGTACATCACATAATTAGAATTAGATATCATTTTTTTTTCAGTTTTTCTTCTAATAAGTTCCTGGTTGTTATGCATTGTTGGAGAGCTAAGAGAACGGTTGTTTTTAAAACAATCTACAATTTAGTGGAAAAATATTATAAAAATTATCAATGAAAATATCTATCAATAAATAAATTTGAATCGATAGTTATTTTAATCTTGGTAAATAACCAGTGTTTAATTATTTATATAAATGAGGAAGGTTTTTTTTATTATCAGGGCGAGACAACGTCCGCCGGGCTCGCTAGTTATAAATAAAGTATAAAAAATATAATTCATATTCCAAGTTATCAAAATGCATACCTATAATTTCACAAACTACTACATAGCCGAAATAGCTCAGTTGGGAGAGCGTTAGACTGAAGATCTAAAGGTCCCCGGTTCAATCCCGGGTTTCGGCAAAAAAATGTTTTCTTTTTATACATTTTGTAACAGATATATATAATTTTTAACTAAAAGATACAAAAATAATTGAATTTGGCTAGAATTCTTAAGTTCCTTTTATTTTTGTTTGATACAAAAATTATTTTAAGCGAGATTGTTATGTGTAACACAAAAAAATATTTTTGTGACGGGGTTATTTAAATACGCCTTCATCCTTACACTTACTTAAATAATTACTACAGAATAAATTTATAGCGAACATTTACTTTTAACTTAATTTATCTTTAACAGATCAATTGCCACGGGAACTGGGACGCCTATAAAATGTTTGATAAAGAAAACAAATTGTAATATTTATTAATTCATTTGTAATATATATTGTACAGGTATAGTGTGCATCCGTGACTAGTTTTTGTAAACCAAAAAATGAATTTAGATGTGTGGTGCACTATATTTTGAAACATATTGTCTGGATTGTTTATATAAATAATGCATATATGCCATTTCATGGGAGATTTACAGTCTATTTTGTTTTGCGGCGAAATATTTTTTTTTGTTTCTAGATCGAAAATAATGGATATGTTTTTTTTTCAATGTGATACTTGAAAATTACGAAGTATGATTTTTTAAAGTTCCGTACTCCGTAATAACACTTGTCTTTCAAAGGCTAACTGTAAAAAAAGTTTCGAACATAAAACGTTCCCTTTGTACCTTAATTGTACGTAAGCATA